>JAUJEF010000615.1:0-35000 GCA_030444885.1 Citrus sp. QX-2021
TCCGCGGGCAAAGCCGCGTCCAAAGGTCGTGGTGCCAAAACCCCCCAGTGGAAAAATGCCCAAAAAACGGGTGGGCTATAGCCTTGGTGGGGGGCGCGGTCGAAGTTCGTCCGCCGGACTCGGAATGGGACGAGACTTTGCGAGGGGCCTTGGGGTGCCAAAAATAAGCCGTGGGCAAAGCCGCGCAATAAAATAAGCGCACGATGATCGTGGTGCCAAAACCCCCCAGCGGAAAAATGGCCAAAAAACGGGTGGGCTATAGCCTTGGTGGGGGGCGCGGGCGAAGTTCGTCCGCCGGACTCGGAATGGGGCGAGATTTTGTGAGGGGCCTCGGGGTGCCAAAAATAAGCCACGGGCAAAGCCGTACCCAAAAATAAGCGCCCGAAGGTCGTGGTGCCAAAACCCCCCAGCGGAAAAATGCCCAAAAAACGGGTGGGCTATAGCCTTGGTGGGGCGCAGGCGGTTCGTCGTCCGCCGGACTCGAAATGGGGTGAGACTTTGCGAGGGGCCTCGGGGTGCCAAAAATAAGCCGCGGGCAAAGCCGGGTCCAAAGGTCGTGGTGCTAAAACCCCCCAGTGGAAAAATGCCCAAAAAACGGGTGGGCTATAGACTTGGTGGGGGGCGCGGGCGAAGTTCATCCGCCGGACTCGGAATGGGGTGAGACTTTGCGAGGGGCCTCGGGGTGCCAAAAATAAGCCGCGGGCAAAGCCGCGTCCAAAGGTCGTGGTGCCAAAACCCCCCAGCGGAAAAATGCCCAAAAAACGGGTGGGCTATAGCCTTGGTGGGGGGCGCGGGCGAAGTTCGTCCGCCGCACTCGGAATGGGGTGAGACTTTGCGAGAGGCCTCGGGGTGCCAAAAATAATCCGCGGGCAAAGCCGCGTCCAAAGGTCGTGGTGCCAAAACCCCCCAGTGGAAAAATGCCCAAAAAACGGGTGGGCTATAGCCTTGGTGGGGGGCGCGGTCGAAGTTCGTCCGCCGGACTCGGAATGGGACGAGACTTTGCGAGGGGCCTTGGGGTGCCAAAAATAAGCCGTGGGCAAAGCCGCGCAATAAAATAAGCGCACGATGATCGTGGTGCCAAAACCCCCCAGCGGAAAAATGGCCAAAAAACAGGTGGGCTATAGCCTTGGTGGGGGGCGCGGGCGAAGTTCATCCGCCGGACTCGGAATGGGGCGAGATTTTGTGAGGGGCCTCGGGGTGCCAAAAATAAGCCACGGGCAAAGCCGTACCCAAAAATAAGCGCCCGAAGGTCGTGGTGCCAAAACCCCCCAGCGGAAAAATGCCCAAAAAACGGGTGGGCTATAGCCTTGGTGGGGGGCGCGGGCGAAGTTCGTCCGCCGGACTCGGAATGGGGTGAGACTTTGTGAGGGGCCTCGGGGTGCCAAAATAAGCCACGGGCAAAGCCGCGTCCAAAGGTCGTGGTGCTAAAACCCCCCAGTGGAAAAATGCCCAAAAAAAGGGTGGGCTATAGCCTTGGTGGGGGGCGCGGGCGAAGTTCGTCCGCTGGACTCGGAATGGGTGAGACTTTGTGAGGGGCCTCGGGGTGCCAAAAATAAGCCGCGGGCAATGCCGCGTCCAAAGGTCGTGGTGCCAAAACCCCCCAGTGGAAAAATGCCCAAAAAACGGGTGGGCTAAAGCCTTGGTGGGGGGCGCGGGCGAAGTACTTCCGCCGGACTAGGAATGGGGTGAGACTATGCGACGGGCCTCGGGGAACCAAAAATAAGCCGCGGGCAAAGCCGTACCCAAAAATAAGCGCCTGAAGGTCGTGGTGCCAAAACCCCCCAGCGGAAAAATGCCCAAAAAACGGGTGGGCTATAGCCTTGGTGGGGGGCGCGGGCGAAGTTCGTCCGCCGGACTCGGAATAGGGTGAGACTTTGCGAGGGGCCTCGGGGTGCCAAAAATAAGCCGCGGGCAAAGCCGCGTCCAATGGTCGTGGCGCCAAAACCCCCCAGTGGAAAAATGCCCAAAAAACGGGTGGGCTATAGCCTTGGTGGGGGGCGCGGGCGAAGTTCTTCCGCCGGACTCGGAATGGGGCGAGACATTGCAAGGGGCCTCGGAGTGCCAAAAAAAAGCCGCGGGCAAAGCCGCGCCCCAAAATAAGCGCCCGAAGGTCGTGGTGCCAAAACCCCCCAGCGGAAAAATGCCCAAAAAACGGGTGGGCTATAGCCTTGGTGGGGGGCGCGGGCGAAGTTCGTCTGCCGGACTCGGAATGGGGCGAGACTTTGGGAGGACTTTGGGAGGGGCCTCGGGGCGCCAAAAATAAGCCGCGGGCAAAGCCGCAACCAAAAATAAGCGCCCGAAGGCCGTGGTGCCAAAACCCCCCAGCGGAAAAATGCCCAAAAAACGGGTGGATGGGGGGCGCGGGTGAAGTTCGTCCGCCGGACTCGGAATGGGGCGAGACTTTGCGAGGGCACTCGGGGTGCCAAATATAAGACGCGGGCAAAGCCGCGCCCAAAAATAAGTGCCCAAAGGTCGTGGTGCCAAAACCCCCCAGCGGAAAAATGCCCAAAAAACGGGTGGGCTGTAGCCTTCGTGGGGGGCGAGGGCGAAGTTCGTCCGCCGGACTCAGAATGGGGTGAGACTTTGCGAGGGGCCTCAGGGTGCCAAAAATAAGCCACGTACAACGGCGCACCGAAAAATAAGCGCCCGAAGGTCGTAGTGCCAAAACCCCCCAGCGGAAAAATGCCCAAAAAACGAGTGGGCTATAGCCTTGGGGGGGGGCGCGGGCGAAGTTCGTCTGCCGGACTCGGAATGGGGCGAGACTTTGCGAGGGGCCTCGGGGTGCCAAAAATAAGCCGCGGGCAAAGCCACACCTAAAAATAAGTGCCCGAAGGCCATGGTGCCAAAACCCCCCAGCGGAAAAATGCCCAAAAAACGGGTGGGCTATAGCCTTCGTGGGGGGCGAGGGCGAAGTTCGTCCGCCGAACTCAGAATGGGGCGAGACTTTGCGAGGGGCCTCAGGGTGCCAAAAATAAGCCACGGGCAATGCCGTGCCCAAAAATAAGCGCCCAAAGGTCGTGGTACCAAAACCCCCCAGCGGAAAAATGCCCAAAAAACGGGTGGGCTATAGCCTTGGGGGGGGGGGGAACGGGCGAAGTTCGTCCGCCGGACTCGGAATGGGGCGAGCCTTTACGAGGGGCCTCGGGGTGCCAAAAATAAGCAGCGGGCAAAGCCGCGCCCAAAAATAAGTGCCCGAAGGTCGTGGTGCCAAAACCCCTGAGCGGAAAAATGCCCAAAAAACGGGTGGGCTATAGCCTTGGTGGGGGGCGAGGGCGAAGTTCGTCCGCCGGACTCGGAATGGGGTGAGACTTAGCGAGGGGCCTCAGTGTACCAAAAATAAGCCGCTGGCGAAGCCGCACCCAAAAATAAGCGCCCGAAGGTCGTGGTGCCAAAACCCCCCAGCGTAAAAATGCCCAGAAAACGGGTGGGCTATAGCCTTGGTGGTGGCCGCGGGCGAAGTTCGTCCGCCGGACTCGGAATGGGGCGAGACTTTGCGAGGGGCCTCGGGGTGCCAAAAATAATCCGCGGGAAAAGTCGCACCCAAAAATAAGCGCCCGAAGGTCGTGGTACCAAAACCCCCCAGCGGAAAAATGCCCAAAAAACGGGTGGGCTATAGCCTTGGTGGGGGGCGAGGGCGAAGTTCGTCCGCCGGACTCGGAATGGGACGAGACTTTGCGAGGGGCCTCGGGGTGCCAAAAATAAGATGCGGGCAAAGCCGCGACCAAAAATAAGCGCCCGAAGGTCGTGGTGCCAAAACCACCCAGCGGAAAAATGCCCAAAAAACGGTTGGGCTATAGCCTGGGAGGGGGGAGCGGGCGAAGTTCGTCCGCCGGACTCGGAATGGGGCGAGACTTTGCGAGGGGCCTCGGGGTGCCAAAAATAAGCAGCGGGCAAAGCCGCGCCCAAAAATAAGCGCCCGAAGTTCGTGGTGCCAAAACCCCCGAGCGGAAAAATGCCCAAAAAACGGGTGGGCTATAGCCTTGGTGGGGGGCGAGGGCGAAGTTCGTCCGCCGGACTCGGAATGGGGCGAGACTTAGCGAGGGGCCTCAGTGTGCCAAAAATAAGCCACTGGCGAAGCCGCACCCAAAAATAAGCGCCCGAAGGTCGTGGTGCCAAAACCCCCCAGCGTAAAAATGCCCAAAAAACGGGTGGGCTATAGCCTTGGTGGTGGCCGCGGGCGAAGTTCGTCCGCCGGACTCGGAATGGGGCGAGACATTGCGAGGGGCCTCGGGGTGCCAAAAATAAGCCGCGGGCAAAGCCGCGCCCAAAAATAAGCGCCCGACGGTCGTGGTGCCAAAATCCCCCAGCCGAAAAATGCCAAAAAAACGGGTGGGCTATAACCTTGGTGGGGGGCGCGGGCGAAGTTCGTCCGCCGGACTCGGAATGGGGCGAGACTTTGCGAGGGGCCTCGGGGTGCCAAAAATAAGCGGCGGGCAAAGCCGCGCCCAAAAATAAGCACCCGAAGGTCGTGGTGCCAAAACCCCCAGCGGAAAAATAGCCAAAAAACGGGTGGGCTATAGCGTTGGTGGGGGGCGCGGGCGAAGTTCGTCCGCCGGACTCGGAATGGGGCGAGACTTTGCGAGGGGCCTCGGGGTGCCAAAAATAAGCCGCGGGAAACCCGCGCCCAAAAATAAGCGCCCGAAGGTCGTGGTGCCAAAACCCCCCAGCGGAAAAATGCCCAAAAAACGGGTGGGCTATAGCCTTGGTGGTGGCCGCGGGCGAAGTTCGTCTGCCGGACTCGGAATGGGGCGAGACTTTGGGAGGACTTTGGGAGGGGCCTCGGGGCGCCAAATATAAGCCGCGGGCAAAGCCGTAACCAAAAATAAGCGCCCGAAGGCCGTGGTGCAAAAACCCCCCAGCGGAAAAATGCCCAAAAAACGGGTGGATGGGAGGCGCGGGTGAAGTTCGTCCGCCGGACTCGGAATGGGGCGAGACTTTGCGAGGGGCCTCAGGGTGCCAAAAATAAGCCACGGGCAATGCCGTGCCCAAAAATAAGCACCCAAAGGTCGTGGTACCAAAACCCCCCAGCGGAAAAATGCCCAAAAAACGGGTGGGCTATAGCCTTGGGGGAACGGCGAGAGTTCGTCCACGGACTCGGAATGGGGCGAGACTTTTCGAGGGGCCTCTGGGTGCCAAAAATAAGCACCGGGCAATGCCGCGCCCAAAAATAAGCCCCCCAAGGTCGTGGTCCCAAAACCCCCGAGCGGAAAAATGCCCAAAAAACGGGTGGGCTATAGCCTTGGTGGGGGGCGAGGGCGAAGTTCGTCCACGGACTCGGAATGGGGCGAGACTTAGCGAGGGCCTCAGTGTGCCAAAAATAAGCCACTGGCGAAGCCGCACCCAAAAATAAGCGCCCGAAGGTCGTGGTGCCAAAACCCCCCAGCGTAAAAATGCCCAAAAAACGGGTGGGCTATAGCCTTGGTGGTGGCCGCGGGCGAAGTTCGTCCGCCGGACTCGGAATGGGGCGAGACATTGCGAGGGGCCTCGGGGTGCCAAAAATAAGCCGCGGGCAAAGCCGCGCCCAAAAATAAGCGCCCGACGGTCGTGGTGCCAAAACCCCCCAGCCGAAAAATGCCAAAAAAACGGGTGGGCTATAACCTTGGTGGGGGGCGCGGGCGAATTTCGTCCGCCGGACTCGGAATGGGGCGAGACTTTGCGAGGGGCCTCGGGGTGCCAAAAATAAGCCGCGGGCAAAGCCGCGCCCAAAAATAAGCGCCCGACGGTCGTGGTGCCAATACCCCCCAGCGGAAAAATGCCAAAAAAACGGGTGGGCTATAACCTTGGTGGGGGGCGCGGGCGAATTTCGTCCGCCGGACTCGGAATGGGGCGAGACTTTGCGAGGGGCCTCGGGGTGCCAAAAATAAGCCGCGGGAAAAGCCGCGCCCAAAAATAAGTGCCCGAAGGTCGTGGTGCCAAAACCCCCCAGCGGAAAAATGCCCAAAAAACGGGTGGGCTATAGCCTTGGTGGTGGCCGCGGGCGAAGTTCGTCTGCCGGACTCGGAATGGGGCGAGACTTTGGGAGGACTTTGGGAGGGGCCTCGGGGCGCCAAATATAAGCCGCGGGCAAAGCCGTAACCAAAAATAAGCGCCCGAAGGCCGTGGTGCCAAAACCCCCCAGCGGAAAAATGCCCAAAAAACGGGTGGATGGGAGGCGCGGGTGAAGTTCGTCCGCCGGACTCGGAATGGGGCGAGACTTTGCGAGGGGCCTCAGGGTGCCAAAAATAAGCCACGGGCAATGCCGTGCCCAAAAATAAGCACCCAAAGGTCGTGGTACCAAAACCCCCCAGCGGAAAAATGCCCAAAAAACGGGTGGGCTATAGCCTTGGGGGGGGGGAACGGGCGAAGTTCGTCCGCCGGACTCGGAATGGGGCGAGCCTTTACGAGGGGCCTCGGGGTGCCAAAAATAAGCAGCGGGCAAAGCCGTGCCCAAAAATAAGTGCCCGAAGGTCGTGGTGCCAAAACCCCTGAGCGGAAAAATGCCCAAAAAACGGGTGGGCTATAGCCTTGGTGGGGGGCGAGGGCGAAGTTCGTCCGCCGGACTCGGAATGGGGTGAGACTTAGCGAGGGGCCTCAGTGTGCCAAAAATAAGCCGCTGGCGAAGCCCCACCCAAAAATAATCGCCCGAAGGTCGTGGTGCCAAAACCCCCCAGCGTAAAAATGCCCAAAAAACGGGTGGGCTATAGCCTTGGTGGTGGCCGCGGGCGAAGTTCGTCCGCCGGACTCGGAATGGGGCGAGACTTTGCGAGGGGCCTCGGGGTGCCAAAAATAAGCAGCGGGCAAAGCCGCGCCCAAAAATAAGTGCCCGAAGGTCGTGGTGCCAAAACCCCCCAGCGGAAAAATGCCCAAAAAACGGGTGGGCTATAGCCTTGGTGGGGGGCGCGGGCGAAGTTCGTCCGCCGGACTCGGAATGGGACGTGACTTTGCGAGGGGGCTCGGGGTGCCAAAAATAAGCCGCGGGCAAAGCCGCGCCCAAAAATAAGCGCCCGAAGGTCGTGGTGCCAAAACCCCCCAGCGGAAAAATGCCCAAAAAACGGGTGGGCTATAGCCTTGGTGGGGGGCGCGGGCGAAGTTCGTCTGCCGGACTCGGAATGGGGCGAGACTTTGGGAGGACTTTGGGACGGGCCTCGGGGCGCCAAATATAAGCCGCGGGCAAAGCCGTAACCAAAAATAAGCGCCCGAAGGCCGTGGTGCCAAAACCCCCCAGCGGAAAAATGCCCAAAAAACGGGTGGATGGGGGGCGCGGGTGAAGTTCGTCCGCCGGACTCGGAATGGGGCGAGACTTTGCGAGGGCCCTCAGGGTGCCAAAAATAAGACGCGGGCAAAGTCGCGCCCAAAAATAAGTGCCCAAAGGTCGTGGTGCCAAAACCCCCCAGCGGAAAAATGCCCAAAAAACGGGTGGGCTATAGCCTTCGTGGGGGGCGAGGGCGAAGTTCGTCCGCCGGACTTAGAATGGGGCGAGACTTTACGAGGGGCCTCAGGGTGCCAAAAATAAGCCACGTACAACGGCGCACCCAAAAATAAGCGCCCGAAGGTCGTAGTGCCAAAACCCACCAGCGGAAAAATGCCCAAAAAACGGGTGGGCTATAGCCTTGGGGGCGGGGGGGGCGCGGGCGAAGTTCGTCCGCCGGACTCGGAATGGGGCGAGACTTTGCGAGGGGCCTCGGGGTGCCAAAAATAAGCCGCGGGCAAAGCCGCACCTAAAAATAAGTGCCCGAAGGCTGTGGTGCCAAAACCCCCCAGCGGAAAAATGCCCAAAAAACAGGTGGGCTATAGCATTCGTGGGGGGCGAGGGCGAAGTTCGTCCGCCGAACTCAGAATGGGGCGAGACTTTGCGAGGGGCCTCAGGGTGCCAAAAATAAGCCGCGGTCAAAGCCGTGCCCAAAAATAAGCACCCGAAGGTCGTGGTACCAAAACCCCCCAGCGGAAAAATGCCCAAAAAACGGGTGGGCTATAGCCTTGGGGGGGGGGGGAACGGGCGAAGTTCGTCCGCCGGACTCGGAATGGGGCGAGACTTTGCGAGGGGCCTCGGGGTGCCAAAAATAAGCAGCGGGCAAAGCCGCGCCCAAAAATAAGTGCCCGAAGGTCATGGTGCCAAAACCCCCCAGCGGAAAAATGCCAAAAAAACGGGTGGGCTATAACCTTGGTGGGGGGCGCGGGCGAATTTCGTCCGCCGGACTCGGAATGGGGCGAGACTTTGCGAGGGGCCTCGGGGTGCCAAAAATAAGCCGCGGGAAAAGCCGCGCCCAAAAATAAGCGCCCGAAGGTCGTGGTGCCAAAACCCCCCAGCGGAAAAATGCCCAAAAAACGGGTGGGCTATAGCCTTGGTGGGGGGCGCGGGCGAAGTTCGTCTGCCGGACTCGGAATGGGGCGAGACTTTGGGACGGGCCTCGGGGCGCCAAAAATAAGCCGCGGGCAAAGCCGCGACCAAAAATAAGCGCCCGAAGGCCGTGGTGCCAAAAGCCCCCAGCGGAAAAATGCCCAAAAAACGGGTGGATGGGGGGCGCGGGTGAAGTTCGTCCGCCGGACTCGGAATGGGGCGAGACTTTGCGAGGGCCCTCGGGGTGCCAAAAATAAGACGCGGGCAAAGCCGCGCCCAAAAATAAGTGCCCAAAGGTCGTGGTGCCAAAACCCCCCAGCGGAAAAATGCCCAAAAAACGGGTGGGCTATAGCCTTGGTGGGGGGCGAGGGCGAAGTTCGTCCTCCGGACTCGGAATGGTGCGAGACTTTGCGAGGGGCCTCAGGGTGCCAAAAATAAGCCGTGGGCGAAGCCGTACCAAAAAATAAGCTCCCGAAGGTCGTGGTGCGAAACCCCCCAGCGGAAAAATGCCCAAAAAACGGGTGGGCTATAGCCTTGGTGGTGGGCTCGGGCGAAGTTCGTCCGCCGGACTCGGAATGGGGTGAGACTTTGCGAGGGGCCTCGGGGTGCCAAAAATAAGCAGCGGGCAAAGCCGCGCCCAAAAATAAGTGCCCGAAGGTCGTGGTGCCAAAACCCCCCAGCGGAAAAATGCCCAAAAAACGGGTGGGCTATAGCCTTGGTGGGGGGCGCGGGCGAAGTTCGTCCGCCGGACTCGGAATGGGGCGTGACTTTGCGAGGGGGCTCGGGGTGCGAAAAATAAGCCGCGGGCAAAGCCGCGCCCAAAAATAACCGCCCGAAGGCCGGGGCGCCAAGTTCGTCCAGCGGAAAAAGGCCACAAAAACGGGTGGGCTATAGCCTTGGGAGGTGGTGCAGGCCAACTTCGACCGCCGGACTCGGAATGGAGCAAGAATTTGCGAGGAGCCTCCGTGTGCCAAAAATAGGCCGCGGACACAGCTACGCCCAAAAATATCCGCCCGAAGGCCGGGGCGCCAAGTTCGTCCAGCGGAAAAAGGCCAAAAAAACGGGTGGGCTATAGCCTTGGGGGGTGGTGCAGGCCAACTTCGACCGCCGGACTCGGAATGGCGCGAGACTTTGCGAGGGCCCTCCGTTTGCCAAAAATAGGCCACGGGCACAGCCGCGCCCAAAAATACCCGCACAAAGGCCGGGGCGCCAAGTTCGTCCAGCGGAAAAAGGCCACAAAAACGGGTGGGCTATAGCCTTGGGGGGTGGGGCTAGCCGACTTCGTCCGCCAGAATCGGAATGGCGCGAGACTTTACAAGGGCCCTCCTTGTGCCAAAAATAGGTCGCGGGCACAGCCGCGCCCAAATATAACCGCCCGAAGGCCGGGGCGCCATGTTTGTCCAGCGGAAAAAGGCCTCAAAAACGGG
Organism: Citrus sp. QX-2021; assembly: GCA_030444885.1. Classification (NCBI taxonomy): domain Eukaryota; kingdom Viridiplantae; phylum Streptophyta; class Magnoliopsida; order Sapindales; family Rutaceae; genus Citrus; species Citrus sp. QX-2021. The sequence goes on from JAUJEF010000615.1 coordinate 9,745, forward strand.
CGGGCTATAGCCTTGGGGGTGGGGCTGGCCCACTTCGTCCGCCGGACTCGGAATGGCGCGAGACTTTGCGAGGCGCGTCCGTGTGTCAAAAATAGGCTACAGGCACAGCCGCGCCCAAAAAAACCAGCCCGAAGGCCGGGGCGCTAAGTTCGTCCTGCCGAAAAAGGCCACAAAAACGGGTGGGCAATAGCCTTGGGGGGTAGGGCTGGCCAACTTCGTCCGCCGTACTCGGAATGGCGTGAGACTTTGCGAGGCGCGTCCGTGTGTCAAAAATAGGCTGCGGGCACAGCCGCGCCCAAAAATACCAGCCCGAAGGCCGGGGCGCCAAGTTCGTCCTGCGGAAAAAGGCCACAAAAACGGGTGGGCAATAGCCTTGGGGGGTGGGGCAGGCCAACTTCGTTCGCCGAACTCAGAATGGTGCGAGACTTTGTGAGGCGCCTCCGTGTCCCAAAAATAGGCCGCGGGCACAGCCGCGCCCAAAAATACCCGCCCGAAGGCCGGGGCGCCAAGTTCGTTCAGCGGAAAAAGGCCACAAAAACGGGTGGGCTATAGCCTTGGGGGGTGGGGCTGGCCAACTTCGTCCGCCGGACTCGGAATGACGCGAGACTTTGCGAGGCGCCTCCGTGTCCCAAAAATAGGCCGCGGACACAGCCGCGTCCAAAAATAACGGCCCGACGGCCGGGTCGCCAAGTTCATCCAGCGGAAAAAGGCCACAAAAACGGGTGGGCTATAGCCTTGGGGGGTGGGGCTGGCCAACTTCGTCCGCCGGACTCGGAATGGCGCGAGAATTTGCGAGGCGCGTCCGTGTGTCAAAAATAGGCTCCGGGCACAGCCGCGCCCAAAAATACCAGCCCGAAGGCCGGGGCGCCAAGTTCGTCCTGGGGAAAAAGGCCACAAAAATGGGTGGGCTATAGCCTTGGGGGGTGGGGCAGGCCAACTTCGTTCGCCGAACTCAGAATGGCGCGAGACTTTGCGAGGGGCCTCCGTGTCCCAAAAATAGGCCGCGGGCACAGCCGCGCCCAAAAATACCCGCCCGAAGGCCGGGGCGCCAAGTTCGTTCAGCGGAAAAAGGCCACAAAAACGGGTGGGCTATAGCCTTGGGGGGTGGGGCTGGCCCACTTCGTCCGCCGGACTCGGAATGGTGTGAGAATTTGCGAGGCGCCTCCGTGTGTCAAAAATAGGCTGCGGGCACAGCCGCGCCCAAAAATACCCGCCCGAAGGCCGGGGCGCCAAGTTCGTCCTGCGGAAAAAGGCCACAAAAACGGGTGGGCTATAGCCTTGGGGGGTGGGGCTGGCCAACTTCGTTCGCCGGACTCAGAATGGTGCGAGACTTTACGAGGCGCCTCCGTGTCCCAAAAATAGGCCGCGGGCACAGCCGCGCCCAAAAATACCCGCCCGAAGGCCGGGGCGCCAAGTTCGTCCAGCGGAAAAAGGCCACAAAAACGGGTGGGCTATAGCCTTGGGGGGTGGGGCTGGCCCACTTCATCCGCCGGACTCGGAATGGCGCGAGACTTTGTGAGGTGCCTCAGTGTGCCAAAAATAGGCCGCGGGCACGGCCTCTCCCATAAATACGCGCCCGAAGGCCGGGGCGCCAAGTTCGTCCAGCGGAAAAAGGCCACAACAACGGGCGGGCTATAGCCTTGGGGGTGGGGCTGGCCCACTTCGTCCGCCGGACTCGGAATGGCGCGTGACTTTGCGAGGCGCCTCCGTGTGCCAAAAATAGGCTGCGGGCACAGCCGCACCCAAAACTACCCACCCGAAAACCGGGGCGCCAAGTTCGTCCAGTGGAAAAAGGCCACAAAAACGGGTGGGCTATAGCCTTGGGGGGTGGGGCTGGCCAACTTCGTCCGCCGGACTCGGAATGGCGCGAGACTTTACGAAGCGCCTCCGTGTCCCAAAAATAGGCCGCGGGCACAGCCGTACCCAAAAATACCCGAACGAAGGCCGGGGCGCCAAGTTCGTCCAGCTGAAAAAGGCCACAAAAACGGGTGGGCTATAGCCTTGGGGGGTGGGGCCGGCCAACTTCGTTCGCCGAACTCAGAATGGCGCGAGACTTTGCGAGGCGGCTCCGTGTCACAAAAATAGGCCACGGGCACAGCCGCGCCCAAAAATACCCGCCCGAAGGCCGGGGCGCCAAGTTCGTTCAGCGGAAAAAGGCCACAAACACGGGTGGGCTATAGCCTTGGGGGGTGGGGCTGGCCAACTTCGTCCGCCGGACTCGGAATGGTGTGAGAATTTGCGAGGCGCCTCCGTGTGTCAAAAATAGGCTGCGGGCACAGCCGCGCCCAAAAATACCCGCCCGAAGGCCGGGGCGCCAAGTTCGTCCTGCGGAAAAAGGCCACAAAAACGGGTGGGCTATAGCCTTGGGGGGTGGGGCTGGCCAACTCGTCACGGACTCAGAATGGCGCGAGACTTTACGAGGCGCCTCCGTGTCCCAAAAATAGGCCGCAGGCACAGCCGCGCCCAAAAATACCCACCCGAAGGCCGGGGCGCCAAGTTCGTCCAGCGGAAAAAGGCCACAAAAACGGGTGGGCTATAGCCTTGGGGGGTGGGGCTGGCCCACTTCATCCGCCGGACTCGGAATGGCGCGAGACTTTGTGAGGCGCCTCAGTGTGCCAAAAATAGGCCGCGGGCACGGGCTCTCCCATAAATATGCGCCCGAAGGCCGGGGCGCCAAGTTCGTCCAGCGGAAAAAGGCCACAAAAACGGGCGGGCTATAGCCTTGGGGGGTGGGGCAGGCCAACTTCGTCCGCCGGACTCGGAATGGTGTGAGAATTTGCGAGGCGCCTCCGTGTGTCAAAAATAGGCTGCGGGCACAGCCGCGCCCAAAAATACCCGCCCGAAGGCCGGGGCGCCAAGTTCGTCCTGCGGAAAAAGGCCACAAAAGCGGGTGGGCTATAGCCTTGGGGGGTGGGGCTGGCCAACTTCGTTCGCCGGACTCAGAATGGCGCGAGACTTTACGAGGCGCCTCCGTGTCCCAAAAATAGGCCGCAGGCACAGCCGCGCCCAAAAATACCCACCCGAAGGCCGGGGCGCCAAGTTCGTCCAGCGGAAAAAGGCCACAAAAACGGGTGGGCTATAGCCTTGGGGGGTGGGGCTGGCCCACTTCATCCGCCGGACTCGGAATGGCGCGAGACTTTGTGAGGCGCCTCAGTGTGCCAAAAATAGGCCGCGGGCACGGGCTCTCCCATAAATATGCGCCCGAAGGCCGGGGCGCCAAGTTCGTCCAGCGGAAAAAGGCCACAAAAACGGGCGGGCTATAGCCTTGGGGGTGGGGCTGGCCCACTTCGTCCGCCGGACTCGGAATGGCGCGTGACTTTGCGAGGCGCCTCCGTGTGCCAAAAATAGGCCGCGGGCACAGCCGCACCCAAAACTACCCACCCGAAAACCGGGGCGCCAAGTTCGTCCAGTGGAAAAAGGCCACAAAAACGGGTGGGCTATAGCCTTAGGGGGTGGGGCTGGCCAACTTCGTCCGCCGTACTCGGAATGGCGCGAGACTTTACGAAGCGCCTCCGTGTCCCAAAAATAGGCCGCGGGCACAGCCGTACCCAAAAATACCCGAACGAAGGCCGGGGCGCCAAGTTCGTCCAGCTGAAAAAGGCCACAAAAACGAGTGGGCTATAGCCTTGGGGGGTGGGACAGGCCAAGTTCGTCCGCCGGACTCAGAATTGGACGAGCCTTTGCGAGCGGCCTTCGTGTGCCAAAAATAGGCCGCGGGCACTACCACGCCCAAGCATAACGGACCGAAGGCCGGGTTGCCAGGTTCGTCCAGTGGAAAAAGGCCACAAAAACGGGTGCGCTATAGCCTTGGGGGTGGGGCTGGCAAGTTCGTCCGCCGGACTCGGAATGAGGCGATACTTTGTGTGCAGCCTCCGTGTGCCAAAAATAGGCCGCGGGCACAGCCGTGCCCAAATATAACCGCCGAAGGCCGGGGCCTCAAGTTCGTCCAGCGGAAAAATGCCACAAAAACGGGTGGGCTATAGGCTTGGGGGGTGGGGCTGGCCAAGTTCGTCCGCCGGACTCGGAATGGGGTGAGACTTTGCGAGCGGCCTCCGTGTGCCAATAATAGGCTGGGGGCACAGCCGCACCCAAAAATAACCGCTGGAAGGCCGGGGCGCCAAGTTCGTCCAGCGTAAAAAGGCCACAAAAACGGGTGGGCTATAGCCTTGGGGGCTGGGGCTGGCCAAGTTCGTCCGCCGGACTCAGAATGGGGCGAGACTTTGTGAGTGGCCTTCGTGTGCCAAATATAGGCCACGGGCACTGCCGCGCCCAAAAATAACCGCCCGAAGGATAGGTTGCCAGGTTCATCCAGCGCAAAAAGGCCATAAAATGGGTGGGCTATAGCCTTGGGGGTTCGGGCTGGCCAAGTTCGTCCGCCAGACTCGGAATGGCCTCCGTGTACCAAAAATAGGCCGCAGGGACAGCTGCGACCAAAATTAACTGCCCGAAGGCCGGGGCGCCAAGTTCGTCCAGCGGATAAAAGCCACAAAAATGGGTGGGCTATAGCCTTGGGGGGTGGGACAGGCCAAGTTCGTCCGCCGGACTCAGAATTGGACGAGACTTTGCGAGTGGCCTCCGTGTGCCAAAAATAGGCCGCGGGCACTGCCACGCCCAAACATAACGGATCGAAGGCCGGGTTGCCAGGTTCGTCCAGAGGAAAAAGGCCACAAAAACGGGTGGGCTATAGCCTTGGGGGGTGGGGCTGGCCAACTTCGTCCGCCGGACTCGGAATGGTGCGAGACTTTGCGAGGGCCATCCGTGTGCCAAAAATAGGCCAGGGGCACGGCCGCGTCCAAAAATAACCGCCCGAAGGCCGGGGCGCCAAGTTCGTCCAGCGGAAAAAGGCCACAAAAACGGGTGGGCTATAGCCTTTGGGGGTGGGGCTGCGCGAGACTTTGCGAGGGCCATCCGTGTGCCAAAAATAGGCCAGGGGCACGGCCGCATCCAAAAATAACCGCCCGAAGGCCGGGGCGCCAAGTTCGTCCAGCGGAAAAAGACCACAAAAACGGGTGGGCTATAGCCTTTGGGGGTGGGGCTGACCAACTTCGTCCGTCGGACTCAGAATGGCGCGACACTTTGCGAGCGCCCTCCGTTTGCCAAAAATAGGCCGCGGGAACAGCCGCGCCCAAAATTAACCGCCCGAAGGCCGGGGCGCCAAGTTCGTCCGTCGGAAAAATGCCACAAAAATGGGTGGGCTATAGCCTTGGGGGGTGGGGCTGGCCAACTTCGTCCGCCGGACTCGGAATGGCACGAGACTTTGCGAGGGGCCTCCGTGTGCCGAAAATAGGCGGCGGGCACAGCCGCTTCCAAAAATAACCCCCGACGGCCGGGGCGCCAAGTTCGTCTAGCGGAAAAAGGCCACAAAAATGGGTGGGCTATAGCCTTGGGGGGTGGGGCTGGCCAACTTCGTCCGCCGGACTCGGAATGGCGCGAGACTTTGCGAGGGGCCTCCGTGTGCCTAAAATAGGCCGCGCGCACAGCCGCGCCCAAAAATAACCGCCCGAAAGCCGGGGCGCCAAGTTCGTCCAGCGAAAAAAGGCCACAAAAACGGGTGGGCTATAGCCTTGGGGGGTGGGGCTGGCCAACTTCGTCCGCCGGACTCGGAATGGCGCGAGACTTTGCGAGGCGCCTCCGTGTGCCAAAAATAGGCCGCGGCCAAATCCGCGCCCAAAAATACCCACCCGAAGGCCGGGGAGCCAAGTTCGTCCAGCGGAAGAAGGCCACAAGAACGGGTGGGCTATAGCCTTGGGGGGTGGGGCTGGCCAACTTCGTCCGCCGGACTCGAAACTACACGAGACTTTGTGAGGTGACTCCGTGTGCCAAAAATAGGCCGCGGGCACAGCCACGCCCAAAAATACCCACCCGAAGGCCGGGGCGCCAAGTTCGTCCAGCGGAAAAAGGCCACAAAAACGGGTGGGCTATAGCCTTGGGGGGTGGGGCTGGCCAACTTCGTCCGCCGGACTCGAAACTACGCGAGAATTTGCGAGGTGACTCCGTGTACCAAAAATAGGCCACGGGCACATCCGCGCCCAAAAATACCCACACGAAGGCCGGGGCGCCAAGTTCGTCCAGCGGAAAAAGGCCACAAAAACGGGTGGGCTATAGCCTTGGGGGGTGGGGCTGGCCAACTTCGTCCGCCGGACTCGAAACTACGCGAGACTTTGCGTGGCGACTCCGTGTGCCAAAAATAGGCCGCGGGCACATCCGCGCCCAAAAATACCCGCCCGACGGCCGGGGCGCCAAGTTCGTCTAGCGGAAAAAGGCCACAAAAATGGGTGGGCTATAGCCTTGGGGGGTGGGGCTGGCCAACTTCGTCCGCCGGACTCGGAATGGTGTGAGACTTTGTGAGGGGCCTCCATGTGCCAAAAATAGGCAGCGGGTACAGCCGCGCCCAAAAATAACCGCCCGAAGGCCGGGGCGCCAAGTTCGTCCAGCGGAAAAAGGCCACAAAAATGGGTGGGCTATAGCCTTGGGGGGTGGGCCTGGCCAACTTCGTCTGCCGGACTCGGAATGGCGCGAGACTTTGCGAGGGGCCTCCGTGTGCCAAAAATAGGCCGCGGGTACAGCCGCGCCCAAAAATAACTGCCCGAAGGCCGGGGCGCCAAGTTCGTCCAGCGGAAAAAGGCCACAAAAATGGGTGGGCTATAGCCTTGGGGGGTGGGCCTGGCCAACTTCGTCCGCCGGACTCGGAATGGCGCGAGACTTTGCGAGGGGCCTCCATGTGCCGAAAATAGGCCGCGGGGACAGCCGCTTCCAAAAATAACCCCCGACGGCCGGGTCGCCAAGTTCGTCTAGCGGAAAAAGCCCACAAAAATGGGTGGGCTATAGCCTTGGTGTTGGGGCTGGCCAACTTCGTCTGCCGGACTTGGAATGGCGCGAGACTTTGCGAGGGCCATCCGTGTGCCAAAAATAGGACGCGGGCACAGCCGTGTCCAAAAATAACCGCCCGAAGGCCGGGGCGCCAAATTCGTCCAGCGGAAAAAGGCCACAAAAACGGGTGGGCTATAGCCTTGGGGGGTGGGGCTGGCCAACTTCGTCCGCCGGACTCGGAATGGCGCGAGACTTTGCGAGGGGCCTCCGTGTGCCTAAAATAGGCCGCAGGCGCAGCCGCGCCCAAAAATAACCGCTTGAAGGCCGGGGCGCCAAGTTCGTCCAGTGGAAAAAGGCCACAAAAACGGGTGGGCTATAGCCTTGGGGGGTGGGGCTGGCCAACTTCGTCCGCCGGACTCGGAATGGCGCGAGACTTTGCGAGGGGCCTCCGTGTGTCTAAAATAGGCCGCGCGCACAGCCGCTCCCAAAAATAACCGCCCGAAAGCCGGGGCGCCAAGTTCGTCCAGCGGAAAAAGGCCACAAAAACGGGTGGGCTATGGCCTTGGGAGGTGGGGCTGGCCAACTTCGTCCACCGGACTCGGAATGGCGCGAGACTTTGCGAGGGGCCTCCGTGTGTCAAAAATAGGCCGTGGACACAGCCACACCCAAAAATAACTGCCCGAAGGCCGGGGCGCCAAGTTCGTCCAGCGGAAAAAGGCCACAAAAACGGGTGGGCTATAGCCTTGGGGGGTGGGGTGGCCAACTTCGTCCGCCGGACTCGGAATGGCGCGAGACTTTGCGAGGCGCCTCCGTGTGCCAAAAATAGGCCGCGGCCAAATCCGCGCCCAAAAATACCCACCCGAAGGCCGGGGCGCCAAGTTCATCCAGCGGAAGAAGGCCACAAGAACGGGTGGGCTATAGCCTTGGGGGGTGGGGCTGGCCAACTTCGTCCGCCGGACTCGAAACTACACGAGACTTTGCGAGGTGACTCCGTGTGCCAAAAATAGGCCGCGGGCACAGCCGTACCCAAAAATACCCACCCGAAGACCGGGGCGCCAAGTTCGTCCAGCGGAAAAAGGCCACAAAAACGGGTGGGCTATAGCCTTGGGGGGTGGGGCTGGCGAACTTCGTCCGCCGGACTCGAAACTACGCGAGACTTTGCGAGGTGACTCCGTGTACCAAAAATAGGCCACGGGCACATCCGCGCCCAAAAATACCCACACGAAGGCCGGGGCGCCAAGTTCGTCCAGCGGAAAAAGGCCACAAAAACGGGTGGGCTATAGCCTTGGGGGGAGGGGCTGCCCAACTTCGTCCGCCGGACTCGAAACTACACGAGACTTTGCGTGGCGACTCCGTGTGCCAAAAATAGGCCGCGGGCACATCCGCGCCCAAAAATACCCGCCCGAAGGCTGGGGCGCCAAGTTCGTCCAACGGAAAAAGGCCACAAAAACGGGTTGGCTATAACCTTGGGGGGTGGGGCAGAACAACTTCATCCGCCGGACTCGGAATGGCGCGAGACTTTGCAAGGGGCCTCCGTGTGCCAAAAATAGGCCGCGGCCACAGCCGCGCCAAAAAGTAACCGCCCGAAGGCCGGGGCACCAAGTTTGTCAAGCGGAAAAAGGCCACAAAAACGGGTGGGCTATAGCCTTGGGTGGTGGGGCTGGCCAACTTCGTCCGCAGGACTCGGATTGGTGCGAGACTTTGCGAGGGCCCTCCGTGTGCTAAAAATAGGCCACTGGCACAGCCGTGTCCAAAAATAACGGCCCAAAGGCAGGGGCGCCAAATTCGTCCAGCGGAAAAAGGCCACAAAAACGGGTGGGCTATAGCCTTGGGTGGTTGGGCTGGCCAACTTCGTCCGCCGGACTCGGATTGGAGCGAGACTTTGCGAGGGGCCTCCTTGTGCCAAAAATAGGCCACGGGCACAGCCGTGTCCAAAAATAACCACCCAAAGGCCGGGGCGCCAAGTTCGTCTAGCGGAAAAAGGCCACAAAAACGGGTGGGCTATAGCCGTGGGGGGTGGGGCTGGCCAACTTTGTCCGCCTGACTCGGAATGGCGCGAGACTTTACGAGGGGCCTCCGTGTGCCAAAAATAGGCCGCGGGCATAACCGCGCCCAAAAATAACCGCCCGAAGGCCGGGGCGCCAAGTTCGTCCAGCGGAAAAAGGCCACAAAAACGGGTGGGTTATAGCCTTGGGGGGTGGAGCTGGCCAAATTAGTCCGCCGGACTAGGAATGGCGCGAGAATTTGCGAGGGGCCTTTGTGTGCCAAAAATAGGCCGCGGGCACAGCCGCGCCCAAAAATAACCACCCGAAGGTCAGGTCGCCAAGTTCGTCCAGCGGAAAAAGGCCACAAAAACGGGTGGGCTATAGCCTTGGGGGGTGGGGCTGGCCAACTTCGTCCGCCGGACTCGGAATGGCGCGAGACTTTGCGAGGCGCCTCCGTGTGCCGAAAATAGGCCGCGGCCACATTTGCGCCCAATAATACCCACCCGAAGGCCGGGGCGCCATGTTCGTCCAGCGGAAAAAGGCCACAAAAACGGGTGGGCTATAGCCTTGGGGGGTGGGGCTGGCCCACTTCGTCCGCCGGACTCGAAACTACACGAGACTTTGCGAGGTGACTCCGTGTGCCAAAAATAGGCCGCGGGCACAGCCGCGCCCAAAAATACCCACCCGAAGGCCGGGGCGCCAAGTTCGTCCAGCGGAAAAAGGCCACAAAAACGGGTGGGCTATAGCCTTGGGGGGTGGGGCTGGCCAACTTCGTCCGCCGGACTCGGACTGGTACGAGACTTTGCGAGGTGCCTCCATGTACCAAAAATAGGCCGCGGGCACAGCCGCGCCCAAACCCCCCTGCGGAAAAATGACCAAAAAACGGGTGCGCTATAGCCTTTCGGGGAGGGGCGGGCCAACTTCGTCCGCCGGACTCGGGAATGTGGGAATTTTTTGCGAGCAACCTCCGCGTGCCAAAAATAGGCCGCTGGAACAGCCGCACCCAAAAATAACCCCCCGAAGGTCGGCGCGCCCAAACCTCCAAGCGGAAAAATGGCCAAAAAACGGGTGCACTACAACCTTGGGGGGAGGGGCTGGCCAACTTCGTCCGCCGGACTCGGAATGGGGCGAGACTTTGCGAGCGGCCTCCGCATGCCAAAAATAGGCCGCGGGCACAGCCGCGCCCAAAACTAACCCCCCGAAGGTCGGCGCGCCCAAACCCCCCTGCGGAAAAATGGCCAAAAAACGGGTGCACTATAACCTTGGGGGGAGGCGCTGGCCAACTTCGTCCGCCGGACTCGGAATGGGGCGAGACTTTGCGAGCGGTCTCCGCGTGCCAAAAATAGGCCGCGGGCACAGCCACGCCCAAAAAGAATCCCCCGAAGGTCGGCTCGCCCAAACCCCCCAGCAGAAAAATGGCCAAAAAACGGGTGCGCTATATCCTTGGGGGGAGGGGCTGGCCAACTTCGTCCGCTGGACTCGGAATGGGGCGAGACTTTGCGAACGGCCTCCGCGCGCCAAAAATAGGTCGCGGGCACAGTCGCGCCCAAAAATAACCCCCCGAAGGTCGGCGCGCCACAGCCCCCCAGCGTAAAAATGGCCAAAAAAAGGGTGCGCTATAACCTTGGGGGGAGGGGCTGGCCAACTTCGTCCGCCGGATTCGGAATGGGGCGAGACATTGCGAGTGGCCTCCGCGTGTAAAAAATAGGCCGCGGGCACAGCCGCGCCCAAAAATAACCCCCCGAAGGTCGGCTCGCCCAAACCCCCCAGCAGAAAAATCGCCAAAAAACGGGTGCGCTATATCCTTGGGGGGAGGGGCTGGCCAACTTCGTCCGCCGGACTCGGAATGGGGCGAGACTTTGCGAACGGCCTTCGCGTGCCAAAAATAGGCCGCGGGCACAGCCGCGCCCAAAAATAACCTCCGAAGGTCGGCGCGCCCAAACCCCCCTGCGGAAAATGACCAAAAAATGGGTGCGCTATAGCCTTTCGGGGAGGGGCGGGCCAACTTCGTCCGCCGGACTCGGGAATGGGGGAATTTTTTGCGAGCAACCTCCGCGTGCCAAAAATAGGCCGCGGGCACAGCCGCGCCCAAAAATAACCCCCCGAAGGTCGGCGCGCCCAAACCCCCAAGCGGAAAAATGGCCAAAAAACGGGAGGGCTATGGCCTTGTGGGGTGGGGCTGGCCAACTTCGTCCGCCTGACTCGGAATGGGGCGAGACTTTGCGAGCGGCCTCAGCGAGCCAAAAATAGGCCACGGGCACAGCCGCTCTCAAAAATAACCCCCCGAAGGTCGGCGCGCCCAAACCCCCCAGCGGAAAAATGGCTAAAAAACGGGTGCGCTATAGCCTTGGGGGGAGGGGCTGGCCAACTTCGTCCGCCGGACTCGGAATGGGGCGAGACTTTGCGAACGGCCTTCGCGTGCCAAAAATAGGCCGCGGGCACAGCCGCACCCAAAAATAACCTCCGAAGGTCGGCGCGCCCAAACCCCCCTGCGGAAAAATGACCAAAAAACGGGTGCGCTATAGCCTTTCGGGAGGGCGGGCCAACCGTCCGCCGGACTCGGGAATGGGGAATTTTTGTGAGCAACCTCCGCGTGCCAAAAATAGGCCGCTGGAACAGCCGCGCCCAAAAATAAGCCCCCGAAGGTCGGCGCGCCCAAACCTCCAAGCGGAAAAATGGCCAAAAAACGGGTGCACTATAACCTTGGGGGGAGGGGCTGGCCAACTTCGTCCGCCGGACTCGGAATGGGGCGAGACTTTGCGAGCGGCCTCCGCATGCCAAAAATAGGCCGCGGGAACAGCCGCGCCCAAAAATAACCCCCCGATGGTCGGCGCGCCCAAACCCCCCAGCGGAAAAATGGCCAAAAAATGGGTGCGCTATAGCCTTGGGGGGAGGGGCTGGCCAACTTCGTCCGCCGGACTCGGAATGGTGGGAGACTTTACGAGCAACCTCCGCGTGCCAAAAAAAGGCCGCGGGAACAGCCGCGCCCAAAAATCTCCTCCGAAGGTCGGCGCGCCCAAACCCCCCAGCGGAAAAATGACTAAAAAACGGGTGCGCTATAGCCTTGGGGGGAGGGGCGGGCCAAGTTCGTCCGCCGGACTCGGAATGGGGGGATTCTTTGCGAGCAACCACTGCGTGCCAAAAATAGGCCGCGGGAATAGCCGCGCCCAAAAATAATCCCCCGAAGGTCAGCGCGCCCAAACCCCCCAGCGGAAAAAAGACCAAAAAACGGGTGCGCTATAGCCTTGTGGGGAGGGGCTGGCCAACTTCGTCCGCCGGACTCGGAATGGTTGGAGACTTTACGAGCAACCTCCGCGTGCCAAAAATAGGCCGCGGGAACAGCCGTGCCCAAAAATAACCCCCCGAAGGTCGGCGCGCCCAAACCCCCCAGCGGAAAAATGGCCAAAAAACGGGTGCACTATAACCTTGGGGGGAGACGCTGGCCAACTTCGTCCGCCGGACTCGGAATGGGGCGAGACTTTGCGAGCGGTCTCCGCGTGCCAAAAATAGGCCGCGGACACAGCCGCACCAAAAACTAACCCACCGAAGGTCGGCGCGCCCAAACCCCCCAGCGGAAAAATTGCCAAAAAACGGGTGGGCTATAGCCTTGGAGGGAGGGGCTGGCCAACTTCGTCCGCCGGACTCGGAATGGGGCGAGACTTTGCGAGCGGCCTCCGCGAGACAAAAATAGGCCGCGGGCACAGCCGCGCCCAAAAATAACCCCCCGATGGTCGGCGCGCCCAAACCCCCAGCGGAAAAATGACCAAGAAACGGGTGGGCTATAGCCTTGGGGGGAGCGCCGGCCCACATCGTCCGCCGGACTCGGAATGGGGCGAGACTTTGCGAGCGGCCTCCGCGTGCCAAAAATAGGCCGCGGGCATAGCCGCGCCCAAAACTAACCCCCCGAAGGTCGGCGCGCCCAAACCCCCCAGCGGAAAAATGGCCAAAAAACGGGTGGGCTATAGCCTTGGGGGGAGGGCCGGCCCACATCGTCCGCCGGACTCGGAATGGGGCGAGACTTTGCGAGCGGCCTCCGCGTGCCAAAAATAGGCCGCGGGCATAGCCGCGCCCAAAACTAACCCCCCGAAGGTCGGCGCGCCCAAACCCCTCTGCGGAAAAATGGCCAAAAAACGGGTGCGCTATAGCCTTGGAGGGAGGGGCTGGCCCACTTCGTCCGCCGGACTCGGAATGGGGTGAGACTTTGCGAGCAGCCTCCGCGTGCCAAAAATAGGCCGCGGGCACAGCCGCGCCCAAAAATAACCCCCCGAAGGTCGGCTCGCCCAAACCCCCCAGCAGAAAAATGGCCAAAAAACGGGTGCGCTATATCCTTGGGGGGAGGGGCTGGCCAACTTCGTCCGCCGGACTCGGAAAGGGGCGAGACTTTGCGAGCGGCCTCCGCGCGCCAAAAATAGGCCGCGGGCACAGCCGCGCCCAAAAATAACCCCCCGAAGGTCGGCTCGCCCAAACCCCCCAGCAGAAAAATCGCCAAAAAACGGGTGCGCTATATCCTTGGGGGGAGGGGCTGGCCAACTTCGTCCGCCGGACTCGGAATGGGGCGAGACTTTGCGAACGGCCTTCGCGTGCCAAAAATAGGCCGCGGGCACAGCCGCGCCCAAAAATAACCTCCGAAGGTCGGCGCGCCCAAACCCCCCTGCGGAAAATGACCAAAAAATGGGTGCGCTATAGCCTTTCGGGGAGGGGCGGGCCAACTTCGTCCGCCGGACTCGGGAATGGGGGAATTTTTTGCGAGCAACCTCCGCGTGCCAAAAATAGGCCGCTGGAACAGCCGCGCCCAAAAATAACCCCCCGAAGGTCGGCGCGCCCAAACCCCCAAGCGGAAAAATGGCCAAAAAACGGGTGCACTATAACCTTGGGGGGAGGGGCTGGCCAACTTCGTCCGCCGGACTCGGAATGGGGCGAGACTTTGCGAGCGGCCTCAGCATGCCAAAAATAGGCCGCGGGCACAGCCGCGCCCAAAAATAACCCCCCGAAGGTCGGCTCGCCCAAACCCCCCAGCAGAAAAATCGCCAAAAAACGGGTGCGCTATATCCTTGGGGGGAGGGGCTGGCCAACTTCGTCCGCCGGACTCGGAATGGGGCGAGACTTTGCGAACGGCCTTCGCGTGCCAAAAATAGGCCGCGGGCACAGCCGCGCCCAAAAATAACCTCCGAAGGTCGGCGCGCCCAAACCCCCCTGCGGAAAAATGACCAAAAAACGGGTGCGCTATAGCCTTTCGGGGAGGGGCGGGCCAACTTCGTCCGCCGGACTCGGGAATGGGGGAATTTTTTGTGAGCAACCTCCGCGTGCCAAAAATAGGCCGCTGGAACAGCCGCGCCCAAAAATAAGCCCCCGAAGGTCGGCGCGCCCAAACCTCCAAGCGGAAAAATGGCCAAAAAACGGGTGCACTATAACCTTGGGGGGAGGGGCTGGCCAACTTCGTCCGCCGGACTCGGAATGGGGCGAGACTTTGCGAGCGGCCTCCGCATGCCAAAAATAGGCCGCGGGAACAGCCGCGCCCAAAAATAACCCCCCGATGGTCGGCGCGCCCAAACCCCCCAGCGGAAAAATGGCCAAAAAATGGGTGCGCTATAGCCTTGGGGGGAGGGGCTGGCCAACTTCGTCCGCCGGACTCGGAATGGTGGGAGACTTTACGAGCAACCTCCGCGTGCCAAAAAAAGGCCGCGGGAACAGCCGCGCCCAAAAATCTCCTCCGAAGGTCGGCGCGCCCAAACCCCCCAGCGGAAAAATGACTAAAAAACGGGTGCGCTATAGCCTTGGGGGAGTGGGCGGGCAAGTTCGTCCACCGGACTCGGAATGGGGGGATTCTTTGCGAGCAACCACTGCGTGCCAAAAATAGGCCGCGGGAATAGCCGCGCCCAAAAATAATCCCCCGAAGGTCAGCGCGCCCAAACCCCCCAGCGGAAAAAAGACCAAAAAACGGGTGCGCTATAGCCTTGTGGGGAGGGGCTGGCCAACTTCGTCCGCCGGACTCGGAATGGTTGGAGACTTTACGAGCAACCTCCGCGTGCCAAAAATAGGCCGCGGGAACAGCCGTGCCCAAAAATAACCCCCCGAAGGTCGGCGCGCCCAAACCCCCCAGCGGAAAAATGGCCAAAAAACGGGTGCACTATAACCTTGGGGGGAGGCGCTGGCCAACTTCGTCCGCCGGACTCGGAATGGGGCGAGACTTTGCGAGCGGTCTCCGCGTGCCAAAAATAGGCCGCGGACACAGCCGCGCCCAAAACTAAACCCCCGAAGGTCGGCGCGCCCAAACCCCCCTGCGGAAAAATGGCCAAAAAACGGGTGCGCTATAGCCTTGGAGGGAGGGGCTGGCCCACTTCGTCCGCCGGACTCGGAATGGGGCGAGACATTGCGAGCGGCCTCCGCGTGTAAAAAATAGGCCGCGGGCACAGCCGCGCCCAAAAATAACCCCCCGATGGTCGGCGCGCCCAAACCCCCCAGCGGAAAAATGGCCAAAAAACGGGTGGGCTATAGCCTTGGGGGGAGCGCCGGCCCACATCGTCCGCCGGACTCGGAATGGGGCGAGACTTTGCGAGCGGCCTCCGCGTGCCAAAAATAGGCCGCGGGCATAGCCGCGCCCAAAACTAACCCCCCGAAGGTCGGCGCGCCCAAACCCCCCAGCGGAAAAATGGCCAAAAAACGGGTGGGCTATAGCCTTGGGGGGAGGGCCGGCCCACATCGTCCGCCGGACTCGGAATGGGGCGAGACTTTGCGAGCGGCCTCCGCGTGCCAAAAATAGGCCGCGGGCATAGCCGCGCCCAAAACTAACCCCCGAAGGTCGGGCGCGCCCAAACCCTCTCAAGGGAAAATGGCCAAAAACGGGTGCGCTATAGCCTTGGAGGGAGGGGCTGGCCCACTCTGTCCGCCGGACTCGGAATGGGGTGAGACTTTGCGAGCAGCCCCGCAAGTGCCAAAATAGGCCGCGGGCACAGCCGCGCCAAAAAATAACCCCGAAGGTCGGGCTCGCCCAAACCCCCAGCAGAAAAAATGGCCAAAAAACGGGTGCGCTATAGCCTTGGAGGGAGGGGCTGGCCCACTTCGTCCGCCGGACTCGGAAAGGGGCGAGACTTTGCGAGCGGCCTCCGCGCGCCAAAAATAGGCCGCCGGCCAGCCGCGCCCAAAAATAACATCCGAAGGTCGGCGCGCCCAAACCACCCAGCGGAAAAATGGCCAAAAAACGGGTGCGCTATAGCCTTGGGGGGAGGGGCTGGCCAACTTCGTCCGCCGGACTCGGAATGGGGGGAGACTTTGCGAGCAGCCTCCGCGTGCCAAAAATAGGCCGTGGGAACAGCTGCACCCAAAAATAACCCCCCGATGGTCGGCGCGCCCAAACCCCCCAGCGGAAAAATGGGCAAAAAACGGGTGGGCTATAGCCTTGGTGGGGGGCGCGGGCGAAGTTCGTCCGCCGGACTCGGAATGGGGTGAGAATTTGGGAGGGGCCTCGGGGTGCCACAAATAAGCCGCGGACAAAGCCGCGCCCAAAACTAAGCCCCCGAAGGTCGTGGTGCCAAAACCCCCCAGCGGAAAAATGGCCAAAAAACGGGTGGGCTATAGCCTTGGTGGGGGGCGCGGGCGAAGTTCGTCCGCCGGACTCGGAATGGGGCGAGACTTTGTGAGGGGCCTCGGGGTACCAAAAATAAGCCGCGTGCAAAGCCGCGCCCAAAAATAAGCCCCCGAAGGTCGTGGTGCCAAAACCCCCCAGCGGAAAAATGGCCAAAAAACGGGTGGGCTATGGCCTTGGTGGGGGGCGCGGGTGAGGTTCGTCCGCCGGACTCGGAATGGGGCAAGACTTTGCGAGGGGCCTCGGAGTACCAAAAATAAGCCGCGGGCAAAGCCGCGCCCAAAAATAAGCCCCCGAAGGTCGTGGTGCCAAAACCCCGCAGCGGAAAAATGGCCAAAAAACGTCGGGGGCTATAGCCTTGGTGGGGGGCGCAGACGAAGTTCGTCTGCCGGACTCGGAATGGGGCAAGACTTTGCCAGGGGCCTCGGTGTGCCAAAAATAAGCCGCGGGCAAAGCCGCGTCCAAAAATAAGCGCCCGAAGGTCGTGGTGCCAAAACCCCCCAGCGGAAAAATGGCCAAAAAACGGGTGGGCTATAGCCTTGGTGGGGGGCGCGGGCGAAGTTCTTCCGCCGGACTCGGAATGAGGCGAGACTTTGCGAGGGGCCTCGGGGTGCCAAAAATAAGCCGCGGGCAAACCCACGCCCAAAAAGAAGCGCCCGAAGGTCGTGGTGCCAAAACCCTCCAGCGGAAAAATGGCGAAAAAACGGGTGGGCTATAGACTTGGTGGGGGGCGCGGGCGAAGTTCGTCCGCCGGACTTAGAATTGGGCGAGACTTTGCGAGCGGACTCCACGTGCCAAAAATAGGCCGCGGGCACAGCCGCGCGCAAAAGTAACCCCCCGAAGGTCGGCGCGCCCAAACCCCCCAGCGGAAAAATGGCCAAAAAACGGGTGGGCTATAGCCTTGGGGGGAGGGACCGGCCCACTTCGTCCGCCGGACTCGCAATGGGGCGAGACATTGCGAACGGCCTCCGCGTGCCAAAAATAGGCCGCGGGCACAGCCGAGCCCAAAAATAACCCCCCGATGGTCGGCGCGCTCAAACCCCCCAGCGGAAAAATGGCCAAAAAACGGGTGGGCTATAGCCTTGCGGGGAGGGACTGCCCACTTCGTCCACGGACTCGGAATGGGGCGAGACTTTGCGAACGGCCTCCGCGTGCCAAAAATAGGCCGCGGGCACAGCCGTGCCCAAAAATAACCCCCCGATGGTCGCCGCGCCCAAACCCCCCAGCGGGAAAATGGCCAAAAAACGGGTGGGCTATAGCCTTGCGGGGAGGGACCGGCCCACTTCGTCCGCCGGACTCGGAAAGGGGCGAGACTTTGCGAGCGGCCTCCGCGTGCCAAAAATAGGCCGCCGGCCAGCCGCGCCTAAAAATAACATCCGAAGGTCGGCGCGCCCAAACCACCCAGCGGAAAAATGGCCAAAAAACGGGTGCGCTATAGCCTTGGGGGGAGGGGCTGGCCAACTTCGTCCGCCGGACTCGGAATGGGGGGAGTCTTTGCGAGCAGCCTCCGCGTGCCAAAAATAGGCCGTGGGAACAGCTGTACCCAAAAATAACCCCCCGATGGTCGGCGCGCCCAACCCCCCAGCGGAAAAATGGGCAAAAAACGGGTGGGCTATAACCTTGGTGGGGGGCGCGGGCGAAGTTCGTCCGCCGGACTCGGAATGGGGCGAGACTTTACGAGGGGCCTCGGGGTGCCAAAAATAAGCCGCGGGCAAAGCCGCGCCCAAAAATAAGCCCCCGAAGGTCGTGGAAGCAAACCGCCTCGCTGGAAAATGGCCAAAAACGCGTCTGGGGCTATGGCCTTGGTGGGGCGCAGACGAAGTTAAATCTCACGGACTCGGAATGGGGCAAGACTTTGCGAGGGGCCTCGGTGTGCCACAAATAAGCCATGGGCAAAGCCGCGCCCAAAATAAGACCCCGAAGGTTGTGGTGCCAAAACCCCAGCGGAAAAATGGCCAAAAACGGGTGGGCTATAGCCTTGGTGGGGGTGTGGGCGGTTCGTCCACTCGGACTCGGAATTGGGCGAGACTTTGCGAGGGGCCTCGGGTGCCAAAATAAGCCGCAGGCAAAGCCGCGCCAAAAATAAGCCCCGAAGGTCGTGGTGCCAAAACCCCAGCGGAAAATGGCCAAAAACGCTGGGGCTATAGCCTTGGTGGGGGGCGCGGACGAAGTTCGTCTGCCGGACTCGGAATGGGGCAAGACTTTGCGAGGGGCCTCGGTGTGCCACAAATAAGCCGCGGGCAAAGCCGCGCCCAAAAATAAGACCCCGAAGGTTGTGGTGCCAAAACCCCCCAGCGGAAAAATGGCCAAAAAACGTCGGGGGCTATAGCCTTGGTGGGGGGCGCAGACGAAGTTCGTCTGCCGGACTCGGAATGGGGCAAGACTTTGCGAGGGGCCTCGGTGTGCCACAAATAAGCCGCGGGCAAAGCCGCGCCCAAAAATAAGACCCCGAAGGTTGTGGTGCCAAAACCCCCCAGCGGAAAAATGGACAAAAAAAGGGTGGGCTATAGCCTTGGCGGGTGGCGCAGGCGAAGTTCGTCCGCCGGAGTCGGAATGGGGCGAGACTTTGCGAGGGGCCTCAGGGTACCAAAAATAAGCCGCGGTGAAAGCCGCGACCAAAAATAAGTGCCCGAAGGTCGTGGTGCCAAAACCCCCCAGCGGAAAAATGGCCAAAAAACGGGTGGGCTATGGCCTTGGTGGGGGGCGCAGGCGAGGTTCGTCCGCCGGACTCGGAATGGGGCGAGACTTTGCGAGGGGCCTCGGAGTGCCAAAAATAAGCCGCGGGCAAAGCCGCGCCCAAAAATAAGACCCCGAAGGTTGTGGTGCCAAAACCCCCCAGCGGAAAAATGGACAAAAAAAGGGTGGGCTATAGCCTTGACGGGTGGCGCAGGCGAAGTTCGTCCGCCGGAGTCGGAATGGGGCGAGACTTTGCGAGGGGCCTCAGGGTACCAAAAATAAGCCGCGGTGAAAGCCGCGACCAAAAATAAGTGCCCGAAGGTCGTGGTGCCAAAACCCCCCAGCGGAAAAATGGCCAAAAAACGGGTGGGCTATGGCCTTGGTGGGGGGCGCAGGCGAGGTTCGTCTGCCGGACTCGGAATGGGGCAAGACTTTGCGAGGGGCCTCGGTGTGCCAAAAATAAGCCGCGGGCAAAGCCGCGTCCAAAAATAAGCGCCCGAAGGTCGTGGTGCCAAAACCCCCCAGCGGAAAAATGGCCAAAAAACGGGTGGGCTATGGCCTTGGTGGGGGGCGCAGGCGAGGTTCGTCCGCCGGACTCGGAATGGGGCGAGACTTTGCGAGGGGCCTCGGAGTGCCAAAAATAAGCCGCGGGCAAAGCCGCGCCCAAAAATAAGCCCCCGAAGGTCGTGGTGCCAAAAACCCCCAGCGGAAAAATGGCCAAAAAACGGGTGGGCTATAGCCTTGGTGGGGGGCGCGGGCGAAGTTCGTCCGCCGGACTCGGAATGGGGCGAGACTTTGCGAGGGGCCTCGGGGTGCCAAAAATAAGCCGCGAACAAAGCCGCGCCCAAAAATAAGCGCCCGAAGGTCGTGGTACCAAAACCCCCCAGCGGAAAAATGGCCAAAAAACGGGTGGGCTATAGCCTTGGTGGGGGGTGCGGGCGAAGTTCGTCCGCCGGACTCGGAATTGGGCGAGACTTTGCGAGGGGCCTCGGGGTGCCAAAAATAAGCCGCAGGCAAAGCCACGCCCAAAAATAAGCCGCCGAAGGTTGTGGTGCCAAAATCCCCCAGCGGAAAAATGGCCAAAAAACGTCGGGGGCTATAGCCTTGGTTGGGGGCGCGGACGAATTTCGTCTGCCGGACTCGGAATGGGGCAAGACTTTGCGAGGGGCCTCGGTGTGCCAAAAATAAGCCGCGGGCAAAGCCGCGCCCAAAAATAAGCGCCCGAAGGTCGTGGTGCCAAAACCCCCCAGCGGAAAAATGGCCAAAAAACGGGTGGGCTATAGCCTTGGTGGGGGGCGCGGGCGAAGTTCGTCCGCCGGACTCGGAATTGGGCGAGACATTGCGAGGGGCCTCGGGGTGCCAAAAATAAGCCGCGAACAAAGCCGCGCCCAAAAATAAGCGCCCGAAGGTCGTGGTACCAAAACCCCCCAGCGGAAAAATGGCCAAAAAACGGGTGGGCTATAGCCTTGGTGGGGGGTGCGGGCGAAGTTCGTCCGCCGGACTCGGAATTGGGCGAGACTTTGCGAGGGGCCTCGGGGTGCCAAAAATAAGCCGCAGGCAAAGCCGCGCCCAAAAATAAGCCCCCGAAGGTCGTGGTGCCAAAACCCCCCAGCGGAAAAATGGCCAAAAAACGTCGGGGGCTATAGCCTTGGTGGGGGGCGCGGACGAAGTTCGTCTGCCGGACTCGGAATGGGGCAAGACTTTGCCAGGGGCCTCGGTGTGCCAAAAATAAGCCGCGGGCAAAGCCGCGCCCAAAAATAAGACCCCGAAGGTCGTGGTGCCAAAACCCCCCAGCGGAAAAATGGACAAAAAAAGGGTGGGCTATAGCCTTGGCGGGGGGCGCAGGCGAAGTTCGTCCGCCAGAGTCGGATTGGGGCGAGATTTTGCGAGGGGCCTCAGGGTACCAAAAATAAGCTGCGGGCAAAGCCGCGCCCAAAAATAAGCGCCCGAAGGTCGTGGTGCCAAAACCCCCCAGCGGAAAAATGGCCAAAAAACGGGTGGGCTATAGCCTTGGTGGGGGGCGCGGGCGAAGTTCGTCCGCCGGACTTGGAATTGGGCGAGACTTTGCGAGGGGCCTCGGAGTGCCAAAAATAAGCCGCGGGCAAAGCCACGCCCAAAAATAAGCCGCCGAAGGTTGTGGTGCCAAAATCCCCCAGCGGAAAAATGGCCAAAAAACGTCGGGGGCTATAGCCTTGGTTGGGGGCGCGGACGAATTTCGTCTGCCGGACTCGGAATGGGGCAAGACTATGCCAGGGGCCTCGGTGTGCCAAAACTAAGCCGTGGGCAAAGCCGCGCCCAAAAATAAGCGCCCGAAGGTCGTGGTGCCAAAACCCCCCAGCGGAAAAATGGCCAAATAACGGGTGGGCTATAGCCTTGGTGGGGGGCGCGGGCGAAGTTCGTCCGCCGGACTCGGAATGGGGCGAGACTTTATGAGGGGCCTCGGGGTGCCAAAAATAAGCCGCGGGCAAAGCCGCGCCCAAAAATAAGCCCCCGAAGGTCGTGGTGCCAAAACCGCCCCGCGGAAAAATGGCCAAAAAACGTCGGGGGCTATAGCCTTGGTGGGGGGCGCAGACGAAGTTCGTCTGCCGGACTCGGAATGGGGCAAGACTTTGCGAGGGGCCTCGGTGTGCCACAAATAAGCCGCGGGCAAAGCCGCGCCCAAAAATAAGACCCCGAAGGTTGTGGTGCCAAAACCCCCCAGCGGAAAAATGGACAAAAAAAGGGTGGGCTATAGCCTTGGCGGGTGGCGCAGGCGAAGTTCGTCCGCCGGAGTCGGAATGGGGCGAGACTTTGCGAGGGGCCTCAGGGTACCAAAAATAAGCCGCGGTCAAAGCCGCGCCCAAAAATAAGCGCCCGAAGGTCGTGGTGCCAAAACCCCCCAGCGGAAAAATGGGCAAAAAACGGGTGGGCTATAGCCTTGGTGGGGGGCGCAGGCGAAGTTCGTCCGCCGGAGTCGGATTGGGGCGAGATTTTGCGAGGGGCCTCCGTGTCCCAAATATAGGCCGCGGGAAAAGCCGCACCCAAAAATACCCGCCCGAAGGCCGGGGCGCAGCTTTTCCCGCCCGAAGGCCGGGAAAAGGCCACAAAAATGGATGGGCTATAGCCTTGGGGGGTGGGGCTGGCCAACTTCGTCCGCCGGACTAGGAATGGCGCGAGAATTTGCGAGGCGCCTCCGTGTGCCAAAAAATGCCGCGGGCACAGCCACGCCCAAAAATACTCGCCCGAAGGCCGGGGCGCCAAGTTCGTCCAGCGGAAAAAGGCCACAAAAACGGGTGGCCTATAGCCTTGGGGGGTGGGGCTGGCCAACTTCGTCCGCCGGACTCGGAATGGCGCGAGAATTTGCGAGGCGCCTCCGTGTGCCAAAAAATGCCGCGGGCACAGCCGCGCCCAAAAATACTCGCCCGAAGCCCGCGGCGCCAAGTTCGTCCAGCGGAAAAAGGCCACAAAAACGGGTGGCCTATAGCCTTGGGGGGTGGGGCTGGCCAACTTCGTCCGCCGGACTCGGAATGGCGCGAGACTTTGCGAGGCGCCTCCGTGTCCCAAACATATGCCGCGGGAAAAGCCGCGCCCAAAAATACCCGCCCGAAGGCCGGGGCGCCAAGTTCGTCCAGCGGAAAAAGGCCACAAAAATGGGTGGGCTATAGCCTTGGGGGGTGGTGCTGGCCAACTTCGTCCGCCGGACTCGGAATGGCGCGAGAATTTACGAGGCACCTCCGTGTCCCAAAAATAGACCGCGGACACAGCCGCGCCCAAAAATAACGGCCCGACGGCCGGGTCGCCAAGTTCATCCAGCGGAAAAAGGCCACAAAAACGGGTGGGCTATAGCCTTGGGGGGTGGGGCTGGCCAACTTCGTCCGCCGGACTTGGAATGGCGCGAGACTTTGCGAGGCGCCTCCGTGTGTCAAAAATAGGCTGCGGGCACAGCCGCGCCCAAAAATACCCGCCCGAAGGCCGCGGCGCCAATTTCGTCCTGCGGAAAAAGGCCACAAAAACGGGTGGGCTATAGCGTTGGGGGGTGGGGCTGTCCAACTTCGTTTGCCGAACTCAGAATGGCGTGAGACTTTGCGAGGCGCCTCCGTGTCCCAAAAATAGGCCGCGGGCACAGCCACGCCCAAAAATACCTGCCCGAAGGCCGGGCCGCCAAGTTCGTCCAGCGGAAAAAGGCCACAAAAACGGGTGGGCGATAGCATTGGGGGGTGGGGCTGGCCCACTTCGTCCGCCGGACTCGAAATGGCGCGAGACTTTGTGATGCGCCTCCGTGTGCCAAAAATAGGTTGCGGGCATGGCCTCTCCCATAAATACGCGCCCGAAGGCCGGGGCGCCAAGTTCGTCCAGCGGAAAAAGGCCACAAAAATGGGTGGGCTATAGCCTTGGGGGGTGGGGCTGGCCAACTTCGTCCGCCGGACTCGGAATGGCGCGAGAATTTGCGAGGCACCTCCGTGTACCAAAAATAGGCTGTGGACACAGCCGCACCCAAAAATAACGGCCCGACGGCCGGGTCGCCAAGTTCATCCAGCGGAAAAAGGCCACAAAAACGGGTGGGCTATAGCCTTGGGGGGTGGGGCTGGCCAACTTCGTCCGCCGGACTTGGAATGGCGCGAGAATTTGCGAGGCGCCTCCGTGTGTCAAAAATAGGCGGCGGGCACAGCCGCGTCCAAAAATACCCGCCCGAAGGCCGCGGCGCCAAGTTCGTCCTGCGGAAAAAGGCCACAAAAACGGGTGGGCTATAGCGTTGGGGGGTGGGGCTGGCCAACTTCGTTTGCCGAACTCAGAATGGCGCGAGACTTTGCGAGGCGCCTCCGTGTCCCAAAAATAGGCCGCGGGCTCAGCCGCGCCCAAAAATACCGGCCCGAAGGCCGGGCCGCCAAGTTCGTCCAGCGGAAAAAGGCCACAAAAACGGGTGGGCTATAGCATTCGGGGATGGGGCTGGCCCACTTCATCCGCCGGGCTCGAAATGGCGCGAGACTTTGTAATGCGCCTCCGTGTGCCAAAAATAGGTCGCGGGCACGGCCTCTCCCATAAATACACGCCCGAAGGCCGGGGCGCCAAGTTTGTCCAGCGGAAAAAGGCCACAAAAACGGGTGGGCTATAGCCTTGGGGGGTGGGGCTGGCCAACTTTGTCCTCCGGACTCGGAATGGCGCGAGACTTTGCGAGGCGCCTCCGTGTGCCAAAAATAGGCCACGGGCATAGCCGTGCCCAAAAATACCCACCCGAAGGCCAAGGCGCCAAGTTCGTCCAGCGGAAAAAGGCCACAAAAACGGGTGGGCTATAGCCTTGGGGGGTGGGGCTGGCCAACTTCGTCCGCCGGACTCGGAATGGCGCAAGACTTTGCGAGGCACCTCCATGTCCCAAAAATAGGCCGCGGACACAGCCGCGCCCAAAAATACCCGCCCGAAGGCCGGGGCGCCAAGTTCGTCCAGCGGAAAAAGGCCACAAAAACGGGTGGGCTATAGCCTTGGGGGGTGGGGCTGGCCAACTTCGTTTGCCGAACTCAGAATGGCGCGAGACTTTGCGAGGCGCCTCCGTGTCCCAAAAATAGGCCGCGGGCACAGCCGCGCCCAAAAATACCGGCCCGAAGGCCGGGCCGCCAAGTTCGTCCAGCGGAAAAAGGCCACAAAAACGGGTGGGCTATAGCATTCGGGGATGGGGCTGGCCCACTTCATCCGCCGGGCTCGAAATGGCGCGAGACTTTGTAATGCGCCTCCGTGTGCCAAAAATAGGTCGCGGGCACGGCCTCTCCCATAAATACACGCCCGAAGGCCGGGGCGCCAAGTTTGTCCAGCGGAAAAAGGCCACAAAAACGGGTGGGCTATAGCCTTGGGGGGTGGGGCTGGCCAACTTTGTCCTCCGGACTCGGAATGGCGCGAGACTTTGCGAGGCGCCTCCGTGTGCCAAAAATAGGCCACGGGCATAGCCGTGACCAAAAATACCCACCCGAAGGCCAAGGCGCCAAGTTCGTCCAGCGGAAAAAGGCCACAAAAACGGGTGGGCTATAGCCTTGGGGGGTGGGGCTGGCCAACTTCGTCCGCCGGACTCGGAATGGCGCAAGACTTTGCGAGGCACCTCCATGTCCCAAAAATAGGCCGCGGACACAGCCGCGCCCAAAAATACCCGCCCGAAGGCCGGGGCGCCAAGTTCGTCCAGCGGAAAAAGGCCACAAAAACGGGTGGGCTATAGCCTTGGGGGGTGGGGCTGGCCAACT
>JAUJEF010000616.1:0-35000 GCA_030444885.1 Citrus sp. QX-2021
AGGCCCCTCGTAAAGTCTCATGTCATTCCGAGTCCGGCGGACGGTTGGCCAGCCCCACTTCAAGGCTATAGCCCACCTGTTTTTGTGGCCTTTTTCCGCTGGACGAACTTGGCGCTCCGGCCTTCGGGCGGTTATTTTTGGTCTCGGCTGTGCCCGCGGCCTATTTTTGTCACACGGAGGCCCCTCGCAAAGTCTCGTACCATTCCGAGTCCGGCGGACGAAGTTGGCCAGCCCCACCCCCCAAGGCTATAGCCCACCCGTTTTTGTGGCCTTTTTCCGCCAGACGAATTTGGCGCCCCGGCCTTCGGGCGGTTATTTTTGGGCGCGGCTGTGCCCGCGGCCTATTTTTGGCACACGGAGGCGCCTCGCAAAGTCTCGCACCATTCCGAGTCCGGCAGACGAAGTTGGCCAGCCCCACCCCCCAAGGCGATAGCCCACCTGCTTTTGTGGCCTTTTTCCGCCGGACGAATTTGGCGCCCCGGCCTTCGGGCGGTTATTTTTGGGCGCGGCTGTGCCCGCGTCCTATTTTTGGCACACAGAAGCACCTCGCAAAGTCTCGCGCCATTCCGACTGCAGCGAACGAAGTTGGCCAGCCCCATCCCCCAAGGCTATAGCCCACCCGTTTTTGTGGCCGTTTTCCGCCGGACGAATTTGGCGCCCCGGCCTTTGGGCGGTTATTTTATGGCACGGCTGTGCCCGCGTCTTATTTTTGGCACACGGAGACCCCTTGCAAAGTCTCGCGCCATTCCAAGTCCGGCAGACGAAGTTGGCCAGCCTCACCCCCCAAGGCTATAGCCAACCCGTTTTTGTGGCCTTTTTCCGCTGGACGAACTTGGCGCCCCGGCCTTCGGGCGGTTATTTTTGGGTACGGCTGTGCCCGCGGCCTATTTTTGGCACACGGAGGCCCCTCGCAAAGTCTCGCGCTATTCCGAGTCCGGCGGACGAAGTTGGCCAGCCCCACCCCCCAAGGCTATAGCCCACCCGTTTTTGTGGCCTTTTCCCGATGGACGAACTTGGCGCCCCGGCCTTCGGGTGGTTATTTTTGGGCGCGGCTGTGCCCGCGGCCTATTTTTTGCACACGGAGGCCCCTCGCAAAGTCTCGCGCCATTCCGAGTCCGGCGGACGAAGTGGGCCTGCCCCACCCCCCAAGGCTATAGCCCACCCGATTTTGTGGCCTTTTTCCACTGGGCGAACTTGGCGCCCCGGCCTTCGGGCGGGTGAGTTTGGGGGCGGCTGTGAACGCGGGCTATGGTTGGCACAGGGAGGGGCCTCGCAGGGTCTCGCGCGAGTCCGAGTCCGGCGGACGGCTTGTCCAGCCCCACCCCCAAGGCTATAGCTCACCCGCTTTGTGGTCTTTTTCCGCTGGACGAACTTGGCGCCCGGCCTTCGGGGGGTATTTTTAGGCACGGCTTTGCCCGCGGCCTATTTTTGGCACACGGAGGTGCCTCGCAAAGTCTCGCGCCATTCCGAGTCCGGCCGACGAAGTTGGCCAGCCCCACCCCCCAAGGCTATAGCCCACCCGATTTTGTGGCCTTTTTCCGCTGGGCGAACTTGGCGCCCCGGCCTTCGGTCGGTTATTTTTGGGCGCGGCTGTGAACGCGGCCTATTTTTGGCAAACGGAGGCCCCTCGTAAAGTCTCGCGCGATTCCGAGTCCGGCGGACGAAGTTGTCCAGCCCCACCCCCCAAAGCTATAGCTCACCCGTTTTTGTGGTCTTTTTCCGCTGGGCGAACTTGGCGCCCCGGCCTTCGGTCGGTTATTTTTGGGTGCGGCTGTGAACGCGGCCTATTTTTAGCACATGGAGGCCCCTCGCAAAGTCTCGCGCGATTCCGAGTCCGGCGGACGAAGTTTTCCAGCCCCACCCCCCAAGGCTATAGCTCACCCGTTTTTGTGGTCTTTTTCCGCTGGACGAACTTGGCGCCCCGGCCTTCGGGCGGGTATTTTTGGGCACGGCTGTGCCCGCGGCCTATTTTTGGCACACGGAGGTGCCTCGCAAAGTCTCGCGCCATTCCGAGTCCGGCCGACGAAGTTGGCCAGCCCCACCCCCCAAGGCTATAGCCCACCCGATTTTGTGGCCTTTTTCCGCTGGGCGAACTTGGCGCCCCAGCCTTCGGGCGGTTATTTTTGGGCGCGGCTGTGAACGCGGCCTATTTTTGGCAAACGGAGGCCCCTCGTAAAGTCTCGCGCGATTCCGAGTCCGGCGGACGAAGTTGTCCAGCCCCACCCCCCAAAGCTATAGCTCACCCGTTTTTGTGGTCTTTTTCCGCTGGACGAACTTGGCGCCCCGGCCTTCGGGCGGGTATTTTTGGACGCGCTGTGCCCGCGGCCTATTTTTGGCACACGGAGGCGCATCGGAAAGCCTCGCGCCATTCCGAGTCCGGCGGACGAAGTTGGCCAGCCCCACCCCCCAAGGCTACAGCCCACCCGTTTTTGTGGCCGTTTTCCGCTGGACGAACTTGGCGCCCCGGCCTTCGGGCGGGTATTTTTTGGTACGGCTGTGCCCGGGGCCTATTTT
Source organism: Citrus sp. QX-2021 (assembly GCA_030444885.1). Lineage (NCBI taxonomy): Eukaryota > Viridiplantae > Streptophyta > Magnoliopsida > Sapindales > Rutaceae > Citrus > Citrus sp. QX-2021. The sequence continues at coordinate 2,515 of JAUJEF010000616.1, forward strand.
TGGCACACGGAGGCCGTTTGCAAAGTCTCGCGCCATTCCGAGTCCGACGGATGAAGTGGGCCAGCCCCACCCCCCAAGGCTATAGCCCACCCGTTTTTGTTGCCTTTTTCCGCTGGACGAACTTGGCGCCCCGGCCTTCGGGCGGTTATTTTTGGGCGCGGCTGTGCCCGGGGCCTATTTTTGGCACACGGAGGCCGCTCGCAAAGTCTCGCGCCATTCCGAGTCCGGCGGACGAAGTTGGCCAGCCCACCCCCCAAGGCTACAGCCCACCCGTTTTTGTGGCCGTTTTCCGCTGGACGAACTTGGCGCCCCGGCCTTCGGGGGGTTATTTTTGGGTGCGGCAGTGCCCGGGGCCTATTTTTGGCACACGGAGGCCGTTCGCGAAGTCTCACGCCATTCCGAGTCCGGCAAACGAAGTTGGCCCTCTCCACCCCCCAAGGCTACAGCCCACCCGTTTTTGTGGCCGTTTTCCGCTGAACGAACTTGGCGCCCCGGCCTTCGGGCGGTTATTTTTGGGTGCGGCTGTGCCCGGGGCCTATTTTTGGTAAACGGAGGCCGCTCGCAAAGGCTCGCGCCATTCCGAGTCCGGCGGAAGAAGTGGGCCAGCCCCACCCCCCAAGGCTATAGCCCACCCGTTTTTGCGGCCTTTTTCCGCTGGACGAACTTGGCGCCCCGGCCTTCGGGGGGTTGGGCGCGGCTGTGCCCGGGGCCTATTTTTGGCACACGGAGGCCGCTTACAAAGTCTCGCGCCATTCCGAGTCCGACGGACGAAGTGGGCCAGCCCCACTCCCCAAGGCTATAGCCCACCCGTTTTTGTGGCCTTTTTCCGCTGGACGAACTTGGCGCCCCGGCCTTCGGGCGGTTATTTTTGGGCGCGGCTGTGCCCGGGGCCTATTTTTGGCACACGGAGGCCGCTCGCAAAGTCTCGCGCCATTCCGAGTCCGCGGATTTGTCGGCCAGCCCCACCCCCAAGGCTATAGCCCACCCGCTTTTGCGGCCTTTTCAGCTCGGATTTAACTTGGCGCCCGGCCTTCGGGCGGTTATTTTTGGGCGCTGCTGTGGCCGGGGCCTATTTTTGGCACACGGAGGCCGCTCGCAAAGTCTCGCGCAATTCCGAGTCCGGCAGACGAAGTTGGCCAGCCCCACCCCCCAAGGCTATAGCCCACCCGTTTTTGTGGCCTTTTTCCGCTGGACGAACTTGTCGCCCCGGCCTTCGGGCAGTTATTTTTGGGCGCGGCTGTGCCCGGGGCCTATTTTTGGCACACGGAGGCCGTTCGCAAAGTCTCGCGCCATTCCGAGTCCGGCAGACAAAGTTGGCCAGCCCCACCCCCCAAGGCTACAGCCCACCCGTTTTTGTGGCCGTTTTCCGCTGGACGAACTTGGCGATCCGGACTTCGTGCGGTTATTTTTGCGTGTGGCCTTGCCCTGGGCCTATTTTTGGCAAACGGAGGCCGCTCGCAAAGTCTCGCGCCATTCCGAGTCCGGCGGACGGTGGGCCAGCCCCACCCCCAAGGCTATAGCCCACCCGTTTTTGCGGCCTTTTTCCGCTGGACGAACTTGGCGCCCCGGCCTTCGGGCGGTTATTTTTGGGCGCGGCTGTGCCCGGGGCCTATTTTTGGCACACGGAGGCCGCTCGCAAAGTCTCGCGCCATTCCGAGTCCGGCGGACGAAGTGGGCCAGCCCCACCCCCCAAGGCTATAGCCCACCCGTTTTTGCGGCCTTTTTCCGCTGGACGAACTTGTCGCCCCGTCCTTCGGGCTGTTATTTTTGGGCGCGGCTGTGGCCGTGGCCTATTTTTGGCACACGGAGGCCGTTCGCAAAGTCTCGCGCCATTCCGAGTCCGGCAGACGAAGTTGGCCAGCCCCACCCCCCAAGGCCACAGCCCACCCGTTTTTGTGGCCGTTTTCCGCTGGACGAACTTGGCGCCCCGGCCTTCGGGCGGTTATTTTTTCGTACGGCTGTGCCCGGAGCCTATTTTTGGCACACGGAGGCCGCTTGCAAAGTCTCGCGCCATTCCGAGTCCGACGGACGAAGTGGGCCAGCCCCACCCCCCAAGGCTATAGCCCACCCGTTTTTGTGGCCTTTTTCCGCTGGACGAACTTGGCGCCCCGGCCTTCGGGCGGTTATTTTTGGGCGCGGCTGTGCCCGGGCCTATTTTTTGCACACGGAGGCCGCTGCAAAGTCTCGCGCAATTCCGAGTCCGCGGACGGTTGCCCAGCCCCACCCCCAAGGCTATAGCCCACCCGCTTTTGCGGCCTTTTCCGCTGGACGAACTTGGCGCCCGCCTTCGGGGGTTATTTTTGGGTGGGGCTGTGCCCGGGCCTATTTTTGGCACACGGAGGCCGCTCGCAAAGTCTCGCGCAATTCCGAGTCCGGCGGACGAAGTTGCCCAGCCCCACCCCCCAAGGCTATAGCCTACCCGTTTTTGCGGCCTTTATCCGCTGGACGAACTTGTCGCCCCGGCCTTCGGGTAGTTATTTTTCGGCGCGGCTGTGCCCGTGGCCTATTTTTGGCACACGGAGGCCGTTTGCATAGTCTCGCGCCATTCCGAGTCCGGCAGACGAAGTTGGCCAGCCCCACCCCCCAAGGCTACAGCCCACCCGTTTTTGTGGCCGTTTTCCGCTGGATTTAACTTGGCGCCCGGCGTTCGGGCTGTTATTTTTGGGTGCGGCTGTGCCCGTGGCCTATTTTTGGCAAACGGAGGCCGCTCGCAAAGTCTCGCGCCATTCCTAGTCCGGCCGACGAAGTGGGCCAGCCCCACCCCCCAAGGCTATAGCCCACCCGTTTTTGCGGCCTTTTTCCGCTGGACGAACTTGGCGCCCGGCCTTCGGCGGTTATTTTTAGGCGCGGCTGTGCCTCGCAGCCTATTTTTGGCACACGGAGGCTGTTCGCAGTCTCGCGCCATTCCGTGTCCGCGGGACGGTTGGCCAGCCCCACCCCCAAGGCCATAGCCCACCCGCTTTTGGGCCTTTTTCCGCTGGCGAACTTGGCGCCCTGGCCTTCGGGCGGTTATTTTTGGTCGCGGCTGTGTAAGGGGCCTATTTTTGGCACACGGAGGCCGCTCGCAAAGTCTCGCGCCATTCCGAGTCCGGCGGACGAAGTTGCCGGCCCCACCCCCCAAGGCTATAGCCCACCCGTTTTTGTGGCCTTTTTCCGCTGGACGAACTTGGCGCCCCGGCCTTCGAGCGGTTATTTTTGGGAGCTACTGTGCCCGGGGCCTATTTTTGGCACACGGAAACCGCTCGCAAAGTCTCGCACCATTCCGAGTCCGGCGGACGAAGTTGGCCAGCCGCACCCCCCAAGGCTATAGCCCACCCGTTTTTGTGGCCTTTTTCCGCTGGACGAACTTGGCGCCCGGCTTTGGGCCATTATTTTTGGGCGCGGCTGTGCCCGGGTCTAGTTTCGCACACGGAGGCCGCCGCAAATTCTCGCGCCATTCCGAGTCCGCGGACGGGCGGCCCGCCCCACCCCCCAAGGCTATAGCCCACCCGTTTTTGTGGCCTTTTTCCGCTTGACGAACTTGGCGCCCCGGCCTTCGGGCTGTCATTTTTGGGCGTGGCTGTGCCCAAGGCCTAGTTTTGGCACTTGGAGGCCGCTCGCAAAGTCTCGCGCCATTCCAAGTCCGGCGGACGAAGTGGGCCAGCCCCACCCCCTAAGGATATACCCCACCCGTTTTTGTGGCCTTTTTCCGCTGGACGAACTTGGCGCAGCAGCCTTCAGGCGGTTATTTTTGGACGTGGCTGTGCCCGCAGCCTATTTTTGGCACACGGAGGCTGTTCGCAAAGTCTCAGCCCATTCTGAGTCAGGCGGACGAACTTGGCCAGCCCCACCCCCCAAGGCTATAGCCCACCCGTTTTTGTGGCCTTTTTCCGCTGGACGAACTTGGCGCCCCGGCCTTCGGGCGGTTATTTTTGCGCGGGCTGTGCCTCGCGACCAATTTTTGTACACGGAAGCCGATCGCAAAGTCTCCCCATTCCGAGTCCGGCGGATGAACTTGGCGAGCCCCACCGCCCAAGGCTATAGCCCACCCGTTTTTGTGGCCTTTATCCGCTGGACGAACTTGGCGCCCCGGCCTTCGGGCGGTTATTTTTGGGTGCGGCTGTGCCCGTGGCCTATTTTTGGCACATGTAGGCCACTCGCAAAGTCTCGCCCCATTCCGGGTCCGGCGGACGAACTTGGCCAGTCCCACCCCCCAAGGCTATAGCCCACCCGTTTTTGTGGCCTTTTTCCGCTGGGATTTAAAATTGGCGCCCTGGCCTTCGGGCTGTTATTTTCGGGTGCGGCTGTGCCCGCGGCCTATTTTTGGAACACGGAGGCCGCTCGCAAAGTCTCACCCCATTCCGAGTCCGGGCGGACGAACATGGCCAGCCCCACTTCCCAAGGCTATAGCCCACCTGCTTTTGCGGCCTTTTTCCGCTGGATTTAACTTGGCGCCTGTCTTTCGGTCGGTTATTTTTGGTGCGGCCGTGTTCTGCCGCCCATTTTTGGCACATGGAAGCTGCTCGCGAAGTCTCTCCCCATTCCGAGTCCGGGCGGACGGACTTGGCCATCCCCACTCCCCAAGGCTATAGCCCACCCGTTTTGTGGCCTTTTCCATTTGGACGAACTTGGCGCCCGGCCTTCGGCGGTTATTTTTGGTTGCGGCTGTACTGTGGCCTATTTTTGGCACACATAGGCTGCTACAAAGTCTCGCCCATTCCGGGTCCGGTGGACGAACTTGCCCAGCCCCACCCCTGGGCAGGCTATAGCCCACCCGTTTTGTGGCCTTTTTCCGCTGGACGAAATTGGCGCCCCCGCCGTCGGGCTGCTATTTTTGGGTGCGGCTGTGCCCGCGGGCCTATTTTTGGAACACGGAGGCCGCTCGCAAAGTCTCACCCCATTCCGAGTCCGGATGACGACCATCCCCAGCACCACACCCCAAGGCCATATACCACACGTTTTAGGGGCCATTTTCCGCTGGACGAACTTGGCGCCCGTCTTTCGGGCGGTGATTTTTGGTGCGGCCGTGTCTGCGCCCATTTTTGGCAAATGGAAGATGCTCGCAAAGTCTCACCCCATTCAGAGTCCGGCAGACGAACTTGGCCAGCCCCACCCCCAAGGGCTATACACACCCATGTTTGTGGCCTTTTTCCGCGGGACGAACTCGGCGCCCCTGCCTTCGGGCGGTTCGTTTTGGGTCCAGCTGTGCCCGTGGCCTATTTTTGGCACACGTAGGCCGCTCGCAAAGTCTCGCCCCATTCCGGGTCCGGCGGACGAACTTGGCCAGTCCCACCCCCCAAGGCTATAGCCCACCCGTTTTTGTGGCCTTTTTCTGCTGGACGAACTTGGCGCCCAGGCCATCGGGCGGTTAATTTTGTTCGCGGCTGTGCGCGCGGGCTATTTTTGGCACACATAGGCCGCTCGCAAGGTCTCGCCCCTTTCCCAGTCCGGCAGACGAACTTGGCCAGCTCCACCCCCCAAGGCTATAGCCCACCCGTTTTTGTGGCCTTTTTCCGCTGGACGAACTTGGCGCCCTGGCCATCGGGCGGTTATTTTTGTGCGCGGCTGTCCTCGCGGCCTATTTTTGGCACACAGAGGCCGCTCGTAAAGTCTCGCCCCACTCCGAGTACGGCGGACGAACTTGGCCAGCCCCACCACCCAAGGCTTTAGCCCACCCTTTTTTGTGGCCTTTTTCCGCTGGACGAACTTGGTTCACCGGCCTTGGGGCGGTTATTTTTGTGTGCGGCTGTGCCCGCGGCCTATTATTGGCACACGGAGGCAGCTCGCAAAGTCTTGCCCCATTCGCAGTCCGGCGGACGAACTTGGCCAGCTCCACCCCCAAGGCTATAGCCCACCCGTTTTTGTGTCCTTTTTCCGCTGGACGAACTTGGCGCCCCGGCCTTCGAACTGTTATTTTTGGGCGCGGCTGTGCCTGCAGTCTATTTTTAGTACACGGAGGCCGCTCGGAAAGTCTCGGCCCATTCCGAGTCCGGCGGACGAACTTGGCCTGCCCCACCCCCTAAGGTTATACCCCACCCGTTTTTGTGGCCTTTTTCCGCTGGACGAACTTGGCGCCCCGGCCTTCCGGCCGTTCTTTTTGGGCGCGGCTGTGCCGCAGCCTATTTTTGGCACACGAAGGCCGCTCGCAAAGTCTCACCCCATTCCGAGTCCGGCGGACGAACTTGGCCAGCCCCACCCCCAAGGCTATAGCCCACCCGTTTTTGTGGCCTTTTTCCACTGGACGAACTTGGCGGCCCAGCCTTCGGGTGGTTATTTTTGGTCGCGGCTGTGCCCGCAGCCTATTTTTGGCACACGGAGGCCGCTCGCAAAGTCTCGCCCCATTCCGTGTCCGGCGGACGAACTTGGCCAGCCCCACCCGCCAAGGCAATAGCCCACCCATTTTTGTGGCCTTTTTCCGCTGGACGAACTTGACGCCCCGGCCTTTGGGCGGTTATTTTTTATCGCGGCTGTGCCCACATCTTATTTTTAGCACACAGAGGCCGCTCGCAAAGTCTCGCCCCATTCCGAGTCCGGCGGACGAACTTGGCCAGCCCCACCCCCCAAGGCTATAGCCCACCCGTTTTTGTGGGCTTTTCCCGCTGGACGAACTTGGCGCCCCGGCCTTCGGGCGGTTATTTTTGGGTGCGGCTGTGCCCGCGGCCTATTTTTGGCACACGGTGGCCGCTCACAAAGTCTCGCCCCATTCCGAGTCTGGCGGACGAACTTGGCCAGCCCCACCCCCCAAGGCTATAGCCCACCCGTTTTTGTGGCCTTTTTCCGCTGGACGAACTTGGCTCCCCGGCCTTCAGGCGGTTATTTTTGGGTGCGGCTGTGCCTGCAGCCAATTTTTGGCACACGGAGGCTGCTCGCAAAGTCTCATCCCATTCCGAGTCTGGCGGACGAACTTGGCCAGCCCCACCCCCCAAGGCTATAGCCCACCCGTTTTTGTGGCCTTTTTCCGCTGGACGAACTTGGCGCCCCTGCCTTCGGGCTGTTATTTTTGAAGGCGGTTGTGCCCGCGGCCTATTTTTGGCACACGGAGGCCGCTCGCAAAGTCTCGCCCCATTCCGAGTCCGGCAGACGAACTTGGCCAGCCCCACTCCGCAAGGCTATAGCCCACCCGATTTTGTGGCCTGTTTCCGCTGGACGAACTTGGCGCCCCGGCCTTCGGGCAGTTATTTTTGGGGGTGGTGCCCGCGGCCTATTTTTGGCACACGGAGGCCGCTCGCAAAGTCTCGCCTGCTCCGAAGTTCGGCGGAGCACGAACTTGGCGAGCCACACCCCAAGGCTATAGTCCACCGGGCCAGGTGCCCTGTTTCCGCTGGACGAACTTGGCGCCCCGGCCTTCGGGCGGTTATTTTTGGGAGCGGCTGTGCCCGTGGCCTATTATTGGCACACGGTGGCCGCTCGCAAAGTCTCGCCCCATTCCGAGTCTGGTGGACGAACTTGGCCAGCCCCACTCCGCAAAGCTATAGCCCACCCGATTTTGTGGCCTGTTTCCGCTGGACGAACTTGGCGCCCTGCCTTCGGGCTGTTATTTTTGCTTGCGGTTGTGCCCGTGGCCTATTTTTGGCACACGGTGGCCGCTCGCAAAGTCTCGCCCCATTCCGAGTCCGGCAGACGAACTTGGCCAGCCCCACTCCGCAAAGCTATAGCCCACCCGATTTTGTGGCCTGTTTCCGCTGGATGAACTTGGCGCCCCGGCCTTCGGGCAGTTATTTTTGGGGGTGGTTGTGCCCGCGGCCTATTTTTGGCACACGGAGGCCGCTCGCAAAGTCTCGCCACGTTCCGAGTTCGGCAGACGAACTTGGCGAGCCACACCCCCCAAGGCTATAGTCCCACCAGTTTTTGTGCCCTTTTTCCGCTGGACGAACTTGGCGCCCCGGTTTTCGGGCGGTTATTTTTGGGCGCGGCTGTGCCCGTGGCCTATTATTGGCACACGGAGGCCGTTCACAAAGTCTCGCCCCATTGCGAGTTCGGCGGACGAACTTGGCCAGCTCCACCCCCCGAGGCTATAGCCCACCCGTTTTTGTGCCCTTTTTACGCTGGACGAATTTGGCGCCCCGTCCTTTGGGGCGGTTATTTTTGGGCGCGGCTGTTCCCGCAGCCTATTTTTGGCACACGGAGGCTGTTAACAAAGTCTCACCCCATTGCGTGTCCGGCGGACGAACTTGGCCAGCCCCACCCCCCAAGGCTATAGCCCACCCGTTTTTGTGCCCTTTTTTCGGCCAGGACGAACTTGGCACCCCGGACTTCGGGCGGTTATTTTTGGGTGCCGCTGTGCCAGCGGCCTATGTGTGGCACACGGAGGCTGATAACAAAGTCTCACCCCATTGCGTGTCCGGCGGACGAACTTGGCCAGCCCCACCCCCCACCGCTATCGCCCCCCCCATCTCGTGGGCTCTTTCCGCTGGACGAACTTGGCGCCCCGGCCTTCAGGCGGTTATTTTTGGGTGCGGCTGTGACTGCAGACAATTTTTGGCACACGGAGGCTGCTAACAAAGTCTCACCCCATTGCGTGTCCGTGGATTGAACAGCCAGCCCCCACCCCTTACGGCTATAGCCCACCCGTTTTGTGGCCTTTTTCCGCTGGACGAACTTGGCGCCCGGCCTTCAAAGGTTATTTTTAGGGTGCGGCTGTGCCTGCAGCCAATTTTGGAACACGGAGGCCGCTCGCAAAGTCTCATCCCATTCCGAGTCTGCGCAGACAGACTTGCAAGCCCCACCCCCCAAGGCCCACCCGTTTTTGCGGCCTTTTTCTGCTGGACGAACTTGGCTCCCCGGCCTTTGGGCATTTTTCTTTGGGTGCGGCTATGCCCGCGGCCCATTTTTGGCACATGGAAGCTGCTCGCAAAGTCTCACCCCATTCAGAGTCCGGCAGACGAACTTGGCCAGCCCCACTCCCCAAGGCTATAGGCCACCCGTTTTTGTGCCCTTTTTCCGCTGGACGAACTTGGCGCCCCTGCCTTCGGGCTGTTATTTTTGGGCATGGCTGTGTCCGTGGCCTATTTTTGGCACATGGAGGCCGCTCACAAAGTCTCGCCCCATTCCGAGTCCAGCGGAGCAACTTGGCCAGCCCCACCCCCCAAGGCTAAAGCCCACCCGTTTTTGTGGCCTTTTTTTCCGCTGGACGAACTTGGCGCCCCGGCCTTCGGGCGGTTATTTTCGGGCGCGGCTGTGCCCGCGGCCTATTTTTGGAACACGTACGCCGCTCGCAAAGTATCGCCCCATTCCGAGTCCGGCGGACGAACTTGGCCAGCCCCACCCACCAAGGCTATAGCCCACCCGTTTTTGTGCCCTTTTTACGCTGGACGAATTTGGCGCCCGGACTTGGGCGGTTATTTTTGGGTGCAGCTGTGCCTGCGACCTATTTTTGGCACATGGAGGCTGTTAACAAAGTCTCACTCCATTGCGTGTCCGCGGACGAACTTGCCAGCCCCACCCCAAGGCTATAGCCCACCCGTTTTTGTGCCTTTTTTACGCTGGATCAGATTTGGCGCCCCGTCCTTTGGGGCGGTTATTTTTGGGCGCGGCTGTGTCCGCAGCCTATTTTTGGCACACGGAGGCTGTTAACAAATTCTCACCCCATTGCATGTCCGGCGGACGAACTTGGCCAGCCCCACCCCCCAAGGCTATAGCCCACCCGTTTTTGTTCCCTTTTTCCGCTGGACGAACTTGGCGCCCCGGACTTCGGGCGGTTATTTTTGGGTGCGGCTGTGCCCGCGGCCTATTTTTGGCACACGGAGGCTGTTAACAAAGTCTCACCCCATTGCGTGTCCGGCGGACGAACTTGGCCAGCCCCACCCCCCAAGGCTATAGCCCACCCGTTTTTGTTCCCTTTTTCCGCTGGACGAACTTGGCGCCCCGGACTTCGGGCGGTTATTTTTGGGTGCGGCTGTGCCCGGGGCCTATTTTTGGCACACGGAGGCTGCTAACAAAGTCTCACCCCATTGCGTGTCCGGCGGACGAACTTGGCCAGCCCCACCCCCCACGGCTATAGCCCACCCGTTTTTGTGGCCTTTTTCCGCTGGACGAACTTGGCGCCCCGGCCTTCGGGCAGTTATTATTGGGCGCGGCTGTGCCTGCGGCCTATCTTTGCCACACGGAGGCCACTCGCAAAGTATTGCCCCATTCCGAGTCCGGCGGACGAACCTTGCCAGCCCCACTACCCAAGGCTATAGCCCACCCGTTTTTGTGGCCTTTTTCCGCTGGACGAACTTGGCGCCCCGGCCTTCGGGCAGTTATTATTAGGCGTGGCTGTGCCTGCGGCCTATCTTTGCCACACGGAGGCCACTCGCAAGGTCTCGCCCCATTCCAAGCCTGGTGGACGAACTTGGCAGCCAGCCCCACTGACGGCTATAGCCCACCCGTTTTTGTGGCCTTTTTCCGCTGGACGAACTTGGCGCCCGGCCTTCGGGCGGTTATTTTTTGGCTCGGCCGTGTCCGCTGCCTATTTTTGGCACACGGAGGCCCATCCTAAAGTCTCTCCCCATTCCGAGTCCGGCAGACTAACTTGGCGAGCCCCACCCCCCAAGGCTATTGCCCACCCGTTTTTGTGGCCTTTTTCCGCTGGACGAACATGGCGCCCCGGCCTTCGGGCTGTTATTTTTGGGCGCGGCTGTGTCCGCAACCTATTTTTGGCACACGGAGGCCATTCGTAAAGTCTCATCCCATTCCGAGTCCGGCAGACGAACTTGGCCAGTCCCACCCCCCAAGGCTATAGCCCACCCGTTTTTGTGGCCTTTTTCCGCTGGACGAATTTGGCGCCCCGGCCTTCGGGCAGTTAGTTTTGGGCGCGGCTGTGTCCGCGTCCTATTTTTGGCACACGGAGGCCATTCACAAAGTCTCGCCCCATTCCGAGTCCGGCGGATGAACTTGGCCAGCCCCACCCCCCAAGGCTATAGCCCACCCGTTTTTGTGGACTTTTTCCGCTGCACGAACTTGGCGCCCCGGACTTCGGGCGGTGATATTTGGGCGCGGCTGTGCCCGCGGCCTATTTTTGGAACACGTACGCCGCTCGCAAAGTATCGCCCCATTCCGAGTCCGGCGGACGAACTTGGCCAGCCCCACCCACCAAGGCTATAGCCCACCCGTTTTTGTGCCCTTTTTCCGCTGGACGAACTTGGCGCCCCGGACTTCGGGCGGTTATTTTTGGGTGCAGCTGTGCCCGCGGCCTATTTTTGGCACATGGAGGCTGTTAACAAAGTCTCACTCCATTGCGTGTCCGGCGGACGAACTTGGCCAGCCCCACCCCCCAAGGCTATAGCCCACCCGTTTTTGTGCCCTTTTTACGCTGGACGAATTTGGCGCCCCGTCCTTTGGGGCGGTTATTTTTGGGCGCGGCTGTGTCCGCAGCCTATTTTTGGCACACGGAGGCTGTTAACAAATTCTTACCCCATTGCATGTCCGGCGGACGAACTTGGCCAGCCCCACCCCCCAAGGCTATAGCCCACCCGTTTTTGTGCCCTTTTTCCGCTGGATTTGAACTTGGCGCCCGGACTTGGCGGTTATTTTTGGGTGCAGCTGTGCCCGCGGCCTATTTTTGGCACACGGAGGCTGTTAACAAAGTCTCACCCCATTGCGTGTCCGGCGGACGAACTTGGCCAGCCCCACCCCCCAAGGCTATAGCCCACCCGTTTTTGTTCCCTTTTTCCGCTGGACGAACTTGGCGCCCCGGCCTTCGGGCAGTTATTATTGGGCGCGGCTGTGCCGGGCCTATTTTTGGCACACGGAGGCTGTTAACAAAGTCTCACCCCATTGCGTGTCCGGCGGACGAACTTGGCCAGCCCCACCCCCCACGGCTATAGCCCACCCGTTTTTGTGGCCTTTTTCCGCTGGACGAACTTGGCGCCCCGGCCTTCGGGCAGTTATTATTGGGCGCGGCTGTGCCTGCGGCCTATCTTTGCCACACGGAGGCCACTCGCAAGGTCTCGCCCCATTCCGAGTCCGGCGGACGAACCTTGCCAGCCCACTACCCAAGGCTATAGCCCACCCGTTTTGTGGCCTTTTTCAGCTGGACGAACTTGGCGCCCGGCCTTCGGGCAGTTATTATTAGGCGTGGCTGTGCCAGCGAGCCTATCTTTGCCACCACGGAGGCCACTCGCAAGGTCTCGCCCCATTCCAAGCCTTGGTGGACGAAGTTGGCCAGCCCCACCCCCAGGCTATTGCCCACCCGTTTTTTGGCCATTTTCCGCTGGGCCGAACTTGGCGCCCGGCCTTCGGGCGGTTATTTTTAGCTCGGCCGTGTCCGCGTGTATTTTTACTACACGGAGGCCGATCATAAATTCTCGCCCCATTCCGAGTCCGTGCAGACTAAATTGGCGAGCCCCACCCCTAAGGCTATAGTCCACCGTTTTTGTGCCCTTTTTCCGCTGGACGAACATGGCGCCCGGCCTTCGGGCTGTTATTTTTAGGCGCGGCTGTGTCCATAACCTATTTTTGGCACACGGAGGCCATTCGTAAAGTCTCATCCCATTCCGAGTCCGGCAGACGAACTTGGCCAGTCCGCCCCCAAGGCTATAGCCCACCCGTTTTTGTGGCCTTTTTCCGCTGGACGAATTTGGCGCCCGGCCTTCGGGCAGTTAGTTTTGGGCGCGGCTGTGTCCGCGTCCTATTTTGGCACACGGAGGCCATTCACAAAGTCTCGCCCCATTCCGAGTCCGCGGATGAACTTGGCCAGCCCCACTTTGAAGGCTATAGCCCACCCGTTTTGTGGACTTTTTCCGCTGCACGAACTTGGCGCCCCGGACTTCGGGCGGTGATATTTGGGCGCGGCTGTGCCCGCGGCCTATTTTTGGCACACGGAGGCCGCTCGCAAAGTCTCTTCCCATTCTGAGTCCGGCGGACGAACTTGGCCAGCCCCAGCCCCCAAGGCTATAGCCCACCCGTTTTTGTGGCCTTTTTCTGCTGGCTGAACTTGGCGCCCGGCCTTCGGGCCTTTATTTATGGGCGCGGCTGTGCCCGCGGCCTATTTTTGGTACACGGAGGCCGCTCGCAAAGTCTCACCCTATTCCAATTCCGGCGGAAGAACTTGGCCAGCCCACCACCCAAGGCTATAGCCCACCCGTTTTTGTGGCCTTTTTCCGCTGGACGAACATGGTACCCCGGCCTTCGGGCAGTTATTTTTGGGCGCGGCTGTGTCCGCGGCCTATTTTTGGCACACGTAGGCCGCTCGCAAAGTGTCGACCAATTCCGAGTCCGGCGGACGAAATTGGCCAGCCCCACCCCCCAAGGCTATAGCCCACACGCTTTTGTGGCCTTTTTCCGCTGGACGAACTTGGCGCCCCGGTCTTCGGGTGGTTATTATTGGGCATGGCTGTGCCCGCGGCCTATTTTTGGCACACGGAGGCCGCTCGCAAAGTCTCGCCCATTCCAAGTCCGGCGGACGAACTTGGCCAGCCCCAACCCCCAAGGCTTTAGCCCACCCGTTTTTGCGGCCTTTTTCCGCTGGACGAACTTGGCCCCCAACCTTCGGGCGGTTTTTTTTGGGCGCGGCTGTGCCCGTGGCCTATTTTCTGCACACAGAGGACGTTCGCAAAGTCTCGCCCCATTCCGAGTCCGGCGGACGAACTTGGCCAGCCCCACCGCCCAAGGCTATAGCCCACCTGTTTTTGTGGCCTTTTTCCGCTGGACGAACTTCGCGCCCCGGCCTTCGGGCGGTTATTTTTGGGCGCCGCTGTGCCCACAGCCTATTTTTGGCATACGAGGGCCGCTCGAAAAGTCTCGCCACATTCAGAGTCCGGCGGACGTACTTGGCCAGCCCCAGCCCCCAAGGCTATAGCCCACCCGTTTTTGTGGCCTTTTTCCGCTGGCTGAACTTGGCGCCCCTGCCTTCGGGCGGTTATTTTTGGGCGCGGCTATGCCCGCGGCCTATTTTTGGCACACAGAGGCCACTCGCAAAGTATCGCTCCATTCCGAGTTCGGCAGACGAACTTGGCCAGGCCCGCCCCCCAAGGCTATAGCCCACCCGTTTTTGTGGCCTTTTTCCGCTGGACGAACTTGGCGCCCCGTCCTTCGGTCGCTTATTTTTGGGCACGGCTGTGCCCGCGGCCTATTTTTGGCACACAGAGGATGCTCGCAAATTCTCGCCCCATTCCGAGTTCGGCGGACGAACTTGGCCAGCCCCACCGCCCAAGGCTATAGCCCAACCGTTTTTCCGGCCTTTTCCGCTGGACGAACTTGGCGCCCCAACCTTCGGGCGGTTATTTTTGGGCGCCGCTGTGCCCGCGGCCTATTTTGGGCATACGGAGGCCGCTCACAAAGTCTCGCCCATCCCAAGTCCGGCGGACGAACTTGGCCAGCCCCAACCCCCAAGGCTATAGCCCACCTGTTTTTGAGACCTTTTTCCGCTGGACGAACTTGGTGCCCCGGCCTTCGGGTGGTTATTTTTAGGCGCGGCTGGGCCCGCAGCCTATTTTTTGCACACGGAGGCCACTCGCAAAGTCTCGTCCCATTCCGAGTCCGGCAGACGATCTTGACCAGCCCCACCCCGCAAGGCTATAGCCCACCCGTTTTTGTGGCCTTTTCCCGCTGGATGAACTTGGCGCCCCAGCTTTCGGGCAGTTATTTTTGGGCGCGGCTGTGCCCGCGTCCTATTTTGTGCACACGAAGGACGCTTTCAAATGTCCTACCCCATTCCGAGTCCGGCGAACGAACTTGTGCCAGCCCCACTTCTGAGGCTATAGCCCACCCGTTTTTGTGGCCTTTTTCCGCTGGCGGAACTTGGCGCCCCGGCGTTCGGTGCATGATGTTTGGGCGCGGCGATACCCTCGGCCAATTTTTGGCACACGGAGGATGCACCCACAGTCTCGCCCCGTGCCGAGCCCGGCGGGACGAACTTGGCACGCCCCCACCCCCAAGGCTATAGCCCACCCGTTTTGCGGCCTTTTTCCCAGCTGGACGAACTTGGCGCCCGGCCTTCGGGGGGTATTTTTGTGCCCGTGCAGCTATTTTTGGGACACGGAGGCCGCTCGCAAAGTCTCGCCCCATTCCGAGTCCGGCGGAAGAACATGGCCAACCCCACCGCCCAAAGCTATAGCCCACCCGTTTTTGCGGCCTTTTTCTGCTGGACGAACTTGGCGCCCCAACCTTCGGGCGGTTATTTTTGGGTGCCGCTGTGCCAGCGGCCTATTTTTGGCACACGGAGGCCGCTCGCAAAGTCTCGCCCCATACCAAGTCCGGCGGAAAAACTTGGCCAGACCCAACCCCCAAGGCTATAGCCCACCTGTATTTGCGACCTTTTTCCGCTGGATGAACTTTGCGCCCCAGCCTTCGGGTGGTTATTTTATGGTGCGGCTGGGCCCGCGGCCTATTTTTGGCAGACGGAGGCCACTCGCAAAGTCTCGTCCCATTCCGAGTGCGGCAGATGAACTTGACCAGCCCACCCCCCAAGGCTATAGCCCACCCGTTTTTGTGGCCTTTTTCCGCTGGACGAACTTGGTGCCACGGCCTTCGGGCAGTTATTTATGGACGCGACTGTGCCCGCGGCCTCTTTTTGGTACACGGAGGCCGCTCGCATAGTCTCGCCCCATTCTGATTCCGGCGGACGAACTTGGCCAGCCCCAGCCCCCAAGGCTATAGCCCACCCAGTTTTGTGGCCTTTTTCCGCTGGCTGAACTTGGCGCCCCGGCCTTCGGGCCATTATTTTTGGGCGCGGCTGTGCCCGCGGCCTATTTTTGGTACACGGAGGCCGCTCGCAAAGTCTCGCCCTATTCCAATTCCGGCGGACGAACTTGGCCAGCCCCACCCCCCAAGGCTATAGCCCACCCGTTTTTGTGGCCTTTTTCCGCTGGACGAACTTGGTACCCTGGCCTTCAGGCGGTTATTTTTGGGCACGGCTGTGCCCGCAGCCTATTTTTGGCACACGGAGGCTGCTCGCAAAGTCTCGCCACATTTCGAGTCCGGCGGACGAACTTGGCCAGCTCCACCCCCCAAGGCTATAGCCCACCCGTTTTTGTGGCCGTTTTCCGCTGAACGAACTTGGCGCCCCGGCCTTCGGGCGGTTATTTTTGGGTGCGGCTGTGCCCGGGGCCTATTTTTGGTAAACGGAGGCCGCTCGCAAAGGCTCGCGCCATTCCGAGTCCGGCGGAAGAAGTGGGCCAGCCCCACCCCCCAAGGCTATAGCCCACCCGTTTTTGCGGCCTTTTTCCGCTGGACGAACTTGGCGCCCCGGCCTTCGGGCGGTTATTTTTGGGCGCAGCTGTGCCTGGGGCCTATTTTTGGCACACGGAGGCCGCTTGCAAAGTCTCGCGCCATTCCGAGTCCGACGGACGAAGTGGGCCAGCCCCACTCCCCAAGGCTATAGCCCACCCGTTTTTGTGGCCTTTTTCCGCTGGACGAACTTGGCGCCCCGGCCTTCGGGCGGTTATTTTTGGGCGCGGCTGTGCCCGGGGCCTATTTTTGGCACACGGAGGCCGCTTGCAAAGTCTCGCGCCATTCCGAGTCCGGCGGACGAAGTCGGCCAGCCCCACCCCCCAAGGCTATAGCCCACCCGTTTTTGTGGCCTTTTTCAGCTCGACGAACTTGGCGCCCCGGCCTTCGGGCGGTTATTTTTGGGCGCGGCTGTGCCCGGGGCCTATTTTTGGCACACCGAGGCCGCTCGCAAAGTCTCGCGTAATTCCGAGTCCGGCAGACGAAGTTGGCCAGCCCCACCCCCCAAGGCTATAGCCCACCCGTTTTTGCGGCCTTTTTCCGCTGGACGAACTTGTCGCCCCGGCCTTCGGGCACAACGTGTTTAGCGCGGCTGTGCCCGGGGCCTATTTTTGGCACACGGAGGCCGTTCGCAAAGTCTCGCGCCATTCCGAGTCCGGCATACAAAGTTGGCCAGCCCCACCCCCCAAGGCTACAGCCCACCCGTTTTTGTGGCCGTTTTCCGCTGGACGAACTTGGCGCCCCGGCCTTCGGGCGGTTATTTTTGGGCGCGGCTGTGCCCGGGGCCTATTTTGGCACACGGAGGCCGCTCGCAAAGTCTCGCGCCATTCCGAGTCCGGCGGACGAAGTGGGCCAGCCCCACCCCCCAAGGCTATAGCCCACCCGTTTTTGCGGCCTTTTTCCGCTGGACGAACTTGTCGCCCCGTCCTTCGGGCGGTTATTTTTGGGCGCGGCTGTGGCCGTGGCCTATTTTTGGCACACGGAGGCCGTTCGCGAAGTCTCGCCCCATTCCGAGTCCGGCAAACGAAGTTGGCCCTCCCCACCCCCCAAGGCTACAGCCCACCCGTTTTTGTGGCCGTTTTCCGCTGAACGAACTTGGCGCCCCGGCCTTCGGGCGGTTATTTTTGGGTGCGGCTGTGCCCGGGGCCTATTTTTGGTAAACGGAGGCCGCTCGCAAAGGCTCGCGCCATTCCGAGTCCGGCGGAAGAAGTGGGCCAGCCCCACCCCCCAAGGCTATAGCCCACCCGTTTTTGCGGCCTTTTTCCGCTGGACGAACTTGGCGCCCCGGCCTTCGGGCGGTTATTTTTGGGCGCGGCTGTGCCCGGGGCCTATTTTTGGCACACGGAGGCCGCTTGCAAAGTCTCGCGCCATTCCGAGTCCGACGGACGAAGTGGGCCAGCCCCACTCCCCAAGGCTATAGCCCACCCGTTTTTGTGGCCTTTTTCCGCTGGACGAACTTGGCGCCCCGGCCTTCGGGCGGTTATTTTTGGGCGCGGCTGTGCCCGGGGCCTATTTTTGGCACACGGAGGCCGCTCGCAAAGTCTCGCGCCATTCCGAGTCCGGCGGACGAAGTCGGCCAGCCCCACCCCCCAAGGCTATAGCCCACCCGTTTTTGCGGCCTTTTTCAGCTCGACGAACTTGGCGCCCCGGCCTTCGGGCGGTTATTTTTGGGCGCGGCTGTGGCCGGGGCCTATTTTTGGCACACGGAGGCCGCTCGCAAAGTCTCGCGCAATTCCGAGTCCGGCAGACGAAGTTGGCCAGCCCCACCCCCAAGGCTATAGCCCACCCGTTTTTGCGGCCTTTTTCCGCTGGACGAACTTGTCGCCCCGGCCTTCGGGCAGTTATTTTTGGGCGCGGCTGTGCCCGGGGCCTATTTTTGGCACACGGAGGCCGTTCGCAAAGTCTCGCGCCATTCCGAGTCCGGCAGACGAAGTTGGCCAGCCCCACCCCCCAAGGCTACAGCCCACCCGTTTTTGTGGCCGTTTTCCGCTGGACGAACTTGGCGCCCCGGCCTTCGGGCGGTTATTTTTGGGTGCGGCTGTGCCCGGGGCCTATTTTTGGCAAACGGAGGCCGCTCGCAAAGTCTCGCGCCATTCCGAGTCCGGCGGACGAAGTGGGCCAGCCCCACCCCCCAAGGCTATAGCCCACCCGTTTTTGCGGCCTTTTTCCGCTGGACGAACTTGGCGCCCCGGCCTTCGGGCGGTTATTTTTGGGCGCGGCTGTGCCCGGGGCCTATTTTTGGCACACGGAGGCCGCTCGCAAAGTCTCGCGCCATTCCGAGTCCGGCGGACGAAGTGGGCCAGCCCCACCCCCCAAGGCTATAGCCCACCCGTTTTTGCGGCCTTTTTCCGCTGGACGAACTTGTCGCCCCGTCCTTCGGGCGGTTATTTTTGGGCGCGGCTGTGGCCGTGGCCTATTTTTGGCACACGGAGGCCGTTCGCGAAGTCTCGCGCCATTCCGAGTCCGGCAAACGAAGTTGGCCCTCCCCACCCCCCAAGGCTACAGCCCACCCGTTTTTGTGGCCGTTTTCCGCTGAACGAACTTGGCGCCCCGGCCTTTGGGCGGTTATTTTTGGGTGCGGCTGTGCCCGGGGCCTATTTTTGGTAAACGGAGGCCGCTCGCAAAGGCTCGCGCCATTCCGAGTCCGGCGGAAGAAGTGGGCCAGCCCCACCCCCCAAGGCTAAAGCCCACCCGTTTTTGCGGCCTTTTTCCGCTGGACGAACTTGGCGCCCCGGCCTTCGGGCGGTTATTTTTGGGCGCGGCTGTGCCCGGGGCCTATTTTTGGCACACGGAGGCCGCTTGCAAAGTCTCGCGCCATTCCGAGTCCGACGGACGAAGTGGGCCAGCCCCACTCCCCAAGGCTATAGCCCACCCGTTTTTGTGGCCTTTTTCCGCTGGACGAACTTGGCGCCCCGGCCTTCGGGCGGTTATTTTTGGGCGCGGCTGTGCCCGGGGCCTATTTTTGGCACACGGAGGCCGCTCGCAAAGTCTCGCGCAATTCCGAGTCCGGCGGACGAAGTTGGCCAGCCCCACCCCCCAAGGCTATAGCCTACCCGTTTTTGCGGCCTTTATCCGCTGGACGAACTTGTCGCCCCGGCCTTCGGGTAGTTATTTTTGGGTGCGGCTGTGCCCGGGGCCTATTTTTGGCACACGGAGGCCGTTTGCATAGTCTCGCGCCATTCCGAGTCCGGCAGACGAAGTTGGCCAGCCCCACCCCCCAAGGCTACAGCCCACCCGTTTTTGTGGCCGTTTTCCGCTGGACGAACTTGGCGCCCCGGCTTTCGGGCGGTTATTTTTGGGTGCGGCTGTGCCCGGGGCCTATTTTTGGCAAACGGAGGCCGCTCGCAAAGTCTCGCGCCATTCCGAGTCCGGCAGACGAAGTTGGCCAGCCCCACCCCCCAAGGCCACAGCCCACCCGTTTTTGTGGCCGTTTTCCGCTGGACGAACTTGGCGCCCCGGCCTTCGGGCGGTTATTTTTTCGTACGGCTGTGCCCGGAGCCTATTTTTGGCACATGGAGGCCGCTTGCAAAGTCTCGCGCCATTCCGAGTCCGACGGACGAAGTGGGCCAGCCCCACCCCCCAAGGCTATAGCCCACCCGTTTTTGTGGCCTTTTTCCGCTGGACGAACTTGGCGCCCCGGCCTTCGGGCGGTTATTTTTGGGCGCGGCTGTGCCCGGGGCCTATTTTTTGCACACGGAGGCCGCTCGCAAAGTCTCGCGCAATTCCGAGTCCGGCGGACGAAGTTGGCCAGCCCCACCCCCCAAGGCTATAGCCCACCCGTTTTTGCGGCCTTTTTCCGCTGGACGAACTTGGCGCCCCGGCCTTCGGGCGGTTATTTTTGGGCGCGGCTGTGCCCGGGGCCTATTTTTGGCACACGGAGGCCGCTCGCAAAGTCTCGCGCAATTCCGAGTCCGGCGGACGAAGTTGGCCAGCCCCACCCCCCAAGGCTATAGCCTACCCGTTTTTGCGGCCTTTATCCGCTGGACGAACTTGTCGCCCCGGCCTTCGGGTAGTTATTTTTGGGCGCGGCTGTGCCCGGGGCCTATTTTTGGCACACGGAGGCCGTTTGCATAGTCTCGCGCCATTCCGAGTCCGGCAGACGAAGTTGGCCAGCCCCACCCCCCAAGGCTACAGCTGACCCGTTTTTGTGGCCGTTTTCCGCTGGACGAACTTGGCGCCCCGGCTTTCGGGCGGTTATTTTTGGGTGCGGCTGTGCCCGGGGCCTATTTTTGGCAAACGGAGGCCGCTCGCAAAGTCTCGCGCCATTCCAAGTCCGGCGGACGAAGTGGGCCAGCCCCACCCCCCAAGGCTATAGCCCACCCGTTTTTGCGGCCTTTTTCCGCTGGACGAACTTGGCGCCCCGGCCTTCGGGCGGTTATTTTTGGGCGCGGCTGTGCCAGGGGCCTATTTTTGGTACACGGAGGCCGCTCACAAAGTCTTGCGCCATTCCGAGTCCGGCGGACGAAGTGGGCCAGCCCCACCCCCCAAGGCTATAGCCCACCCGTTTTTGCGGCCTTTTTCCGCTGGACGAACTTGTCGCCCCGTCCTTCGGGCAGTGATTTTTGGGCGCGGCTGTGCCCGAGGCTTATTTTTGGCACACGGAGGCCGCTCGCAAAGTCTCGCGCCATTCCGAGTCCGGCGGACGAAGTGGGCCAGCCCCACCCCCCAAGGCTATAGCCCACCCGTTTTTGCGGCCTTTTTCCGCTGGACGAACTTGTCGCCCCGTCCTTCGGGCAGTGATTTTTGGGCGCGGCTGTGCCCGAGGCTTATTTTTGGCACACGGAGGCCGCTCGCAAAGTCTCGCGCAATTCCGAGTCCGGCGGACGAAGTTGGCCAGCCCCACCCCCCAAGGCTATAGCCCACCCGTTTTTGTGGCCTTTTTCCGCTGGACGAACTTGTCGCCCCGGCCTTCGGGCAGTTATTTTTGGGCGCGGCTGTGCCCGGGGCCTATTTTTGGCACACGGAGGCCGTTCGCAAAGTCTCGCGCCATTCCGAGTCCGGCAGACGAAGTTGGCCAGCCCCACCCCCCAAGGCTACAGCCCACCCGTTTTTGTGGCCGTTTTCCGCTGGACGAACTTGGCGCCCCGGCCTTCGGGCTGTTATTTTTGGGTGCGGCTGTGCCCGGGGCCTATTTTTGGCAAACGGAGGCCGCTCGCAAAGTCTCGCGCCATTCCGAGTCCGGCGGACGAAGTGGGCCAGCCCCACCCCCCAAGGCTATAGCCCACCCGTTTTTGCGGCCTTTTTCCGCTGGACGAACTTGGCGCCCCGGCCTTCGGGCGGTTATTTTTGGGCGCGGCTGTGCCTGGGGCCTATTTTTGGCAAACGGAGGCCGCTCGCAAAGTCTCGCGCCATTCCGAGTCCGGCGGACAAAGTTGGCCAGCCCCACCCCCCAAGGCTATAGCCCACCCGTTTTTGCGGCCTTTTTCCGCTAGACGAACTTGTCGCCCCGGCCTTCGGGCGGTTATTTTTGGGCGCGGCTGTGCCCGGGGCCTATTTTTGGCACATGGAAGCCGTTCTCAAAGTCTCGCGCCATTACGAGTCCGGCAGACGAAGTTGGCCAGCCCCACCCCCCAAGGCTACAGCCCACCCGTTTTTGTGGCCGTTTTCCGCTGGACGAACTTGGCGCCCCGGCCTTCGGGCGGTTATTTTTGGGCGCGGCTGTGCCCGCGGCCTATTTTTGGCACACGGAGGCGCTTCGCAACCTCTCGCGCCATTCCGAGTCCGGCGGAAGAACTTGGCCAACCCCACCCCCCAAGGCTATAGCCCACCAGTTTTTGTGGCCTTTTTCCGCTGGACGAACTTGGCGCCGCGGCCTTCGGGCGGGTATTTTTGGGCGCAGCTGTGCCCGCGGCCTATTTTTGGCACACGTAGGTGCCTCGCAACCTCTCGCGCCATTCCGAGTCCGGCGGACGAAGTAGGCCAGCCCCACCCCCCAATGCTATAGCCCACCCGTTTTTGTGGCCTTTTTCCGCTGGACGAACTTGACGCCGCGGCCTTCGGGCGGGTATTTTTGGGCGTGGCTGTGCCCGCGGCCTATTTTTGGCACACGGAGGTGCCTCGCAAAGTCTCGCACCATTCCGAGTCCGGCGGACGAAGTCGGCCAGCCCCTCCCCCCAAGGCAATAGCCCACCCGTTTTTCTGGCCTTTTTCCGCTGGACAAACTTGTCGCGGCGGCCTTCGGGCGGGTATTTTTGGGTGCGGCTGTACCCGCGGCCTATTTTTGGCACACGGGGACGCCTCGCAAAGTCTCGCGCCATTCCGAGCCCGGCGGAAGAAGTCGGCCAGCCCCACCCCCCAAAGTTATAGCCCACCCGTTTTTGTGGCCTTTTTACGCTGGACGAACTTGGCGCCGCGGCCTTCGGGCCGTTATTTTTGGGCGCGGGTGTGCCCGCGGCCTATTTTTGGCACACGGAGGTGCCTCGCCAAGTCTCGCGCCATTCCGTGTCCGGCGGACGAACTTGGCCAGCCCCACCCCCCAAGGCTATATAGCCCACCCGTTTTTGTGTCCTTTTTCCTCTGGACGAACTTGGCGCCCCGGCCTTCGCGCTGTTATTTTTGGGCGCGGCTGTGCCCACGGCCTATTTTTAGTACACGGAGGCCGCTCACAAAGTCTCGGCCCATTCCGAGTCCGGCGGACGAACTTGGCCTGCCCCACCCCCTAAGGATATACCCCACCCGTTTTTGTGGCCTTTTTCCGCTGGACGAACTTGGCGAACCAGCCTTCAGGCGGTTATTTTTGGACGTGGCTGTGCCCGCAGCCTATTTTTGGCACACGGAGGCTGTTCGCAAAGTCTCAGCCCATTCTGAGTCAGGCGGACGAACTTGGCCAGCCCCACCCCCCAAGGCTATAGCCCACCCGTTTTTGTGGCCTTTTTCCGCTGGATGAACTTGGCGCCCCGGCCTTCAGGCGGTTATTTTTGGGCGCGGCTGTGCCTGCGACCAATTTTTGGTACACGGAAGCCGATCGCAAAGTCTCCCCCCATTCCGAGTCCGGCGGATGAACTTGGCGAGCCCCACCGCCCAAGGCTATAGCCCACCCGTTTTTGTGGCCTTTATCCGCTGGACGAACTTGGCGCCCCGGCCTTCGGGCGGTTATTTTTGGGTGCGGCTGTGCCCGTGGCCTATTTTTGGCACATGTAGGCCACTCGCAAAGTCTCGCCCCATTCCGGGTCCGGCGGACGAACTTGGCCAGTCCCACCCCCCAAGGCTATAGCCCACCCGTTTTTGTGGCCTTTTTCCGCTGGACGAAATTGGCGCCCCGGCCTTCGGGCTGTTATTTTCGGGTGCGGCTGTGCCCGCGGCCTATTTTTGGAACACGGAGGCCGCTCGCAAAGTCTCACCCCATTCCGAGTCCGGCGGACGAACATGGCCAGCCCCAGCCCCCAAGGCTATAGCCCACCCGTTTTTGCGGCCTTTTTCCGCTGGACGAACTTGGCGCCCCGTCTTTCGGTCGGTTATTTTTGGGTGCGGCCGTGTCTGCCGCCCATTTTTGGCACATGGAAGCTGCTCGCGAAGTCTCCCCCCATTCCGAGACCGGCGGACGGACTTGGCCATCCCCACCCCCCAAGGCTATAGCCCACCCGTTTTTGTGGCCTTTTTCCGCTGGACGAACTTGGCGCCCCGGCCTTCGGGCGGTTATTTTTGGTTGCGGCTGTACTCGTGGCCTATTTTTGGCACACATAGGCCGCTTACAAAGTCTCGCCCCATTCCGGGTCCGGTGGACGAACTTGCCCAGTCCCACCCCCCAAGGCTATAGCCCACCCGTTTTTGTGGCCTTTTTCCGCTGGACGAAATTGGCGCCCCCGCCTTCGGGCTGCTATTTTTGGGTGCGGCTGTGCCCGCGGCCTATTTTTGGAACACGGAGGCCGCTCGCAAAGTCTCACCCCATTCCGAGTCCGGCGGACGAACATGGCCAGCCCCACCCCCCAAGGCCATAGCCCACCCGTTTTTGCGGCCTTTTTCCGCTGGACGAACTTGGCGCCCCGTCTTTCGGGCGGTGATTTTTGGGTGTGGCCGTGTCTGCGGCCCATTTTTGGCAAATGGAAGATGCTCGCAAAGTCTCACCCCATTCAGAGTCCGGCAGACGAACTTGGCCAGCCCCACTCCCCAAGGCTATAGCCCACCCGTTTTTGTGGCCTTTTTCCGCTGGACGAACTTGGCGCCCTGGCCATCGGGCGGTTATTTTTGGGTGCGGCTGTGCCCGTGGCCTATTTTTGGCACACGTAGGCCGCTCGCAAAGTCTCACCCCATTCCGGGTCCGGCGGACGAACTTGGCCAGTCCCACCCCCCAAGGCTATAGCCCACCCGTTTTTGTGGCCTTTTTCTGCTGGACGAACTTGGCGCCCCGGCCTTCGGGCGGTTACTTTTGGACGCGGCTGTGCCCGCGGCCTATTATTGGCACACGGAGGCCGCTCGCAAAGTCTTGCCCCATTCGCAGTCCGGCGGACGAACTTGGCCAGCTCCACCCCCAAGGCTATAGCCCACCCGTTTTTGTGTCCTTTTTCCGCTGGACGAACTTGGCGCCCCGGCCTTCGAACTGTTATTTTTGGGCGCGGCTGTGCCTGCAGTCTATTTTTAGTACACGGAGGCCGCTCGGAAAGTCTCGGCCCATTCCGAGTCCGGCGGACGAACTTGGCCTGCCCCACCCCCTAAGGTTATACCCCACCCGTTTTTGTGGCCTTTTTCCGCTGGACGAACTTGGCGCACCGGCCTTCGGGCGGTTATTTTTGGGCGCGGCTGTGCCCGCAGCCTATTTTTGGCACACGGAGGCCGTTCGCAAAGTCTCAGCCCATTCCGAGTCCGGCGGAAGAACTTCGCCCGCCCCACCACCCAAGGCTATAGCCCACCCGTTTTTGTGGCCTATTTCCGCTGGACGAACTTGGCGCCCCGGCCTTCCGGCCGTTCTTTTTGGGCGCGGCTGTGCCGCAGCCTATTTTTGGCACACGAAGGCCGCTCGCAAAGTCTCACCCCATTCCGAGTCCGGCGGACGAACTTGGCCAGCCCCACCCCCAAGGCTATAGCCCACCCGTTTTTGTGGCCTTTTTCCACTGGACGAACTTGGCGGCCCAGCCTTCGGGTGGTTATTTTTGGTCGCGGCTGTGCCCGCAGCCTATTTTTGGCACACGGAGGCCGCTCGCAAGGTCTCGCCCCATTCCGTATCCGGCGGACGAACTTGGCCAGCCCCACCCGCCAAGGCAATAGCCCACCCGTTTTTGTGGCCTTTTTCCGCTGGACGAACTTGACGCCCCGGCCTTTGGGCGGTTATTTTTTATCGCGGCTGTGCCCACTTCTTATTTTTAGCACACAGAGGCCGCTCGCAAAGTCTCGCCCCATTCCGAGTCCGGCGGACGAACTTGGCCAGCCCCACCCCCCAAGGCTATAGCCCACCCGTTTTTGTGGGCTTTTCCCGCTGGACGAACTTGGCGCCCCGGCCTTCGGGCGGTTATTTTTGGGTGCGGCTGTGCCCGCGGCCTATTTTTGGCACACGGTGGCCGCTCACAAAGTCTCGCCCCATTCCGAGTCTGGCGGACGAAATCGTCAAGCCCCACCCCCCAAGGCTATAGCCCACCCGGTTTTGTGGCCTTATTCCGCTGGGACGAACTTGGCTCCCGGCCTTCAGGCGGTTATTTTTAGAGTGCGGCTGTGCCTGCAGCCAATTTTTGGCACACGTAGGCTGCTCGCAAAGTCTCATCCCATTCCGAGTCCAGCGGACCAGGCTGGCAAGCCCCACCCCCCAAGGCCCACCCGTTTTGCGGCCTTTTCTGCTGGACGAACTTGGCTCCCGGCCTTCGGGCATTTTTTTCTTTGGGTCCGGCTATGCCCGCGGCCCATTTTTGGCACATGGAAGCTGCTCGCAAAGTCTCACCCCATTCAGAGTCTGGCAGACGAACTTGGCCAGCCCCACTCCCCAAGGCTATAGGCCACCCGTTTTTGTGCCCTTTTTCCGCTGGACGAACTTGGCGCCCCTGCCTTCGGGCTGTTATTTTTGGGCATGGCTGTGTCCGCGGCCTATTTTTGGCACATGGAGGCCGCTCACAAAGTCTCGCCCCATTCCGAGTCCGGCGGACGAACTTGGCCAGCCCCACCCCCCAAGGCTATAGCCCACCCGTTTTTGTGGGCTTTTCCCGCTGGACGAACTTGGCGCCCCGGCCTTCGGGCGGTTATTTTTGGGCGCGGCTGTGCCCGCGGCCTATTTTTGGCACACGGTGGCCGCTCGCAAAGTCTCGCCCCATTCCAAGTCTGGCGGACGAACTTGGCCAGCCCCACCCCCCAAGGCTATAGCCCACCCGTTTTTGTGGCCTTTTTCCGCTGGACGAACTTGGCGCCCCTGCCTTCGGGCTGTTATTTTTTAAGGCGGTTGTGCCCGTGGCCTATTTTTGGCACACGGAGGCCGCTCGCAAAGTCTCGCCCCATTCCGAGTCCGGCAGACGAACTTGGCCAGCCCCACTCCGCAAGGCTATAGCCCACCCGATTTTGTGGCCTGTTTCCGCTGGACGAACTTGGCGCCCCGGCCTTCGGGCAGTTATTTTTGGGGGTGGTTGTGCCCGCGGCCTATTTTTGGCACACGGAGGCCGCTCGCAAAGTCTCGCCCCGTTCCGAGTTCGGCAGACGAACTTGGCGAGCCACACCCCCCAAGGCTATAGTCCACCAGTTTTTGTGCCCTTTTTCCGCTGGACGAACTTGGCGCCCCGGCCTTCGGGCGGTTATTTTTGGGAGCGGCTGTGCCCGTGGCCTATTATTGGCACACGGTGGCCGCTCGCAAAGTCTCGCCCCATTCCGAGTCTGGTGGACGAACTTGGCCAGCCCCACCCCCCAAGGCTATAACCCACCCGTTTTTGTGGCCTTTTTCCGCTGGACGAACTTGGCGCCCCTGCCTTCGGGCTGTTATTTTTGAAGGCGGTTGTGCCCGCGGCCTATTTTTGGCACACGGAGGCCGCTCGCAAAGTCTCGCCCCATTCCGAGTCCGGCAGACGAACTTGGCCAGCCCCACTCCATAAGCTATAGCCCACCCGATTTTGTGGCTGTTTCATTGGATGAACTTGGCGCCCGGCCTTCGGGCAGTTATTTTTGGGGGTGGTTGTGCCCGCGGCCTATTTTTGGCACACGGAGGCCGCTCGCAAAGTCTCGCCCCGTTCCGAGTTCGGCAGACGAACTTGGCGAGCCACACCCCCCAAGGCTATAGTCCCACCAGTTTTTGTGCCCTTTTTCCGCTGGACGAACTTGGCGCCCCGGCCTTCGGGCGGTTATTTTTGGGCGCGGCTGTGCCCGTGGCCTATTATTGGCACACGGAGGCCGTTCACAAAGTCTCGCCCCATTGCGAGTTCGGCGGACGAACTTGGCCAGCTCCACCCCCCGAGGCTATAGCCCACCCGTTTTTGTGCCCTTTTTACGCTGGACGAATTTGGCGCCCCGTCCTTTGGGGCGGTTATTTTTGGGCGCGGCTGTTCCCGCAGCCTATTTTTGGCACACGGAGGCTGTTAACAAAGTCTCACCCCATTGCGTGTCCGGCGGATGAACAGCCAGCCCCCAAGGCTATAGCCCACCCGTTTTTGTGCCCTTTTTCCGCTGGACGAACTTGGCACCCCGGACTTCGGGCGGTTATTTTTGGGTGCAGCTGTGCCCGCGGCCTATTTTTGGCACACGGAGGCTGTTAACAAAGTCTCACCCCATTGCGTGTCCGGAGGACGAACTTGGCCAGCCCCATCCCGCACGGCTATAGCCCACCCGTTTTTGTGGCCTTTTTCCGCTGGACGAACTTGGCGCCCCGGCCTTCAGGCGGTTATTTTTGGGTGCGGCTGTGCCTGCAGCCAATTTTTGGCACACGGAGGCTGCTAACAAAGTCTCACCCCATTGCGTGTCCGGCGGACGAACTTGGCCAGCCCCACCCCCCACGGCTATAGCCCACCCGTTTTTGTGGCCTTTTTCCGCTGGACGAACTTGGCGCCCCGGCCTTCAGGCGGTTATTTTTGGGTGCGGCTGTGCCTGCAGCCAATTTTTGGAACACGGAGGCCGCTCGCAAAGTCTCATCCCATTCCGAGTCTGGCAGACGAACTTGGCAAGCCCCACCCCCCAAGGCCCACCCGTTTTTGCGGCCTTTTTCTGCTGGACGAACTTGGCTCCCCGGCCTTTGGGCATTTTTCTTTGGGTGCGGCTATGCCCGCGGCCCATTTTTGGCACATGGAAGCTGCTCGCAAAGTCTCACCCCATTCAGAGTCCGGCAGACGAACTTGGCCAGCCCCACTCCCCAAGGCTATAGGCCACCCGTTTTTGTGCCCTTTTTCCGCTGGACGAACTTGGCGCCCCTGCCTTCGGGCTGTTATTTTTGGGTGCAGCTGTGCCCGCGGCCTATTTTTGGAACACGTACGCCGCTCGCAAAGTATCGCCCCATTCCGAGTCCGGCGGACGAACTTGGCCAGCCCCACCCACCAAGGCTATAGCCCACCCGTTTTTGTGCCCTTTTTCCGCTGGACGAACTTGGCGCCCCGGACTTCGGGCGGTTATTTTTGGGTGCAGCTGTGCCCGCGGCCTATTTTTGGCACATGGAGGCTGTTAACAAAGTCTCACTCCATTGCGTGTCCGGCGGACGAACTTGGCCAGCCCCACCCCCCAAGGCTATAGCCCACCCGTTTTTGTGCCCTTTTTACGCTGGACGAATTTGGCGCCCCGTCCTTTGGGGCGGTTATTTTTGGGCGCGGCTGTGTCCGCAGCCTATTTTTGGCACACGGAGGCTGTTAACAAATTCTCACCCCATTGCATGTCCGGCGGACGAACTTGGCCAGCCCCACCCCCCAAGGCTATAGCCCACCCGTTTTTGTGCCCTTTTTCCGCTGGACGAACTTGGCGCCCCGGACTTCGGGCGGTTATTTTTGGGTGCAGCTGTGCCCGCGGCCTATTTTTGGCACACGGAGGCTGTTAACAAAGTCTCACCCCATTGCGTGTCCGGCGGACGAACTTGGCCAGCCCCACCCCCCAAGGCTATAGCCCACCCGTTTTTGTTCCCTTTTTCCGCTGGACGAACTTGGCGCCCCGGACTTCGGGCGGTTATTTTTGGGTGCGGCTGTGCCCGGGGCCTATTTTTGGCACACGGAGGCTGCTAACAAAGTCTCACCCCATTGCGTGTCCGGCGGACGAACTTGGCCAGCCCCACCCCCCACGGCTATAGCCCACCCGTTTTTGTGGCCTTTTTCCGCTGGACGAACTTGGCGCCCCGGCCTTCGGGCAGTTATTATTAGGCGTGGCTGTGCCTGCGGCCTATCTTTGCCACACGGAGGCCACTCGCAAGGTATCGCCCCATTCCGAGACCGGCGGACGAACGTTGCCAGCCCCACAACCCAAGGCTATAGCCCACCCGTTTTTGTGGCCTTGTTCCGCTGGACGAAATTGGCGCCCCGCCTTCGGGCAGTTATTATTAGGCGTGGGCTGTGCTGCGGGCCTATCTTTGCCTCTCGGAGGCCACTCGCAAGGTATCGCCCCATTCCTAGCCTGGTGGACGTACGTGGCCAGCCCGACCCCCCTCGGCTATTGCCCACACGTTTTTGTGGCCTTTGTCAGCTGGAAGAACTTGGCGCCCGGCCTTCGGGCGGTTATTTTTGGCCCGGCCGTGTCCGCGTGCCTATTTTTAGTACACGGAGGCCGATCATAAATTCTCGCCCCATTCCGAGTCCAATGCAGACTAAATTGGCGAGCCCCACCCCCCAAGGCTATAGTCCACCCGTTTTTGTGCCCTTTTTCCGCTGGACGAACATGGCGCCCCGGCCTTCGGGCTCTTATTTTGGGGCGCGGCTGTGTCCGCGACGGATTTTTGGCACACGGAGGCCGTTCGTCAAGTCTCATCCCATTCCGAGTCCGGCGGACGATCTTGGCCATCCCAACCCCCCAAGGCTATAGCCCACCCGTTTTTGTGGCCTTTTTCCGCTGGACGAATTTGGCGCCCCGGCCTTCGGGCAGTTAGTTTTGGGCGCGGCTGTGTCCGCGTCCTATTTTTGGCACACGGAGGCCATTCACAAAGTCTCGCCCCATTCCGAGTCCGGCGGATGAACTTGGCCAGCCCCACCCCCCAAGGCTATAGCCCACCCGTTTTTGTGGACTTTTTCCGCTGCACGAACTTGGCGCCCCGGACTTCGGGCGGTGATATTTGGGCGCGGCTGTGCCCGCGGCCTATTTTTGGCACACGGAGGCCGCTCGCAAAGTCTCTTCCCATTCTGAGTCCGGCGGACGAACTTGGCCAGCCCCAACCCCCAAGGCTTTAGCCCACCCGTTTTTGCGGCCTTTTTCCGCTGGACGAACTTGGCCCCCAACCTTCGGGCGGTTTTTTTTGGGCGCGGCTGTGCCCGTGGCCTATTTTCTGCACACAGAGGACGTTCGCAAAGTCTCGCCCCATTCCGAGTCCGGCGGACGAACTTGGCCAGCCCCACCGCCCAAGGCTATAGCCCACCTGTTTTTGTGGCCTTTTTCCGCTGGACGAACTTCGCGCCCCGGCCTTCGGGCGGTTATTTTTGGGCGCCGCTGTGCCCACAGCCTATTTTTGGCATACGAGGGCCGCTCGAAAAGTCTCGCCACATTCAGAGTCCGGCGGACGAACTTGGCCAGCCCCACCCCCCAAGGCTATAGCCCACCCGTTTTTGTGGCCTTTTTCCGCTGGCTGAACTTGGTGCCCCTGCCTTCGGGCGGTTATTTTTGGGCGCGGCTATGCCCGCGGCCTATTTTTGGCACACAGAGGCCACTCGCAAAGTATCGCCCCATTCCGAGTTCGGCAGACGAACTTGGCCAGGCCCGCCCCCCAAGGCTATAGCCCACCCGTTTTTGTGGCCTTTTTCCGCTGGACGAACTTGGCGCCCCGTCCTTCGGTCGCTTATTTTTGGGCGCGGCTGTGCCCGCGGCCTATTTTTGGCACACAGAGGATGCTCGCAAATTCTCGCCCCATTCCGAGTTCGGCGGACGAACTTGGCCAGCCCCACCGCCCAAGGCTATAGCCCAACCGTTTTTCCGGCCTTTTCCGCTGGACGAACTTGGCGCCCCAACCTTCGGGCGGTTATTTTTGGGCGCCGCTGTGCCCGCGGCCTATTTTGGGCATACGGAGGCCGCTCACAAAGTCTCGCCCATCCCAAGTCCGGCGGACGAACTTGGCCAGCCCCAACCCCCAAGGCTATAGCCCACCTGTTTTTGAGACCTTTTTCCGCTGGACGAACTTGGTGCCCCGGCCTTCGGGTGGTTATTTTTAGGCGCGGCTGGGCCCGCAGCCTATTTTTTGCACACGGAGGCCACTCGCAAAGTCTCGTCCCATTCCGAGTCCGGCAGACGATCTTGACCAGCCCCACCCCGCAAGGCTATAGCCCACCCGTTTTTGTGGCCTTTTCCCGCTGGATGAACTTGGCGCCCCAGCTTTCGGGCAGTTATTTTTGGGCGCGGCTGTGCCCGCGTCCTATTTTGTGCACACGAAGGACGCTCGAAATGTCCTACCCCATTCCGAGTCTGGCGAACGAACTTGGCCAGCCCCAGCCCCCAAGGCTATAGCCCACCCGTTTTTGTGGCCTTTTTCCGCTGGCTGAACTTGGCGCCCCGGCGTTCGGTCCATTATTTTTGGGCGCGGCTATACCCGCGGCCTATTTTTGGCACACGGAGGATGCTCGCAAAGTCTCGCCCCATTCCGAGCCCGGCGGACGAACTTGGCCAGCCCCACCCCCCAAGGCATAGCCCACCTGTTTTTGTGGCCTTTTTTCGCTGGACGAACTTGGCGCCACGGCCTTCGGGCGGTTATTTTTGGGCACGGCTGTGTCCGCAGCCTATTTTTGGCACACGGAGGCCGCTCGCAAAGTCTCGCCGCATTTCGAGTCCGGCGGACGAACTTGGCCAGCCCCACCCCTCAAGGCTATAGCCCACCCGTTTCTGTAGCCTTTTTCCGCTGGACGAACTTGGCGCCCGGCCTTCGGGCCATTATTTTTGGGCGCGGCTGTGCCCGCGGCCTATTTTTGGCACACGGAGGATGCTCGCAAAGTCTCGCCCCATTCCGAGCCCGGCGGACGAACTTGGCCAGCCCCACCCCCCAAGGCATAGCCCACCTGTTTTTGTGGCCTTTTTTCGCTGGACGAACTTGGCGCCACGGCCTTCGGGCGGTTATTTTTGGGCACGGCTGTGTCCGCAGCCTATTTTTGGCACACGGAGGCCGCTCGCAAAGTCTCGCCGCATTTCGAGTCCGGCGGACGAACTTGGCCAGCCCCACCCCTCAAGGCTATAGCCCACCCGTTTTTGTGGCCTTTTCCCGCTGGATGAACTTGGCGCCCCAGCTTTCGGGCAGTTATTTTTGGGCGCGGCTGTGCCCGCGTCCTATTTTGTGCACACGAAGGACGCTCGAAATGTCC
>JAUJEF010000617.1:0-34927 GCA_030444885.1 Citrus sp. QX-2021
TAGCCCACCCATTTTTTGGCCATTTTTCCGCTGGACGAACTTGGCGCCCGCCTTCGGCGGTTATTTTTGGCGCGGCTGTGCCCGCGGTCTATTTTTGGCACGCGGAGGCCGGAGCCGCAAAGTCTCGCCCCATTCCGAGTCCGCGGACGGTTGGCCAGCCCCTCCCCCCAAGGCTATAGCCCACCCGTTTTTTGGCCATTTTTCCGCTGGACGATTTTGTCGCCCCGGACTTCGGGCGGTTATTTTTGGGCACGGCTGTGCCCGCGGCCTATTTTTGGCACGTAGAGGCCGCTCGCAAAGTCTCGACCCATTCCGAGTCCGGTGGACGAAGTTGGCCAGCCCCTCCCCCCAAGGCTATAGCCCACCCGTTTTTTGGCCATTTTTCCGCTGGACGATTTTGTCGCCCCGGACTTCGGGCGGTTATTTTTGGGCGCGGCTGTGCCCGCGGCCTATTTTTGGCACGCAGAGGCCGCTCGCAAAGTCTCGCCCCATTCCGAGTCCGGTGGACGAAGTTGGCCAGCCCCTCCCCCCAAGGCTATAGCCCACCCGTTTATTGGTCATTTTTCCGCTTCACGAACTTGGCGCCCAGGCCTTCGGGCAGTTATTTTTTGGTGTGGCTGTGCCCGTGGCCTATTTTTGGCACGCGGAGGCCGCTCGTAAAGTCTCGCCCCATTCCGAGTCCGGCGGACGAAGTTGGCCAGCCCCACCCCCCAAGGCTATAGCCCACCCCTTTTTTGGCCATTTTTCCGCTGGACGGTATGGCCGCCCCGGCCTTCGGGCGGTTATTTTTGGGCGGGGCTGTGAGCTCGGGCTATTTTTTGCTCTCGGAGGCCGCTCGCAAAGTCTCGCCCCATTCCGAGTCCGGCGGACGGTTGGCCAGCCCCTCCCCCAAGGCTATAGCCCACCCGCTTTTGGGCCATTTTTCCGCTGACGAACTTGGCGCCCGGCCTTCGGGCGGTTATTTTTGGGTGCGGCTGTGCCCGCGCCTATTTTTGGCACGCTGGAGGCCGCCACAAAGTCTCGCCCCATTCCGAGTCCGGCGGACGAAGTTGGCCAGCCCCTCCCCCAAGGCTATAGCCCACCCGCTTTTGGCCATTTTTCCGCTGGGGGTTTGGGCGCGGCGACCTCGGGGGGTTATTTTTAGGCGCGGCTGTGCCAAGGCCTATTTTTGGCACGCGGAGGCCGCTCGCAAAGTCTCGCCCCATTCCGAGTCCGCGGACGAAGTTGGCCAGCCCACCCCCCAAGGCTATAGCCCACCCGTTTTTTGGCCATTTTTCCGCTGGACGAACTTGGCGCCCCGGCCTTCGGGTGGTTATTTTTTGGTGCGGCTGTGCCCGCGGCCTATTTTTGGCACGCGGAGGCCGAGGCAAAGTCTCGCCCCATTCCGAGTCCGCGGACGAAGTTGGCCAGCCCTCCCCCAAGGCTATAGCCCACCCGCTTTTTTGGCAATTTTTCCGCTGGACGAACATGGCGCCCGGCCTTCGGGCGGTTATTTTGGGAGCGGCTGTGCCCGCGCCTATTTTTGGCACGCGGAGGCCGGAGGCAAAGTCTCGCCCATTCCGAGTCCGGGCGGACGGTTGGCCAGCCTCCCCCCAAGGCTATAGCCCACCCGCTTTTTGGCCATTTTTCCGCTGGACGAACTTGGCGCCCGCCTTCGGGCGGTTATTTTTGGCGCGGCTGTGCCCGCGGCCTATTTTTGGCACGCGGAGGCCGGAGGCAAAGTCTCGCCCCATTCCGAGTCCGCGGACGGTTGGCCAGCCCTCCCCAAGGCTATAGCCCACCCGCTTTTTTGGCAATTTTTCCGCTGACGAACATGGCGCCCTGCCTTCGGGCGGTTATTTTTGGCGCTGCTGTGCCCGCGGCCTATTTTTGGCACGCGGAGGCCGGAGGCAAAGTCTCACCCCATTCCGAGTCCGCGGACGAAGCTGGCCAGCCCCTCCCCCAAGGCTATAGCCCACCCGCTTTTTTGGCATTTTTTCGCTGGACGAACTTGGCGTCCCGGCCTTCGGGCGGTTATTTTTGGGCGCGGCTGTGCCCACGGCCTATTTTTGGCAAGCGGAGGCCGCTCGCAATGTCTGGCCCCATTCCGAGTCCGCGGACGGCGGGCCAGCCCCTCCCCAAGGCTATAGCCCACCCGCTTTTTTGGCCATTTTTCCGCTGGACGAACATGGCGCCCGGCCTTCAGGCGGTTATTTTTGGGCGCGGCTGTGTTCCGCGCCTATTTTTGGCACACGGAGTAAGCTCGCAAAGTCTCGCCCCATTCCGAGTCCGCGGATTTGTTGGCCAGCCCCTCCCCAAGGCTATAGCCCACCCGCTTTTTTGGCCTTTTTTTCCGCTGGGGTTTGAACTTGGCCGACTGCCTTCGGAGGTTATTTTTGGGCGCGGCTGTGCCCTAGGCCTATTTTTAGCACGCGGAGGCCGCCTCGCAAAGTCTCTCCCCATTCCGAGTCCGGATGACGAAGTTTGCCAGCCCCTCCCCAAGGCTATAGCCCACCCGCTTTTTGGCCATTTTTCCGCTGGGAACTTGGGCGCCGACCTTCGGCTGTTATTTTTGGACGCGCTGTGCCCGCGGCCTATTTTTGGCACGCGGAGGCCGCCGCAGTCTCGCCCCATTCCGAGTCCGCGGACAAAGTTGGCCAACCCTCCCCAAGGCTATAGCCCACCCGTTTTTTGGCCATTTTTCCGCTGGGGTTTCGGCGCGCCGACCCTTCGGGGTTAGTTATTTTTGGCGCGGCTGTGCCCGCTGCCTATTTTTGCACGCGGAGGCCGCCGCAGAAATCTCACCCCATTCCGAGTCCGCGGACGAAGTTGGCCATCCCCTCCCCCCAAGGCTATAGCCCACCCGTTTTTTGGCCATTTTTCCGCTGGACGAACTTGGCGCCCCGGCCTTCGGGTGGTTATTTTTGGGCGCGGCTGTGCCCGCGGCCTATTTTTGGCACGCGGAGGCCGCTCGCAAAGTCTCGCCCCATTCCGAGTCCGCGGACGGAAGTGGGCCAGCCCCTCCCCAAGGCTATAGCCCACCCGCTTTTTTGGCCATTTTTCCGCTGACGAGTTTTGGGAGCCCCGACCTCGGGCAGTTATTTTTGGGCGCGGCTGCACCCGTGGGCCCTTTTTTGGCACACGGAGGCCGCCGCAAAGTCTCGCCCCATTCCGAGTCCGGGCGGACGGTTGGCCAGCCCTCCCCCAAGGCTATAGCCCACCCTGTGTTTGCCATTTTTCCGCTGGACGAACTTGGCGCCCGCCTTCGGGCGGTTATTTTTGGGCGCGGCTGTGCCCGGGCCTATTTTTATCACGCGGAGGCCGCCGCAAAGTCTCACCCCATTCCGAGTCCGCGGACGGTTGGCCAGCCCCTCCCCCAAGGCTATAGCCCACCCGCCTATTGGCCATTTTTCCGCTGGACGAACTTGGCCCCCCGGCCTTCGGGCGGTTATTTTTGGCGGCGGCTGTGCCCAAGGCCTATTTTTGGCACGCGGAGGCAGCTCTCAAAGTCTCGCCCCATTCCGAGTCCGCGGACGGCGGGCCAGCCCCTCCCCAAGGCTATAGCCCACCCGCTTTTTTGCCATTTTTCCGCTGGACGAACTTGGGCGCCTGCCTTCGGGCCGTTATTTTTGGGCGCGGCTGTGCCCGCGGCCTATTTTTGGCACGCGGAGGCCGCTCGCAAAGTCTCGCCCCATTCCGAGTCCAGCGGACGAAGTTGGCCAGCCCCACCGCCCAAGGCTATAGCCCACCCGTTTTTTGGCCTTTTTTCCGCTGGGGGTTTTGGGCGCAACGACCTTCCGGCGGTTATTTTTGGACGCGGCTGTGCCCGCGACCCATTTTTTGTACGCGGAGGCCGCTCGCAAAGTCTCACCCCATTCCGAGTCTGGCGGACGAAGTGGGCCAGCCCCTCCCCCCAAGGCTATAGGCCACCCGTTTTTTGGCCATTTTTCCGCTGGACGAACTTGTCACCCCGGCCTTCGGGGGTTATTTTTGGGTGCGGCTTTGTGCCCACGGCCTATTTTTGGCATGCGGAGGCCGCTCGCAAAGTCTCGCCCCATTCCGAGTCCGCGGACGGTTGGCCAGCCCTCCCCCAAGGCTATAGCCCACCCCGCTTTTTTGGCCATTTTTCCGCTGGACGAACTTGGCGCCCGGCCTTCGGGCGTTATTTTTGGGTAAAGCTGTGTCGCGTGGCCTATTTTTGGCACGCGGAGGCCGCGCAAAGTCTCGCCCCATTCCGAGTCCGCGGACGGTTGGCCAGCCCCTCCACCCCAAGGCTATAGCCCACCCGCTTTTGGCCATTTTTCCGCTGGACGAACTTGGCGCCCGGCCTTCGGGGTTATTTTTGGGCGCGGCTGTGCCCTCGGCCTATTTTTGGCACGCGGAGGACTGCTCGCAAAGTCTGACCCCATTCCGAGTCCGCGGACGGCGGGCCAGCCCTCCTCCCCAAGGCTATAGCCCACCCGCTTTTGGCCATTTTTCCGCTGGGGTTTGGGTGCGCCTGCCTTCGGGCTGTTATTTTGGGCGAGGCTGTGCCCGCGGCCTATTTTTGCACGCGGAGGCCGCGCAAAGTCTCGCCCCATTCCGAGTCCGGCGGACGGTTGGGCCAGCCCCCCCCAAGGCTATAGCCCACCCGCTTTTTGCCATTTTTCCGCTGGGGTTTTGGCGCCCTGCCTTCGGGCGGTTATTTTTGGGTGCGGCTGTGCCCGGGCCTATTTTTATCACGCAGAGGCCGCCGCAAAGTCTCACCCCATTCCGAGTCCGGGGACGGTTGGCCAGCCCTTCCCCCAAGGCTATAGCCCACCCGCTTTTTTGGCCATTTTTCCGCTGGACGAACTTGGCGCCCGGCCTTCGGGGGTTATTTTTTTACGGCTGTGCTGGCCTATTTTTGGCACACGGAGGCCGCTCGCAAACTCTCGTCCCATTCCAAGTCCGGCGGACGAAGTTGGCCAGCCCCTCCCCCAAAGGCTATAGCCCACCCGTTTTTTGGCCATTTTTCCGCTAGACGAACTTGGCGCCCCGGCCTTCGGGCGGTTATTTTTGGGTACAGCTGTGGCCAAGGCCTATTTTTCTCACACGGAGGCCGCTTGCAAAGTCTCGCCCCATTCCGAGTCCGGCGGACGAAGTTGGCCAGCCCCTCCCCCCAAGGCTATAGCCCACCCGTTTTTTGGCCATTTTTCCGGTGGATTTAAATTGGCGCCCTGCCTTGGGGCGGTTATTTTGGACGCGCGGCTGTGCCTCGGCCTATTTTTTTGGCAGCGGAGGCCGCTTTCGCAAAGTCTCACCCCATTCCGAGTCCGCGGACGGTTGGCCAGCCCCTCCCCAAGGCTATAGCCCACCCGCTTTTGGCCATTTTTCCGCTGGGGGTTTGGCGCGCCGACCTTTGGGGGTTATTTTGGGTATGACTGTGCCCGCGGCCTATTTTTTTGCACGCGGAGGCCGCCGCAAAGTCTCGCCCATTCCGAGTCCGCGGACGATGTTGGCCATTTTTTCCCCCAAGGCTATAGCCTTGGCGCTTTTTTGGCCATTTTTCCCTTGACGAACTTGGCGGCGCCTTCGGTTTGGGTTTTTGGGCGCGGCTCTGCCTGGGCCTATTTTTGGCACACGGAGGCCGGCCGCAAAGTCTCGCACCCATTCCAAGTCCGCGGATGAAGTTTGCCAGCCCCACCCCCAAGGCTATAGCCCACCAGCTTTTTTGGCATTTTTCCGCTGGACGAACTTGGCGCCCTGCCTTCGGGCGGTTATTTTTGGGCGCGGCTGTTCCCGGGCTTATTTTTGGCACACGGAGGCCGCTAGCAAAGTCTCGCGCCATTCCGAGTCCGCGGATTTGGTTGGCCAGCCCCACTCCCCCAAGGCTATAGCCCACCCGCTTTTGTGGCCTTTTTCCGCTGGGGACGAACTTGGCGCCGGCCTTCGCAAGCAGTTATTTTGGGCGCGGCTGAGCCCGGGACCTATTTTTGGGACACGGAGGCCACTCACAAAGTCTCACGCCATTCCGAGTCCGCGGACAAAGTTGGCCAGCCCCACCCCCAAGGCTATAGCCCACCCGCTTTTTTGGCCATTTTTCCGCTGGACGAACTTGGCGCCCGCCTTCGGGCGGTTATTTTTGGGAACGGCTGTGCCTGGGCCTATTTTTGGCACAAGGAGGCCGCCGCAAAGTCTCGCGCCATTCCGAGTCCGGGCGGACGGTTGGCCAGCCCTACCCCCAAGGCTATAGCCCACCCGCTTTTTGGCCATTTTTCCGCTGGACGAACTTGGCGCCCGCCTTCGGGCGGTTATTTTTGGTGCGGCTGTGCCCGCGGCCTATTTTTGGCACACGGAGGCCGCCGCAAAGTCTCGCGCCATTCCGAGTCCGCGGACGAAGTTGGCCAGCCCCACCCCCAAGGCTATAGCCCACCCGCTTTTGTGGCCATTTTTCCGCTGGACGAAATTGGCGCCCGGCCTTCAAGGTTATTTTTGGGCGCGGCTGTGCTCAAGGCCTATTTTTGGCCCACGGAGGAAGCTCGTAAAGTCTCACCCCATTCCCAGTCCGCGGACGGTTGGCCAGCCCCTCCCCCCAAGGCTATAGCCCACCCGTTTTTTGGCCATTTTTCCCCTGGGGGTTTGGGCGCGCCAACCTTCGGGAGGTTATTTTTGGGCGCGGCTGTGCACTAGGCCTATTTTTGGCACACGGAGGCCGCTCAGAAAGTCTCGCCCCATTCCGAGTCCGCGGACGGTTGGCCAGCCCTCTCCCCAAGGCTATAGCCCACCCGTTTTTTGGCCATTTTACCGCTGGACGAACTTGGCGGCCCGGCCTTCGGGCGGTTATTTTTGGGTGCGGCTGTGTCCGCGGCCTATTTTTGGCACGCGGAGGCCGGAGGCAAAGTCTCGCCCCATTCCGAGTCCGGCGGACGAAGTTGGCCAGCCCCTCCCCCCAAGGCTATAGCCCACCCGTTTTTTGGCAATTTTTCCGCAGGACGAACATGGCGCCCCGGCCTTCGGGCGGTTATTTTTGGGTGCGGCTGTGCCCGCGGCCTATTTTTGGCACGCGGAGGCCGGAGGCAAAGTCTCGCCCCATTCTGAGTCCGGCGGACGAAGTAGGCCAGCCCTCCCCCAAGGCTATAGCCCACCCGCTTTTGGCAATTTTTCCGCTGGACGAACATCGCGCCCCCGCCTTCGGACGGTTATTTTTGGGCGCGGCTGTGCCCGCGCCTATTTTTGGCACGCGGATGCCGGAGGCAAAGTCTCACCCCATTCCGAGTCCGGCGGTCGCAGTCGGCGAGCCCCTCCCCACACGGCTATAGCCCACCCGTTTTTTGGCAATTTTTCCGCTGGACGAACTTGGCACCCCCGGCCTTCGGGCGTTATTTTTGGCTGCGGCTGTGCCCACGGCCTATTTTTGGCACGTGGAGGCCACTCGCAAAGTCTCGCCCCATTCCAAGTCCGCGGACGGCGGGCCAGCCCTCCCCCAAGGCTATAGCCCACCCGCTTTTTGGCCATTTTTCCGCTGGACGAACATGGCGCCCGGCCTTCGGCGGTTATTTTGGGCGCGGCTGTGGCCAAGGCCTATTTTTGGCACACGGAGGAAGCTCGCAAAGTCTCACCCCATTCCGAGTCCGCGGACGGTTGGCCAGCCCCCTCCCCAAGGCTATAGCCCACCCGCTTTTTGGCCTTTTTCCGCTGGGGGTTTGGGCGCGCCGACCTTCGGGAGGTTATTTTTGGGCGCGGCTGTGCCCTAGGCCTATTTTTGGCACACGGAGGCCGCCGCAATGTCTCGCCCCCATTCCGAGTCCCGCGGACGGTTGGCCAGCCCTCCCCAAGGCTATAGCCCACCCGCTTTTTTGGCCATTTTTCCGCTGGACGAACTAGGCGCCCTGGCCTTCAGGCTGTTATTTTTGGGCGCGGCTGTGCCCGAGGCCTATTATTGGCAAGCGGAGGCCGCCGCAAAGTCTCGCCCCATTCCGAGTCCGCGGACGGTTGGCCAGCCCCTCCCCCCAAGGCTATAGCCCACAGCTTAATTGGCGATTTTTCCGCTGGACGAACTTGGCGCCCAGGGCCTGGGGCGGTTATTTTTGGGCACGGCTGTGCCCGCGCCTATTTTTGGCACGCGGAGGCCGCCGCAAAGTCTCGCCCCATTCCGAGTCCGCGGACGGTTGGCCAGCCAGCCCTCCCCCAAGGCTATAGCCCACCCGTTTTTTGGCAATTTTTCCGCTGGACGAACTTGGCGCCCCCGACCTTCGGGGGGTTAGTTTTGGGCGCGGCTGTGCCCGTGGCCTATTTTTGGCACGCAGAGGCCGCTCGCAATGTCTCGCCCCATTTCGAGTCCGGCGGACGAAGTGGGCCAGCCCCTCCCCCCAAGGCTATAGCCCACCCGTTTTTTGGCCATTTTTCCGCTGGACGAACTTGGCGCCCAGCCTTCGGGCGGTTATTTTTGGGCGCGGCTGTGCCCATGGCCTATTTTGGGCACGCGGAGGCCGCTCGCAAAGTCTCGCCCCATTCCGAGTCCGGCGGACGAAGTTGCCCAGCACCTCCCCCCAAGGCTATAGCCCACCCGTTTTTTGGCCGTTTTTCCGCTCGCGGGTTTGGGCGCGCCGACCTTCGGGAGGTTATTTTTGGGCTCGGCTGTGCCCACGGCCTATTTTTGGCATTTGGAGGCCGCTCGCAAAGTCTCGCCCCATACCGAGTCCGGCGGACGAAGTTGGCCAGCCCCACCTCCCAAGGCTATAGCCCACCCGTTTTTGTGGCCTTTTTCCGCTGGACGAACTTGGCGCCCCGGCCTTCGGGCGGTTACTTTTGGGCGCGGCTGTGCCCGCGGCCTATTTTTGGCACCTGAGGGCCGTCCGAAAGTCTCACCCCATTCCGAGTCCGCGGACGGTTGGCCAGCTCCTCCCCAAGGGCTATAGCCCACCCGCTTTTGGCCATTTTTCCGCTTGGGGTTTGGGCTCGCGACCTTCGGGCGGTTATTTTTGGGCGCGCCATGCCCATGGCCTATTTTTGGCACGCGGAGGCCGCCGCAAAGTCTCGCCCCATTCCGAGTCCGCGGACGGTTGGCCAGCCCCTCCCCAAGGCTATAGCCCACCCGCTTTTTTGGCCATTTTTCCGCTTGGGGGTTTTGGCGCGCCTAACCTTCGGGCAGTTATTTTTGGGGCGCGGCTGCTCAAGGGCCTATTTTTGGCACGTGGAGGCCGCCGCAAAGTCTTGCCCCATTTCGAGTCCGCGGCGGACGGTCGGCCAGCCCTCCCCCAAGGCTATAGCCCACCCGCTTTTGGCCATTTTTCCGATGGACGAACATGGCGCCCCAGCCTTCGGGCGGTTATTTTTGGGCGCGGCTGTACCCAAGGCCTATTTTTGGTACGCTGGAGGCCGCCGAATGTCTCGCCCCATTCCGAGTCCGCGGACGGTTGGCCAGCCCTCCCCCAAGGCTATAGCCCACCCGTGTTTTTGGCCATTTTTCCCTGGACGAACTTTGCGCCCGACCTTCGGGCAGTTATTTTTGGCGCGGCTGTGCTCGCGCCTATTTTTAGCGCGCGGAGGCCGCCTCGCAAAGTCTCGCCCATTCCGAGTCCGCGGACGGCGGGCCAGCCAGCCCTCCCCAAGGCTATAGCCCACCCGCTTGTTTGCCATTTTTCCGCTGGACGAACTTGGCGCCCCGGCCTTGGGCGGCTATTTTGGGTGCGGCTGTGCCTGGGCCTATTTTTATCATGCTGAGGCCGCTTCGCAAAGTCTCGCCCCATTCCAAGTCCGGGGGACGGTTGGCCAGCCCCTCCCCCAAGGCTATAGCCCACCCGCTTTTTGGCCATTTTTCCGCTGACGAACTTGGCGCCCCAGCCTTCGGGAGGTTATTTTTGTGCGCGGCTGTGTCCGCAGCCTATTTTTGGTACGCGGAGACCGCTCAAAGTCTCGCCCTATTCTGAGTCCGGCGGACGGCGGGCCAGCCCTCTCCCCAAGGCTATAGCCCACCCGCTTGTTTGCCATTTTTCCGCTGGACGAACTTGGCGCCCGCCTTCGGGCGGTTATTTTTGGGCGCGGCTGTGCCGCGTGCCTATTTTTAGCATGCAGAGGCCACTCGCAAAGTCTCGCCCCATTCCGAGTCCGGGGACGGTTGGCAGCCCTCCCCAAGGCTATAGCCCACCCGCTTTTTGGCCTTTTTTCCCGCTGGGGTTTGGGCGCCCGACCTTCGGGCAGTTATTTTTGGGCGCGGCTGTGCCTCGGCCTATTTTTTGGCACGCGGAGGCCGCCGCAAAGTCTCGCCCCATTCCGAGTCCGGGCGGACGGTGGGCCAGCCCTCCCCCAAGGCTATAGTCCACCCGCTTTTGG
The DNA here is from genome assembly GCA_030444885.1 of Citrus sp. QX-2021. Taxonomy (NCBI): domain Eukaryota; kingdom Viridiplantae; phylum Streptophyta; class Magnoliopsida; order Sapindales; family Rutaceae; genus Citrus; species Citrus sp. QX-2021. Next base: position 10,273 of record JAUJEF010000617.1, read on the forward strand.
CCATTTTTCCACTGGGGGTTTGAGCGCGCCGACCTTTGGGTGGTTATTTTTGGGCGCGGCTGTGCCCGCGGCCTATTTTTGGTACGCGGAGGCCGCTCGTAATGTCTCGCCCCATTCCGAGTCCGGCGGACGAAGTTGGCAGCCCTTCCCCCCAAGGCTATAGCCCACCCGTTTTTTGGCCATTTTTCCGCTGGACGAGCTTGGCGCCCCAGCCTTCGGGAGGTTAGTAATGTGCGCGGCTGTGTCCGCAGCCTATTTTTGGTACACGGAGACCGCCGCAAAGTCTCGCCCTATTCCGAGTCCGCGGACGGCGGGCCAGCCCTCTCCCCAAGGCTATAGCCCACCCGCTTGTTTGCCATTTTTCCGCTGGACGAACTAGGCGCCCGGCCTTCGGGCGGTTATTTTGGGCACGGCTGTGCCCGCGGCCTATTTTTAGCATGCAGAGGCCACTCACAAAGTCTCGCCCCATTCCGAGTCCGGGACGGTTGGCCAGCCCCCCTCCCCAAGGCTATAGCCCACCCGCTTTTGGCCTTTTTCCGCTGGGGTTTGGGCGCGCCGACTTCGGGCAGTTATTTGTGGGCGCGGCTGTGCCCTCGTCCTATTTTTGGCACGCGGAGGCCAGCCGCTAACTTTCCCCCCATTCCGAGTCCGGCGGACGAAGTTGGCCAGCCCCCCCCAAGGCTATAGCCCACCCGCTTTTGGCCATTTTTCCGCTCTGGGGGTTTGAGCTTGCGCCGACCTTTGGGTGGTTATTTTTGGGCGCTGCTTTGCCCTTGGCCTTTTTTTGGCCTTCGGAGGCTGCTTGCAAATTCTCGCCCCATTCCGAGTCCAACGGACGGTTGGCCAGCCCCTCCCCCAAGGCTATAGCCCACCTGCTTTTTGGCCATTTTTCCGCTGGACGAACTTGGCGCCCAGCCTTCGGGCGGTTATTTTTGGGCGCGGCTGTGCCCACGGCCTATTTTTGGCATGCAGAGGCCGTCGCAAAGTCTTGTCCCATTCCGAGTCCGCGGATGAAGTGTTGGGCCGCCCTCCCCCAAGGCTATAGCCCACCCGCTTTTGGCCATTTTTCCACTGGGGTTTGGGCGCGCCGATCTTCGGCGGTCATTTTTGGGCGCGGCTGTGTCCGTGGCCTATTTTTGGCACGCGGAGGCCGCCGCAAAGTCTCGCCCCATTCCGAGTCCGCGGACGATGTTGGCCAGCCCCTCCACCAAGGCTATAGCCCACCCGCTTTTTTGGCCATTTTTCCGCTGGACGAACTTGGCGCCCGGCCTTCGGTTGGTTATTTTGGGTACGGCTGTGCCCATGGCCTATTTTTGGCACGCGGAGGCCGGTCGCAAAGTCTCACCCCATTCCGAGTCCGCGGACGGTTGGCCAGCCCCTCCCCCAAGGCTATAGCCCACCCGCTTTTTTGGCAATTTTTCCGCTGGACGAACTTGGCCCCCGCCTTCGGCTGTTATTTTTGGGCACGGCTGTCCCCGTGGGCCTATTTTTGGCACGCGGAGGCCGCTTCACAAAGTCTCGCCCCATTCCGAGTCCGCGGACGAAGTTGGCCAGCCCACCCCCAAGGCTATAGCCCACCCGCTTTTGTGGCCTTTTTCCGCTGGACGACCTTGGCGCCCGGCCTTAGGGCGGTTATTTTGGGAGCGGCTGTGACCGGGCCTATTTTTGGCACATGGAGGCCGCCAGAAAGTCTCGTGCCATTCCGAGCGCGACGGACGGTTGGCCAGCCCCACCCCCAAGGCTATAGCCCACCCGCTTTTGTGGCCTTTTTCCGCTGGACGAACTTGGCGCCCTGCCTTCGGGCGGTTATTTTGGCGCGGCTATGCCCTGGGCCTATTTTTGCACGCGGAGGCCGCCGCAGTCTCGCGCCATTCCGAGTCCGCGGACGGTTGGCCAGCCGCACCCCCAAGGCTATAGCCCACCCGCTTTTGTGGCCTTTTTCCGCTGGACGAACATGGCGCCCGGCCTTCGGGCAGTTATTTTTGGGCGCAGCTGTGCCCGGGCCTATTTTTGGTACGCGGAGGCCGCCGCAAAGTCTCGCCCCATTCCGAGTCCGCGGACGATGTTGGCCAGCCCCTCTCACCAAGGCTATAGCCCACCCGCTTTTGGCCATTTTTCCGCTGGGACGAACTTGGAGCCCCGGCCTTTGGTTGGTTATTTTTGGGTGCGGCTGTGCCCTCGGCCTATTTTTGGCACGCGGAGGCCGGTCGCAAAGTCTCCCCCCATTCCGAGTCCGGCGGACGGTTGTGGCCAGCCACTAACACAAAGTCTATAGCACACCCGTTTTTTGTCCATTTTACCGCTGTACGAAAATGGCGCCCTGCCTTCGGGCAGTTATTTTTGGGCGCAGCTGTGCCCGGGCCTATTTTTGGTATGCGGAGGCCGCCGCAAAGTCTCGCCCCATTCCGAGTCCGCGGACGATGTTGGCCAGCCCCTCTCACCAAGGCTATAGCCCACCCGTTTTTTGGCCATTTTTCCGCGGGACGAACTTGGAGCCCCGGCCTTTGGTAGGTTATTTTTTGTAACGGCTGTGCCCACGGCCTATTTTTGGCACGCGGAGGCCGGTCGTCGAAGTCTCGCCCCATTCCGAGTCCGCGGACGGTTGGCCAGCCCCCCTCCCCAAGGCTATAGCCCACCCGCTTTTGGCAATTTTTCCGCTGACGAACTTGGCCCCGGCATTCGGCTGTTATTTTTGGCACGGCTGTCCCCGCGGCCTATTTTTGGCACGCGGAGGCCGCTCACAAAGTCTCGCCCCACTCCGAGTCCGGCGGACGAAGTTGGCCAGCCCCTCCCCCCAAGGCTATAGTCCACCCCTTTTTTGGCCATTTTTCCGCTGGACGAACTTGGCGCCTTGGCCTTCGGTCTGTTATTTTTGCAAGCAGCTGTGCCCGCGGCCAATTTTTGGCACGCGGAGGCAGCTCAGAAGTCTCGCCCCATTCCGAGTCCGCGGACGAAGTTGGCCAGCCCCTTCCCCAAGGCTATAGCCCACCCGCTTTTGTGGCCTTTTTCCGCTGGACGAACTTGGCGCCCGCCTTCGGGCTGTTATTTTTGGCGCGGCTGTGCCTCGCGGCCTATTTTTGGCACACGGAGGCCGCTCACAAAGTCTCGCCCCATTCCGAGTCCGCGGACGGATTGGTTGGCCAACCTCCCCCAAGGCTATAGCCCACCCGCTTTTGTGGCCTATTTTCCGCTGGACGAACTTGGCGCCTGCCTTCGGGTGATTATTTTGGGAGCGGCTGTGACCGCGGCCTATTTTTGGCACACGGAGGCCGCTCGCAAAGTCTCGCGCCATTCCGAGTCCGGGCGGACGAAGTTGGCCAGCCCCACCCCCAAGGCTATAGGCTATAGCCCACACATTTTGGTGGCCTTTTTCCGGTGGACGAACTTGGCGCCCGCCTTCGGGCGGGTATTTTTGGGAGCGGCTGTGCCCGGGCCTATTTTTGCACACGGAGGCCGCCGCAAAGTCTCGCCCATTCCGAGTCCGCGGACGGTTGGCCAGCCCACCCCCAAGGCTATAGCCCACCCGCTTTTGTGGCCTTTTTCCGCTGGACGAACTTGGCGCCCCGCCTTCGGACGGTTTATTTTTGGGCGCGGCTGTGCCTGGGCCTATTTTTCGCACACGGAGGCCGCCGCAGTCTCGCGCCATTCCGAGTCCGCGGATGAAGTTGGCCAGCCCCACTTCCCCAAGGCTATAGTCCACCCGCTTTTTGGCCTTTTTCCGCTGGACGAACTTGGCGCCCGGCCTTCGGGCGGTTTATTTTTGATGCGGCTGTGCCTGGGCCTATTTTTGGCACACGGAGGCCGCCGCAAAGTCTCACGCCCCATTCCGAGTCCGGGCGGACGGCCGCCAGCCGCACCCCCAAGGCTATAGCCCACCCGCTTTTGTGGCCTTTTTCCGCTGGATGAACTAGGCGCCCGCCTTCGGGCGGTTTATTTTTGGGCGCGGCTGTGCCTGGGCCTATTTTTGGCACACGGAGGCCGCCGCAAAGTCTCGCGCCATTCCGAGTCCGGGCGGATGAAGTTGGCCAGCCCCACCCCCAAGGCTATAGTCCACCCGCTTTTGTGGCCTTTTTCCGCTGGACGAACTTGGCGCCTGCCTTCGGGCGGTTTATTTTTGGGTGCGGCTGTGCCTGGGCCTATTTCTGGCACACGGAGGCCGCCGCAAAGTATCGCGCCATTCCGAGTCCGGGCGGATTGTTGGCCAGCCCCTCCCCCAAGGCTATAGCCCACCCGCTTTTGTGGCCTTTTTCCGCTGGACGACCTTGGCGCCCGGCCTTAGGGCGGTTATTTTTGGGAGCGGCTGTGACCGGGCCTATTTTTGGCACACGGAGGCCGCTCACAAAGTCTCGTGCCATTCCGAGCGCGACGGACGAAGTTGGCCAGCCCTAAACCCCAAGGCTATAGCCCACCCGCTTTTGTGGCCTTTTTCCGCTGGACGAACTTGGCGCCCGCCTTCGGGCGGTTATTTTGGGCGCGGCTATGCCTGGGCCTATTTTTGCCACATGGAGGCCTTTCTCAAAGTCTCGCGCCATTCCGTGTCCGCGAACGGTTGGCCAGCCGCACTCCCCAAGGCTATAGCCCACCCGCTTTTGTGGCCTTTTTCCGCTGGATTTAACTTGGCGCCCTGCCTTCGGGCGGTTATTTTTGACGCAGCTGTGACCGCGGCCTATTGTTGGCACATGGAGGCCGCTCGCAAAGTCTCGCGACATTCCGAGTCCGGGCGGACAAAATGGGCCAGCCCTACCCCCCAAGGCTATAGCCCACCCGTTTTTGTGGCCTTTTTTCGCTGAACGAACTTGGCGCCCCGGCCTTCGGGAGGTTATTTTTGGGAGCGGCTGTGCCCGGGGCCTATTTTTGGCACACGGAGGCCGCTTCAAAGTCTCGCGCCATTCCGAGTCCGGCGGACTAACTTGGCCAGCCGCACCCCCCAAGGCTATAGCCCACCCGTTTTTGTGGCCTTTTTCCGCTGGACGAACTTGGCGCCCCGGCCTTCGGGCGGGTATTTTTGGGAGCGGCTGTGCCTGGGCCTATTTTTGGCACGGAGCCCGCCGCAAAGTCTCGCACCCCATTCCGAGTCCGCGGACGGTTGGCCAGCCGCACCCCCAAGGCTATTGCCCACCCGCTTTTGTGGCCTTTTTTCGCTGGACGAACTTGGCGCCCGCCTTCGGGCGGTTATTTTGGGAGCGGCTGTGCCCTGGGCCTATTTTTCGCACACGGAGGCCGCTTCGCAAAGGCTCGCCCCATTCCGAGTCCGGGCGGACGGTTGGCCAGCCCCTCCCCAAGGCTATAGCCCACCCGCTTTTTTGGCCATTTTTCCGCTGGGCGAACTTGGAGCCCGGCCTTTGGTTGGTTATTTTTGGGCGGCTGTGCCCACGGCCTATTTTTGGTACGCGGAGGCCGGTCGTAAAGTCTCGCCCCATTCCGAGTCCGGCGGACGAAGTTGGCCAGCCCCACCCCCAAGGCTATAGCCCACCCGTGTTTGTGGCCTTTTTCCGCTGGACGAAATTGGCGCCCGGCCTTCGGGCGGTTATTTTTATGCTGCTGTGGCCGCGCCTATTTTTGGCACACGGAGGAAGCTCGCAAAGTCTCACCCCATTCCGAGTCCGCGGACGAGGTTGGCCAGCCCCTCCCCCAAGGCTATAGCCCACCCGCTTTTTGGCCTTTTTCCGCTGGGGCATTTGGGCGCGCCGACCTTGAGGTTATTTTTGGGCGCGGCTGTGCCCTCGGCCTATTTTTGGCACACGGAGGCCGCTCGCAAAGTCTCGCCCCATTCCAAGTCCGGCGGACGAAGTCGGCCAGCCCCGCCCCCCAAGGCTATAGCCCACCCGTATTTTGGCCATTTTTCCGCTGGACGATTTCTATGCCCGGCCTTCGGGCGGTTATTTTTGGATGCGCTGTCTCCGCGGCCTATTTTTAGCACGCGGAGGCCGGAGGCAAAGTCTCGCCCCATTCCGAGTCCGCGGACAAAGTTGGCCAGCCCTCCCCAAGGCTATAGCCCACCCGCTTTTTTGGCAATTTTTCCGCTGGACGAACATGGCGCCCGGCCTTCGGGCGGTTATTTTGGGAGCGGCTGTGCCCCGCGCCTATTTTTGGCACGCGGAGGCCGGAGGAAAAGTCTCGCCCATTCCGAGTCCGCGGACGAAGTCGGGCAACCCTCCCCAAGGCTATAGCCCACCCGCTTTTTTGGCAATTTTTCCGCTGGACGAACTTGGCGCCTCGCCTTCGGGCGGTTATTTTGGGCGCGGCTGTGCCCGCGGCCTATTTTTGGCACGCGGAGGCCGGAGGCAAAGTCTCGCCCCATTCCGAGTCCGCGGACGGTTGGCCAGCCCCTCCCCCAAGGCTATAGCCCACCCGCTTTTTGGCAATTTTTCCGCTGGACGAACATGGCGCCCGCCTCGGGCGGTTATTTTTGGCGCGGCTGTGCCCGGGCCTATTTTTGGCACGCGGAGGCCGGAGGCAAAGTCTCACCCCATTCTGAGTCCGGGCGGACGGGTCGGCCAGCCCCCTCCCCAAGGCTATAGCCCACCCGTTTTTTGGCAATTTTTCCGTTGGACGAACTTGGCGCCCCGGCCTTCGGGCGGTTATTTTTGGCAACAGCTGTGACCGAGGCCTATTTTTTGCACGCTGGAGGCCGCCGCAAAGTCTCGCCCCATTCCGAGTCCGCGGACGAAGTTGGCTAGCCCTCCCCCAAGGCTATAGCCCACCCTTTTTTGGCCATTTTTCCGGTGGACGAACTTGGCGCCTGCCTTCGGGGTTTTATTTTTGGGCGGCTGTGCCCTCGGCCTATTTTTGGCACGCGGAGACCGCTCGCAAAGTCTCGCCCATTCCGAGTCCGGCGGATTTGCGGGCCAGCCCTCCCCCAAGGCTATAGCCCACCCGCTTTTGGCCATTTTTCCGCTGGGGTTTGGGTGCCCCGCCTTCGGGTTCAAGGTTATTTTTGGGCGAGGCTGTGCCCGCGGCCTATTTTTAGCGTGACGGAGGCCGCCGCAAAGTCTCGCCCCATTCCAAGTCCGCGGACGGCGGGCCAGCCCTCCCCAAGGCTATAGCCCACCCGCTTGTTTGCCATTTTTCCGCTGGACGAACTTGGCGCCCGGCCTTCGGGCGGTTATTTTTGGGTGCGGCTGTGCCTGGGCCTATTTTTAGCGTACGGAGGCCGCTCGCAAAGTCTCGCCCCATTCCAAGTCCGGCGGACGAAGTGGGCCAGCCCCTCCCCCCAAGGCTATAGCCCACCCGTTTGTTTGCCATTTTTCCGCTGGACGAACTTGGCGCCCCGGCGTTCGGGGGGTTATTTATGGGTGCGGCTTTGCCCGCGGCCTATTTTTGGGATGCGGAGGCCGCTCGCAAAGTGTCGCCCCATTCCGAGTCCCTCGGACGGTTGGCAAGCCTTCCCCCAAGGCTATAGCCCACCCGCTTTTTTGGCAATTTTTCCGCTGGACGAACTTGGCGCCCCGGCGTTCGGGCGGTTATTTTTGGGTACAGCTGTGTCCGTGGCCTATTTTTGGCACGCGGAGGCCGCTCGCAAAGTCTCATCCCATTCCGAGTCCGCGGACGGTTGGCTAGCCCCTCCCCAAGGCTATAGCCCACCCGCTTTTGGCCATTTTTCCGTGGATTTAAATTGGCGCCTGCCTTGGGGCGGTTATTTTTGACGCGGCTGTGCCTCGCCTATTTTTTGGCACGCTGGAGACCGCTCGCAAAGTCTCACCCAATTCCGAGTCCGCGGACGGTTGGCCAGCCCTCCCCCAAGGCTATCGCCCACCCGCTTTTGGCCATTTTTCCGCTTGGGGTTTGGGCGCGCCGACCTTTGGGGGTTATTTTTGGGTATGGCTGTGCCCGCGCCTATTTTTGGCACGCGGAGGCCGCCGCAAAGTCTCGCCCCATTCCGAGTCCGCGGACGATGTTGGCCATTTTTTCGCTGGTCGAACTTGGCGCCCTGCCTTCGGGCGGTTATTTTTGGGCGCGGCTCTGCCTGGGCCTATTTTTGGCACGCTGGAGGCCGGAGGCAAAGTCTCGCCCCATTCCGAGTCCGCGGACGGTTGGCCAGCCCCTCCCCCAAGGCTATAGCCCACCCGCTTTTTGGCAATTTTTCCGCAGGACGAACATGGCGCCCGGCCTTCGGGCGGTTATTTTTGGCGCGGCTGTGCCCGCAAGGGCCTATTTTTGGCACGCGGAGGCTGGAGGCAAAGTGTCGCCCCATTCTGAGTCCGCGGACGAAGTCGGCCAGCCCTCCCCAAGGCTATAGCCCACCCGCTTTTGGCAATTTTTCCGCTGGACGAACTTGGCGCCTGCCTTCGGGCGGTTAATTTTGGCGCGGCTGTGCCCGCGCCTATTTTTGGCACGCGGAGGCCGGAGGCAAAGTCTCGCCCCATTCCGAGTCCGCGGACGGTTGGCCAGCCCTCCCCAAGGCTATAGCCCACCCGCTTTTTTGGCAATTTTTCCGCTGGACGAACATGGCGCCCGCCTTCGGACGGTTATTTTGGGCGCGGCTGTGCCCGCGGCCTATTTTTGGCACGCGGATGCCGGAGGCAAAGTCTCACCCCATTCTGAGTCCGGCGGACGAAGTCGGCCAGCCCCTCCCCCCAAGGCTATAGCCCACCCGTTTTTTGGCAATTTTTCCGCTGGACGAACTTGGCACCCCGGCCTTCGGGCGGTTATTTTTGGGCGCGGCTGTGCCCATGGCCTATTTATGGCACGAGGAGGCCACTCGCAAAGTCTCACCCCATACAAAGTCCGCGGACGCAGCGGGCCAGCCCCTCCCCCCCAGGCTATAGCCCACCCGTTTTTTGGCCATTTTTCCGATGGACGAACTTGGCGCCCCGGCCTTCAGGCGGTTATTTTTGGGCGCGGCTGTGCCCGCGGCCTATTTTTGGCACACGGAGGAAGCTCGCAAAGTCTCACCCCATTCCGAGTCCGGCGGACGAAGTGGGCCAGCCCCTCCCCCCAAGGCTATAGCCCACCCGTTTTTTGGCCTTTTTCCGCTGGGGGTTTGGGCGCGCCTGACCTTCGGGAGGTTATTTTTGGGCGCGGCTGTGCTCCTAGGCCTATTTTTGGCACACGGAGGCCGCCGCAATGTCTGGCCCCATTCCGAGTCCGGGCGGACGGTGGGCCAGCCCCTCCCCAAGGCTATAGCCCACCCGCTTTTTGGCCATTTTTCCGCTGACAAACTTCCATGCACGGGCCTTCAGGCTGTTATTTTTGGGCGCGGCTGTGTCCAGGGCCTATTTTTGGCACGCGGAGGCCGCCGCAAAGTCTCGCCTATTCCGAGTCCGCGGACGGTTGGCCAGCCCCTCCCCCCAAGGCTATAGCCCACCCGTTTTTTGGCCATTTTTCCGCTGGACGAACTTGGCGCCCCAGCCTTGGGGCGGTTATTTTTGGGCACGGCTGTGCCCGCTGCCTATTTTTGGCACGCGGAGGCCGCTCGCAAAGTCTCACCCCATTCCGAGTCCGCGGACGGGTTGGCCAGCCCTCCCCAAGGTCATAGCCCACCCGCTTTTGGCCATTTTTCCGCTGGGGGTTTGGGCTCGCGACCTTCGGCAGTTATTTTTGGCGCGGTCGTGCCCAAGGCCTATTTTTGGCACGTGGAGGCCGCCGCAAAGTCTTGCCCCATTTCGAGTCCGGCGGACGAAGTCGGCCAGCCCCTCCCCCCTAGGCTATAGCCCACCCGTTTTTTGGCCATTTTTCCGCTGGACGAACATGGCGCCCCATCCTTCGGGCTGTTATTTTTGGGCGCGGCTGTGCCCGCGGCCTATTTTTAGCGCGCGGAGGCCGCCAATGTCTCGCCCCATTCCGAGTCCGGCGGACGGTTGGCCAGCCCTCCCCAAGGCTATAGCCCACCCGTGTTTTGGCCATTTTTCCTCTGGACGAACTTTGCGCCCGACCTTCGGGCAGTTATTTTTGGCGCGGCTGTGCCCGCGGGCCTATTTTTAGCGCGCGGAGGCCGCCGCAAACTCTCGCCCCATTCCATGTCCGCGGACGGCGGGCCAGCCCTCCCCAAGGCTATAGCCCACCCGCTTGTTTGCCATTTTTCCGCTGGACGAACTTGGCGCCCCTGCCTTCGGGCGGCTATTTTTGGGTGCGGCTGTGCCCGGGGCCTATTTTTATCATGCTGAGGCCGCCGCAAAGTCTCACCCCATTCCGAGTCCGGGGGGACGGTTGGCAGCCCTTCCCCAAGGCTATAGCCCACCCGCTTTTTTGGCCATTTTTCCGCTGGACGAACTTGGCGCCCCAGCCTTCGGGAGGTTATTTTTGTGCGCGGCTATGACCGCAGCCAATTTTTGGTACGCGGAGACCGCTTCAGAAAGTCTCGCCCTATTCTGAGTCCGCGGACGGCGGGCCTGCCCCTCCCCAAGGCTATAGCCCACCCGCTTTTGTTTGCCATTTTTCCGCTGGACGAACTAGGCGCCCCCGCCTTCGGGCGGCTATTTTTGGGCACGGCTATGCCCGCGGCTATTTTTCGCATGCAGAGGCCGCTCACAAAGTCTCGCCCCATTCCGAGTCCGGGACGAAGTTGGCAGCCCCTCCCCAAGGCTATAGCCCACCCGCTTTTGGCCTTTTTCCGCTGGGGGAAACCTTGGCGCCCGACCTTCGGGCAGTTATTTTGGGCGCGGCTGTACCTCGGCCTATTTTTGGCACGCTGGAGGCCGCCGCAGTCTTGCCCCATTCCGAGTCCGCTGACGGTTGGCCAGCCCTCCCCCCAAGGCTATAGCCCACCCATTTTTTGGCCATTTTTCCGCTGGACGAACTTGGCGCCCCGGCCTTCGGGGGGTTATTTGTGGGTACGGCTTTGCCCACGGCCTATTTTTGGGATGCGGAAGCCGCTCGCAAAGTCTCGCCCCATTCCGAGTCCCTCGGACGAAGTTGGCCAGCCCCTCCCCCCAAGGCTATAGCCCACCCGTTTTTTGGCCATTTTTCCGGTGGACGAAATTGGCGCCCCGGCCTTCGGGCGGTTATTTTTGGGTACAGCTGTGTCCGTGGCCTATTTTTTGCACGCTGAGGCCGCCGCAAAGTCTTGTCCCATTCCGAGTCCGGCGGACGGTTGGCCAGCCCCTCCCCAAGGCTATAGCCCACCCGCTTTTGGCCATTTTTCCGGTGGACGAACTTGGCGCCCGGCCTTCGGGCGGTTATTTTTGGGCGCGGCTGTGCCTCGGCCTATTTTTTTGGCACGCTGGAGACCGCTCGCAAAGTCTCACCCCATTCTGAGTCCGCGGACGAAGTGGGCCAGCCCCCTCCCCAAGGCTATAGCCCACCCGCTTTTGGCCATTTTTCCGCTGGGGTTTGGGTGCCCTGCCTTCGGGCCGTTATTTTTGGGCGAGGCTGTGCCCGCGGCCTATTTTTAGGCACGCTGAGGCCGCCGCAAAGTCTCGCCCCATTCCGAGTCCGCGGACGAAGTTGCCCAGCCCCACCCCCAAGGCTATAGCCCACCCGCTTTTTGTGGCATTTTTCCGCTGGACGAACTTGGCGCCCGGCCTTCGGGCGGTTATTTTTGAGTGCGGCTGTGCCTGGGCCTATTTTTGGCACACGGAGGCCGCCGCAAAGTCTCGCGCCATTCCGAGTCCGCGGACAAAGTTGGCCAGCCCCACCCCCAAGGCTATAGCCCACCCGCTTTTGTGGCCTTTTTCCGCTGGACGAACTGGGCGCCCGGCCTTCGGGCGGTTATTTTGGGCGTGGCTCTGCCTGGGCCTATTTTTGGCACACGGAGGCCGCTTCGCAAAGTCTCGCGCCATTCCGAGTCCGGCGGACGAAGTTGGCCAGCCCACCCCCAAGGCTATAGCCCACCCGCTTTGTGGCCTCTTTCCGCTGGACGAACTTGGCGCCCGGACTTCGGGTGGTTATTTTTGGGCGCGGCTGTGTGCGTGGGCCTATTTCTGGCACACGGAGGCCGCCGCAAAGTCTCGCGCCATTCCGAGTCCGCGGACGGTTGGCCAGCCCCACCCCCAAGGCTATAGCCCCCTGGGCCTTTTGTGGCCTTTTTCCGCTGGACAAACTTGGCGCCCTGCCTTCGGGCGGTTATTTTGGGGCGCGACTGTGTCCGGGCCTATTTTTGGCACACGGAGGCCGCCGCAAAGTGTCGCGCCATTCCGAGTCCGCGGACGGTTGCCCAGCCCCACCCCCAAGGCTATAGCCCACCCGCTTTTGTGGCCTTTTTCCGCTGGACGACCTTGGCGCCCGGCCTTCGGGCGGTTATTTTTGAGTGCGGCTGTGCCCGGGCCTATTTTTGGCACACGGAGGCCGCCGCAAAGTCTCGCGCCATTCCGAGTCCGGGCGGACAAAGTTGGCCAGCCCCACCCCAAGGCTATAGCCCACCCGCTTTTGTGGCTTTTTCCGCTGGACGAACTGGGCGCCTGCCTTCGGGCGGTTATTTTTGGGCGTGGCTCTGCCTGGGGCCTATTTTTGGCACAAGGAGGCCGCTCGCGCAGTCTCGCGCCATTCCGAGTCCGCGGACGGTTGGCCAGGCCCACCCCCAAGGCTATAGCCCACCCGCTTTTGTGGCCTCTTTCCGCTGGACGAACTTGGCGCCCCCGACTTCGGGTGGTTATTTTTGGGCGCGGCTGTGTGCGGGCCTATTTCTGGCACACGGAGGCCGCCGCAAAGTCTCGCGCCATTCCGAGTCCGCGGACGAGTTGGCCAGCCCCACCCCCAAGGCTATAACCCACCCGCTTTTTGTAGCCTTTTTCCGCTGGACGAACTTGGCGCCCCGCCTTCGCCGGTTATTTTTGTGCGCGGCTGTGTCCGGGGCCTATTTTTGGCACACGGAGTCCGCTCGCAAAGTCTCACGCCATTCCGAGTCCGGGCGGACGGCGGGCCAGGCCTCACCCCAAGGCTATAGCCCACCCGCTTTTGTGGCCATTTTTCCGCTGGACGAACTTGGCGTACACTGCTTCGGGCGGTTATTTTTCATCGCGGAAGTGCCCGGGGCCTATTTTTGGCACACGGAGGCCGCCGCAAAGTCTCGCGCCATTCCGAGTCCGCGGACAAAGTTGGCCAGCCCCACCCCCAAGGCTATAGCCCACCCGCTTTTGTGGCCTTTTTCCGCTGGACGAAATTGGCGCCCGGCCTTCGGGCGGTTATTTTTGGGCGAGGCTGTGCCCGGGCCTATTTTTGAACACGGAGTCCGCTTCGCAAAGTCTCGCGCCATTCCGAGTCCGCGGACGGTTGGCCAGCCCCACCCCCAAGGCTATAGCCCACCTGCTTTTGTGGCCTTTTTCCGCTGGACGAACTTGGCGCCCGCCTTCGGGCGGTTATTTTTTAGCGCGGCTGTGCCCAGGGTCTATTTTTGGCACACGGAGGCCGCCAGAAGTCTCGCGCCATTCTCGAGTCCGCGGACGGCGGGCCAGGCCCACCCCCAAGGCTATAGCCCACCCGCTTTTGTGGCCATTTTTCCGCTGGACGAACATTGCGCCCGTCTTCGGGCGGTTATTTTTATCGCGGCAGTGCCCGGGCCTATTTTTGGCACACGGAGGCCGCCGCAAAGTCTCGCGCCATTCCGAGTCCGGGCGGACGGCGGCCAGGCCCACCCCCAAGGCTATAGCCCACCCGCTTTGTGGCCTTTTCCGCTGGACGAACATGGCGCCCGGCCTTCGGGCGGTTATTTTTATCATGCAGTGCCTGGGCCTATTTTTTGGCACGGAGGCCGCCGCAGTCTCGCGCCATTCCGAGTCCGGGCGGACGGTAAGTGGCCAGTGCCCACCCCCAAGGCTATACCCCACCCGCTTTTGTGCCCTTTTCCGCTGGACGAACATGGCGCCCCGGTCTTCGGGCGGTTATTTTTGATCATGCAGTGCCTGGGCCTATTTTTGGCACACGGAAGCCGCCGCAAAGTCTCGCGCCATTCCGAGTCCGGGCGGACGGTTGGCCAGCCCCACCCCAAGGCTATAGCTCACCCGTTTTTGTGGCCTTTTTCCGCTGGACGAACTTGGCGCCCTGGCCTTCGGGCGGTTATTTTTAGTGCGGCTGTGCCCTGGGCCTATTTTTAGCACACGGAGGCCGCCGCAAAGTCTCGCGCCATTCCGAGTCCGCGGACGAAGTTGGCCAGGCCCACCCCCAAGGCTATAGCCCACCCGCTTTTGTGGCCTTTTTTCCGCTGGACGAACTTGGCGCCCGGCCTTCGGGCGGTTATTTTTGAGTGCGGCTGTGCCCGGGCCTATTTTTGGCACACGGAGGCCGCCACAAAGTCTCGCGCCATTCCGAGTCCGGGCGGACGGTTGGCCAGCCCCACCCCCAAGGCTATAGCCCACCCGCTTTTGTGGCCTTTTTCCGCTGGACGAATCTTGGCGCCCTGCCTTCGGGCGGTTATATTTTAGCGCGGCTGGGGCCAGGGTCTATTTTTGGCACACGGCGGCCGCACGTAAAGTCTCGCGCCATTCCGAGTCCGGCGGACGAAGTGGGCCAGGCCCACCAACCAAGTCTATAGCCCCGCCGCTGTTGTGGCCGTTTTCCGCTGGACGAACATGGCGCCCCGCTCTTCGGGCGGTTATTTTTTATCGCGGCAGTGCCCGGGGCCTATTTTTAGCACACGGAGGCCGCTCGCAAAGTCTCGCGCCATTCCGAGTCCGCGGACGGCGGGCCAGGCCCACCCCAAGGCTATAGCCCACCCGCTTTTGTGGCCTTTTTCCGCTGGACGAACATGGCTCCTCGGCCTCGGGCGGTTATTTTTGATCAGCGGCAGTGCCCGGGCCTATTTTTGGCACACGGAGGCCGCCGCAAAGTCTCGCGCCATTCCGAGTCCGGGGCGGACAAAGTTGGCCAGCCCCACCCCCAAGGCTATAGCCCACCCGCTTTTGTGGCCTTTTTCCGCTGGACGAAATTGGCGCCCGGCCTCGGGCGGTTATTTTTGGGCGAGGCTGTGCCTGGGCCTATTTTTGAACACGGAGGCCGCTCGTAAAGTCTCGCGCCATTCCGAGTCCGGCGGACGAAGTCGTCCAGGCCCACCCCCCAAGACTATAGCCCACCCGTTTTTGTGGCCTTTTTCCGCTGGACGAACTTGGCGCCCCGGGCTTCAGGCGGTTATTTTTTAGTGCGGCTGTGCCCGGGGCCTATTTTTCGCACACAGAGGCCGCTCGCAAAGTCTCGCGCCATTCCTAGTCATGCGGACGAATTTGGCAGGCCCACCCCCCAAGGCTATAGCCCACCCGCTTGGGCCTTTTTCCGCTGGACGAACTTGGCGCCCGGCCTTCGGGCGGTTATTTTTGAGTGCGGCTGTGCCCGATGCCTATTTTTGGCACACGGAGGCCGATCGCAAAGTCTCACCCCATTCCGAGTCCGCGGATTTAAGTCGCCCAGGCCCACCCCAAGGCTATAGCCCACCCGCTTTTGTGGCCATTTTTCCGCTGGACGAATCTTGGCGCCCCGCCTTCGGGCGGTTATTTTTGGGCGCGGCTGTTCCCGCGGGCCTATTTTTGGCACACGGAGTCCGCCGCAGTCTCGCGCCATTCCGAGTCCGGGCGGACGAAGTGGGCCAGCCCCACCCCCAAGACTATAGCCCACCCGCTTTTGTGGCCTTTTTCCGCTGGACGAACTTGGCGCCCTGGCTTCAGGCGGTTATTTTTTAGTGCGGCTGTGCCTGGGGGCCTATTTTTGGCACACAGAGGCCGCTCGCCAGAAAGTCTCGCGCCATTCCTAGTCATGCGGACGGTTGGCAGGCCCACCCCCAAGGCTATAGCCCACCCGCTTTTGTGGCCTTTTTCCGCTGGACGAACTTGGCGCCCGGCCTTCGGGCGGTTATTTTTGAGTGCGGCTGTGCCCGATGCCTATTTTTGGCACACGGAGGCCGCTCAGAAAGTCTCGCGCCATTCCGAGTCCGCGGACGAAGTCGCCCAGGCCCACCCCCAAGGCTATAGCCCACCCGCTTTTGTGGCCTTTTTCCGCTGGACGAACCTTGGCGCCCCGGCCTTCGGGCGGTTATTTTTGGCGCGGCTGTTCCCGTGGGCCTATTTTTGGCACACGGAGTCCGCTCGCAAAGTCTCGCGCCATTCCGAGTCCCGCGGACGGTGGGCCAGCCCCACTCCCAAGACTATAGCCCACCCGCTTTTGTGGCCTTTTTCCGCTGGACGAACTTGGCGCCCGCCTTCGGGCGGTTATTTTTATCGCGGCTGTGCCCGGGTCAAATTTTGGCACACGGAGGCCACTCGGAAAGTCTCGTGCATTCCGAGTCCGCGGATTTGTTGGCCAATCCCACCCCCAAGGCTATAGCCCAACCGCTTTTGTGGCCTTTTTCCGCTGGATGAACTTGGCGCCTTGCCTTCGGGCAGTTATTTTTGGGCACGGCTGTGCCCATGGGCCTATTTTTGGCACACGGAGGCCCTCGCAAAGTCTCGCCATTCCGAGTCCGGGCGGACGGTTGTCCAGCCCCCACCCAAGACTATAGCCCACCCGCTTTTGTGGCCTTTTTCCGCTGGACGAACATGGCGCACCAGCCTTCGGGCGGTTATTTTTGGGCGCGGCTGTGAACGCGCCTATTTTTGGCACACGGAGGACCCTCGCAAAGTCTCACCTATTCCTAGTCCGCGGATTTAAGTAGGCCGCCCGACTTCCAAGGCTATAGCCCACCCGCTTTTGTGGCCTTTTTCCGCTGGACGAACTTGGCACCCCGCCTTCGGGCGGTTATTTTTGGGCGCGGGCTGTGCGCGTGGCCTATTTTTCGCACACGGAGGCCCCTCGCAAAGTCTCGCGCCATTCCGAGTCCGGCGGACGAAGTTAGCCAGCCCCACCCCCCAAGGCCATAGCCCACCCGTTTTTGTGGCCTTTTTCCGCTGGACGAACTTGGCGCCCAGGCCTTCGGGCGGTTATTTTTGGGCGCGGCTGTGAACGCGGCCTATTTTTGGCACACGGAGGCCCCTCGCAAAGTCTCGCGCGGTTCGGAGTCGGGCGGAGGAAGTAGGCCGGCCCGACCCCCCAAGGCTATAGCCCACCCGTTTTTGTGGCCTTTTTCCGCTGGACGAACTTGGCGCCCAGGCCTTCGGGCGGTTATTTTTGGGCGCGGCTGTGAACGCGGCCTATTTTTGGCACACGGAGGCCCCTCGCAAAGTCTCGCGCTATTCCGAGTCCGGCGGAGGAAGTTGGCCAGCCCCTCCCCCCAAGGCTATAGCCCACCCGTTTTTTGGCCATTTTTCCGCTGGACGAACTTGGCGCCCCGGCCTTCGGGCGGTTATTTTTGGGCGCGGCTGTGCCCGCGGCCTATTTTTGGCACGTGGAGGCCACTCGAAAAGTCTCGCCCCATTTTGAGTCTGGCGGACGAAGTGGGCCAGCCCCTCCTCCCAAGGCTATAGCCAACCCCTTTTTTGGCCATTTTTCCGCTGGGACGAACTTGGCGCCCGGCCTTTCGGGAGGTTATTTTGGGTACGGCTGTGCCCGAAGCCTATTTTGGTACACGGAGACCCTCGCAAAGTCTCGCGCCATTCCGAGTCCGGCGGACGGTTGTCCAGCCCCACTCCCCAAGACTATAGCCCACCCGCTTTTGTGGCCTTTTTCCGCTGGACGAACTTGGCGCCCCGCCTTCGGGCGGTTATTTTTGGGCGGCTGTGCGCACGGCCTATTTTTGGCACACGGAGGCCCTCGAAAAGTTTCGCGCCATTGCGAGTCCAGCGGACGAACTTGACCAGCCCCACCCCCCAAGGCTATAGCCTACCCGTTTTTATGGCCTTTTTCCACTGGACGATCTTATGCCCGGCCTTCGGGCGGTTATTTTGGGCGTGGCTGTGCCCATGGCCTATTTTTGGCACACGGAGGCCGTTCGCAAAGTCTCACGCCATTCCGAGTCCGGCGGACGATGTTGGCCAGCCCCACCCCCCAAGGCTATAGCCCACACGTTTTTGTGGCCTTTTTCCGCTGGACGAACTTGGCGCCCCGGCCTTCGGGCTGTTATTTTTGGGCGCGGCTGTGTCCGGGGCCTATTTTTGGCACGCGGAAGCCGATCGCAAAGGCTCGCGCCATTCCGAGTCCGGCGGACGAAGTTTGCCAGCCCCTCCCCCCAAGGCTATAGCCCACCCGTTTTTTTGCCATTTTTCCGCTGGACGAACTTGGCGCCCCGGCCTTCGGGCTGTTATTTTTGGGCGTGGCTGTGTCCGCAGCCTATTTTTGGCATGCGGAGGCCTCCCGCAAAGTCTCGCCCCATTCAGAGTCCGCGGACGAAGGGCCAGCCCACTCCCCAAGGCTATAGCCCACCCGTTTTTTTGCCATTTTTCCGCTGGACGAACTTGGCGCCCCGGCCTTCGGGTGGTTATTTTTGGGCGCGGCTGTGCCCGCGGCCTATTTTTGGCACGCAGAGGCCACTCGCAAAGTCTCGCGCCATTACGAGTCCGGAGGACGAAGTTCGCCAGCCCCACCCCCCAAGGCTATAGCCCACCCATTTTTCTGGCCTCTTTCCGCTGGACGAACTTGGCGCCCCGGCCTTCGGGTTGTTATTTTTGGGTGCGGCTGTGTCCTGGGGCCTATTTTTGGCACACGGAGGCCGATCGCAAAGGCTCGCGCCATTCCGAGTCCGGCGGACGGTTGGCCAGCCCCCCCCCCCAAGGCTATAGCGCGCCCGTTTTTGGGCCATTTTTCCGGTGGACGAACTTGGCGCCCGCCTTCGGGCTGTTATTTTTGGGTGCGGCTGTGCCCGTGGCCTATTTTTGGCATGCGGAGGCCGCCGCAAAGTCTTGCCCCATTCCGAGTCCGGGCGGACGGCGGCCAGCCCCCCCCAAGGCTATAGCCCACCCGCTTTTGGCCATTTTTCTGCTGGGGGTTTGGGCGCGCTGACCTTCGGGGTTATTTTTGGCACGGCTGTGCCCGCTGCCTATTTTTGGCATGCGGAGGGCGCTTCGCAAAGTCTCGCCCCATTCCGAGAAGTCAAGATGGACGGTTGGCCAGCCCCTCCCCCCAAGGCTATATAGCGCACCTGTTTTTTGGCCATTTTTCTGCTGGACGAACTTGGCTCCCTGGCCTTCGGGCAAGTTATTTTTAGCGCGGCTGGGCCCGCGGCCTATTTTTGGCTCGCGGAGGCCATTCGCAAAGTCTCGCCCCATTCCGAGTCCTGGCGGACGTAGTGGGCCAGCCCCCTTCCCCTGCAGGCTATAGCCCACCCATTTTTGGCCATTTTTCGCCGAATTCCGAGTCGGGCGGCGGACGCAGCTGTGCCAGCCCCTCCCCCAAGGCTATAGGCCACCCGCAAAGTCTTGCCCATTTTTGCGTCCGGGCGGACGAACATGGCGCCCCTCCCCGGCTATAGCCCACCCGTTTTTGGCCATTTTTGGCTGCGGCTGCGTCCGCCTTGGCAGTTATTTTTGGCACGCTGGAGGCCGCTTACAAAGTCTCGCCCCATTCCGAGTCCGCGGATTTGGCGGGCCAGCCCCCTCCCCAAGGCTATAGCCCACCCGCTTTTGGCCATTTTTCCACTGGACGAACTTGGCGCCCGGCCTTCGGGCGGTTATTTTTGGCGCGTGTGGCCGCACCCTATTTTTGGTTCACGGAGGGTGCTTGCAAAGTCTCACCCCATTCCGAGTCCGCGGACGAAGTTGGCCAGCCCTCCCCCAAGGCTATAGCCCGCCTGCTTTTGGCCATTTTTCCGCTGGACTAACTTGGCGCCCGGACTTTGGGCTGTTATTTTCGGCGCGGCTGTGCCCGCGCCTATTTTTGGCACACGGAGGCCACTCGCAAAGTCTTGCCCCATTCCGAGTCCGCGGACGGTTGGCCAGCCCTCCCCAAGGCTATAGCCCACCCGCTTTTTTGGCCATTTTTCTGCTGGGGGTTTTGGCGCGCTGACCTCGGGGGGTTATTTTTGGCGCGGCTGTGCCTGCGCTGCCTATTTTTGGCATGCGTGAGGGTGCTCGTGTAAAGTCTCGCCCCATTCCGAGTCCGGCGGACGACGGCTGGCCAGCCCCTCCCCCCAAGACTATATAGCCCACCCGTTTTTTGGCCATTTTTCCGCTGGGCGAACTTGGCGCCCGCCTTCGGGTGGTTATTTTTGGCTGCTGTGCCCGCGCCTATTTTTGGCACGCGGAGGCCGCTCGCAAAGTCTCGCCCCATTCCGAGTCCCGCGGACGAAGTTGGCCAGCCCCCCCCCCAACGCTATAGCCCACCCGATTTTTGGCCATTTTTCCGCTGGGGTTTAGCGCGCCGCCCTTCGGCTGTTATTTTGGGCGCGGCTGTGACCGCAGCCTATTTTTGCACGCTGAGGCCACTGCAAATTCTCGCCCCATTCCGAGTCCGGGCGGACGGTTGGCCATCCCTCCTCAAGGCTATAACCCACCTGCTTTTGGCCATTTTTCCGCTGGACGAACTTGGCGCCCGGCGTTCGGGCTGTTATTTTTGGCGCGGCTGTGTCCGCAGCCTATTTTATGCACGAGGAGGCCTCTCGCAAAGTCTCGCCCCATTCCGAGTACCGCGGACGAAGGGCCAGCCCCTCCCCAAGGCTATAGCCCACCCTTTTGCCCATTTTTCCGCTGCACGAACTTGGCGCCCGGCCTTCGGGCAGTTATTTTGGGCGTGGCTGTGCCCGCCGCCTATTTTTGGCACGCGGAGGCCACTCGCAAAGTCTCGCCCCATTCCGAGTCCGCGGACGAAGTGGGCCAGCCCTCCCCAACGCTATAGCCCACCCGCTTTTGGCCATTTTTCCGCTGGGGTTTGGGTGCGCGGCCTTCGCTGGTTATTTTGGGCGCGGCTGTGCCTGCAGGCCTATTTTTGCACGCGAGGCCGCCGCAAAGTCTCGCCCCATTCCGAGTCCGGCGGACGGTTGGCCAGCCCCCTCCCCAAGGCTACAGCCCACCCGCTTTTGGCCATTTTTCCGCTGGACGAACTTGGCGCCCTGCCTTCGGGTGGTTATTTTTGTGCACGGCTGTGCCTGCACCCTATTTTTGGCACGCGGAGGCCAGCCGCAAAGTCTCGCCCATTCCGAGTCCGCGGACGCAAAGTTGGCCAGCCCCTCCCCAAGGCTATAGCCCACCCGCTTTTGGCCATTTTTCCGCTTGGGGTTTGGGCGAGCTGACCTTCGGCGGTTATTTTTGGGCGCGGCTGTGTCCGCTGCCTATTTTTGGCACGCGGAGGCCGCTCGCAAAGTCTCGCCCCATTCCGAGTCCGGCGGACGAAGTTGGCCAGCCCCTCCCCCCAAGGCTATAGCCCACCCGTTTTTTGGCCATTTTTCCGCTGGACGAACTTGGCGCCCCGGCCTTCGGGCGGTTATTTTTGGCGCGGCAGTGCCCGCGGCCTATTTTTGGCATGCTGAGGCTGCTCACAAAGTCTCGCCCCATTCCGAGTCCGCGGACGGTTGGCCAGCCCCTCCCCAAGGCTATAGTCCACCTGCTTTTGGCCATTTTTCCACTGGGGTTTGGGCGCGCCACCATCGGGCAGTCATTTTTGGGCGCGCTGTGCCTGCGTGGCTCTATTTTTGGCACGCGGAGGCCGCTCACCAATCTCGCGCCATTCCGAGTCCGGCGGACGGTTGTCCAGCCCCTCCCACCAAGGCTATAGCCCACCCGCTTTTTTGGCCATTTTTCCGCTGGACGATCTGGACGACCTTGGGCGTTATTTTGGTGGCGCCTTCGGGTGGTTATTTTTGGCACGCTGGAGGCCGGGTCGCAAAGTCTCGCCCATTCTGAGTCCAGCGGACGAAGTTGTCCAGCCCCTCCCCCCAAGGCTATAGCCCACCCATTTTTTTGCCATTTTTCCGCTGGACGAACTTGGCGCCCCGGCCTTCGGGCGGTTATTTTTGGGCACGGCTGTGCCCGCGGCTTATTTTTGGCACGTGGAGGCTGTTCACAAAGTCTCGTCCCATTCCGAGTCCGGCGGACGAAGTTGGCCAGCCCCTCCCCCCAAGGCTATTGCCCACCCGTTTTTTGGCCATTTTTCCGCTGGGGGGTTTGGGCGCAATGACCTTCGGGGGGTTATTTTAGGACGCGGCTGTGCCACGGCCTATTTTTGGCACGCTGGAGGCCGGCTCGAAAGTCTCGACCCATTCCGAGTCCGGCGGACGAAGTTGGCCAGCCCTCCCCCAAGGCTATAGCCCACCCGTTTTTGGCCATTTTTCCGCTGGACGAACTTGGCGCCCGGCCTTCGGGTGGTTATTTTTGCGCGGCTGTTCCTGCAGCCTATTTTTGGCACGCTGGAGGCCGCTGCGCAGTCTCGCCCCATTCCGAGTCCGGGCGGACGGTTGGCCAGCCCTCCCCAAGGCTATAGCCCACCCGCTTTTGGCCATTTTTCCGCTGGGAGGTTAACATGCAACGACCTTCGGGGGTTATTTTTTGACGCTGCTGTGCCCACGCCCTATTTTTGGCACGCTGGAGGCCGCCGCAGTCTCGCCCATTCCGAGTCCGCGGACGAAGTTGGCCAGCCCCTCCCCCAAGGCTATAGCCCACCCGCTTTTGGCCATTTTTCCGCTGGATCGAACTTGGCGCCCTGCCTTCGGGCAGTTATTTTTAAGCGGCTGTGCTGTGCCCGGGCCAATTTTTGGTACGCTGGAGGCAGCTCGCAAAGTCTCACCCCATTCTGAGCCGGGCGGACGAAGTTCCGCCCGCCCTCCTCCCCAAGGCTATAGCCCACCCGCTTTTTGGCCATTTTTCCGCTGGGGGTTTGGGCGCAACGACCTTCGGGGGTTATTTTTGGGCGCGGCTGTGCCCACGCCTATTTTTGGCACGCATTATTTTTAAGGAGGCCGCCGCAAAGTCTCGCCCCATTCCGAGTCCGGCGGACGGTTGGCCAGCCCCTCCCCAAGGCTATGGCCCACCCGCTTTTGGCCATTTTTCCGCTGGACGAACTTGGCGCCCGCCTGGCAGTTATTTTTGGCACGGCTGTGCCCGCGGCCAATTTTTGGTACGCGGAAGCAGCTCGCAAACTCTCCCCCCATTCCGAGTCCGGGCGGACGGTTCGCCAGCCCTCCCGAAGGCTATAGCCCACCCGCTTTTTTGGCCATTTTTCCGCTTGGGGTTTGGGCGCACTGACCATCGGGGTTATTTTTGACGCGGCTGTGCCCACGCTCTTTTTTGGCACGCTGGAGGCCGCCGCAAAGTCTCGCCCCATTCCGAGTCCGCGGACGACGGTTGGCCAGCCCGCCCCCAAGGCTATGGCCCACCCGCTTTTGGCCATTTTTCCGCTGGATTCGAACTTGGCGCCCGCCTTCGGGCAGTTATTTTTGGGTGCGGCTGTGCCTGCGCCTATTTTTGCACGCTGGAGGCCGCCAGCAAAGTCTCGCCCCATTCCGAGTCCGCGGACGGTATGGGCAGCCCCTCCCCCAAGGCTATAGTCCACCTGCTTTTGGCCATTTTTCCATCTGGGGTTTGAGCGCCTGACTTTGGGTGGTCATTTTGGCGCGGCTGTGCCCGCGGGCCTATTTTTGGCACGCTGGAGGCCGCCGCAGTCTCGCCCCATTCCGAGTCCAACGGACGGTTGGCCAGCCCTCTCCCCCAAGGCTCTAGCCCACCCGCTTTTTGGCCATTTTTCCGCTGGACGAACTTGGCGCCCCAGCCTTCGGGCGGTTATTTTTAGCGCTGCAGTGCCCACGGCCTATTTTTGGCATGCAGAGGCCGCTCGCAGTCTTGTCCCATTCCGAAGTCCGGCGGACGGCGGCCGCCCTCCTCAAGGCTATAGTCCACCCGCTTTTGGCCATTTTTCCACTCTGGGGTTTGGGCGCCGCCGATCTTCGGGGTCATTTTGGGCGCGCTGTGTCCGTGGCCTATTTTTGGTACGCTGAGGCCGCTTCGCAAAGTCTCGCCCCATTCCGAGTCCGCGGACGATGTTGGCCAGCCCCTCCCACCAAGGCTATAGCCCACCCGCTTTTGGTCATTTTTCCGCTGATTTAACTTGAGCCCCTGCCTTTGGTTGTTATTTTGGTACGGCTGTGCCCACGGCCTATTTTTGGTACGCGGAGGCCGGGTCGCAAAGTCTCGCCCATTCCAGTCCGCGGATTTGGGTTGGCCAGCCCTCCCCCCAAGGCTATAGCCCACCCGCTTTTTTGGCAATTTTGCCGATGGACGAAGTTGGCCCCCCGGCTTCCGGCTGTTATTTTTGGCATCAAGGTGTCCCGCTGCCTATTTTTAGCACGCGGAGGCCGCTCACAAAGTCTCGTCCCCATTCCGAGTCCGCGGATTTGTTGGCAAGCCTCTACTCCTCTACAAGGCTAGTAGCCCACTCCTGCTGGTGTGGCCTTTTTCCATGACCACGGCGCCTGGCGCCTGCCTAGGGCGAGCATTTTTGGGAGCGGCTGTGACCTGCCTGCTTGAGACACTGAGGCTGGCCAGAGTGTCTCTGCGCTGCTCAAGTCCGGTGATTTTGTCGGGCCAGCAAGACTCTAAGGCTATAGAGCTCCACCCGCTTTTTGTGGTTTTCCTTTTTCCGCTGGATGAATCCAGGCGCCCGGCCTTCTGATCGCTTATTTTTGGGCGCGGCTATGCCCGCCTATTTTTGCGACACGAGGCCGCCTTTTCGCAGTCTCAAGGCCATTCCGAACCGCGGATGAAGTTGGCCAGCCTAATTTCTGCTACAGTCACCTGCTTGTGGCCTTTTTCCGCCGATTACATGGCGCCCGGCCTTCGGGCGGTTATTTTGGGCGCAGCTGTGCCTGGGCCTATTTTTGGCACACGGAGGCCGCCGCAAAGTCTCGCGCCATTCCGAGTCCGGCGGATGAAGTTGGCCAGCCCCACCCCCAAGGCTATAGTCCACCCGCTTTTTGGCCATTTTTCCGCTGGACGAACTT
>JAUJEF010000618.1:0-34582 GCA_030444885.1 Citrus sp. QX-2021
CACACGGAGGCGCCTCGCAAAGTCTGGCGCCATTCCGAGTCCGGCGGACGAAGTTGGCCAGCCCCACCCCCAAGGCTATAGCCCACCCGTTTTGTGGCCTCTTTCCGCTGGACGAACTTGGCGCCCGGCCTTCGGGCGGGTATTTTTGGGCGCGGCTGTGCCCGCGGCCTATTTTGGCACACGGAGGCGCCTCGCAAAGTCTGGCGCCATTCCGAGTCCGGCGGACGAGTTGGCCAGCCCCACGCCCCAAGGCTATAGCCCACCCGTTTTGTGGCCTCTTTCCGCTGGACGAACTTGGCGCCCGGCCTTCGGGCGGGTATTTTTGGCGCGGCTGTGCCCG
The DNA here is from genome assembly GCA_030444885.1 of Citrus sp. QX-2021. Taxonomy (NCBI): domain Eukaryota; kingdom Viridiplantae; phylum Streptophyta; class Magnoliopsida; order Sapindales; family Rutaceae; genus Citrus; species Citrus sp. QX-2021. Next base: position 341 of record JAUJEF010000618.1, read on the forward strand.
CGGCCTATTTTTGGCACACGGAGGCGCCTCGCAAAGTCTGGCGCCATTCCGAGTCCGCGGACGAGTTGGCCAGCCCCACGCCCCAAGGCTATAGCCCACCCGTTTTTGTGGCCTCTTTCCGCTGGACGAACTTGGCGCCCGGCCTTCGGGCGGGTATTTTTGGCGCGGCTGTGCCCGCGGCCTATTTTTGGCACACGGAGGCGCCTCGCAAAGTCTGGCGCCATTCCGAGTCCGGCGGACGAAGTTGGCCAGCCCCACGCCCCAGGCTATAGCCCACCCGTTTTGTGGCCTCTTTCCGCTGGACGAACTTGGCGCCCGGCCTTCGGGCGGGTATTTTGGCGCGGCTGTGCCCGCGGCCTATTTTTGGCACACGGAGGCGCCTCGCAAAGTCTGGCGCCATTCCGAGTCCGGCGGACGAGTTGGCCAGCCCCACGCCCCAAGGCTATAGCCCACCCGTTTTGTGGCCTCTTTCCGCTGGACGAACTTGGCGCCCGGCCTTCGGGCGGGTATTTTGGGCGCGGCTGTGCCCGCGGCCTATTTTTGGCACACGGAGGCGCCTCGCAAAGTCTGGCGCCATTCCGAGTCCGGCGGACGAGTTGGCCAGCCCCACGCCCCAAGGCTATAGCCCACCCGTTTTGTGGCCTCTTTCCGCTGGACGAACTTGGCGCCCGGCCTTCGGGCGGGTATTTTTGGCGCGGCTGTGCCCGCGGCCTATTTTTGGCACACGGAGGCGCCTCGCAAAGTCTGGCGCCATTCCGAGTCCGGCGGACGAGTTGGCCAGCCCCACGCCCCAAGGCTATAGCCCACCCGTTTTGTGGCCTCTTTCCGCTGGACGAACTTGGCGCCCGGCCTTCGGGCGGGTATTTTGGCGCGGCTGTGCCCGCGGCCTATTTTGGCACACGGAGGCGCCTCGCAAAGTCTGGCGCCATTCCGAGTCCGGCGGACGAAGTTGGCCAGCCCCACCCCCCAAGGCTATAGCCCACCCGTTTTTGTGGCCTCTTTCCGCTGGACGAACTTGGCGCCCGGCCTTCGGGCGGGTATTTTTGGCGCGGCTGTGCCCGCGGCCTATTTTTGCACACGGAGGCGCCTCGCAAAGTCTCGCGCCATTCCGAGTCCGGCGGACCAGTTGGCCAGCCCCACGCCCCAAGGCTATAGCCCACCCGTTTTGTGGCCTCTTTCCGCTGGGCGAACTTGGCGCCCGGCCTTCGGGCGGGTATTTTTGGCGCGGCTGTGCCCGCGGCCTATTTTTGGCACACGGAGGCGCCTCGCAAAGTCTGGCGCCATTCCGAGTCCGGCGGACGAGTTGGCCAGCCCCACGCCCCAAGGCTATAGCCCACCCGTTTTGTGGCCTCTTTCCGCTGGACGAACTTGGCGCCCGGCCTTCGGGCGGGTATTTTGGGCGCGGCTGTGCCCGCGCCTATTTTTGCACACGGAGGCGCCTCGCAAAGTCTGGCGCCATTCCGAGTCCGGCGGACGAGTTGGCCAGCCCCGCCCCAAGGCTATAGCCCACCCGTTTTTGTGGCCTCTTTCCGCTGGACGAACTTGGCGCCCGGCCTTCGGGCGGGTATTTTGGCGCGGCTGTGCCCGCGGCCTATTTTGGCACACGGAGGCGCCTCGCAAAGTCTGGCGCCATTCCGAGTCCGGCGGACGAAGTTGGCCAGCCCCACGCCCCAAGGCTATAGCCCACCCGTTTTGTGGCCTCTTTCCGCTGGACGAACTTGGCGCCCGGCCTTCGGGCGGGTATTTTTGGCGCGGCTGTGCCCGCGGCCTATTTTTGGCACACGGAGGCGCCTCGCAAAGTCTGGCGCCATTCCGAGTCCGGCGGACGGTTGGCCAGCCCCACGCCCCAAGGCTATAGCCCACCCGTTTTGTGGCCTCTTTCCGCTGGACGAACTTGGCGCCCGGCCTTCGGGCGGGTATTTTTGGCGCGGCTGTGCCCGCGGCCTATTTTTGGCACACGGAGGCGCCTCGCAAAGTCTGGCGCCATTCCGAGTCCGGCGGACGAAGTTGGCCAGCCCCACGCCCCAAGGCTATAGCCCACCCGTTTTGTGGCCACATTCCGCTGGACGAACTTGGCGCCCCGGCCTTCGGGCGGGTATTTTTGGGCGCGGCTGTGCCCGCGGCCTATTTTGGCACACGGAGGCGCCTCGCAAAGTCTGGCGCCATTCCGAGTCCGGCGGACGCAGTTGGCCAGCCCCACGCCCCAAGGCGATAGCCCACGCGTTTTTGTGGCCTCTTTCCGCTGGACGAACTTGGCGCCCCGGCCTTCGGGCGGGTATTTTTTGGCGCGGCTGTGCCCGCGGCCTATTTTTGGCACACGGAGGCGCCTCGCAAAGTCTGGCGCCATTCCGAGTCCGGCGGACGAAGTTGGCCAGCCCCACGCCCCAAGGCTATAGCCCACCCGTTTTTGTGGCCTCTTTCCGCTGGACGAACTTGGCGCCCCGGCCTTCGGGCGGGTATTTTTGGTCGTGGCTGTGCCCGCGGCCTATTTTGGCACACGGAGGCGCCTCGCAAAGTCTGGCACCATTCCGAGTCCGGCGGACGAGTTGGCCAGCCCCACGCCCCAAGGCTATAGCCCACCCGTTTTTGTGGCCTCTTTCCGCTGGACGAACTTGGCGCCCCGGCCTTCGGGCGGGTATTTTTGGGCGCGGCTGTGCCCGCGGCCTATTTTTGGCACACGGAGGCGCCTCGCAAAGTCTCGCGCCATTCCGAGTCCGGCGGACGAAGTTGGCCAGCCCCCCGCCCCAAGGCTATAGCCCACCCGTTTTTGTGGCCTCTTTCCGCTGGACGAACTTGGCGCCCCGGCCTTCGGGCGGGTATTTTTGGGCGCGGCTGTGCCCGCGGCCTATTTTTGGCACACGGAGGCGCCTCTCAAAGTCACACCCCAATACTAAACACCAGTACCAAGTTGTCAAGCCCAAAGCCCAAATGATATAGCACACCCGTTTTTGTGGCCTCTTTCCGCTGGACGAACTTGGCGCGCCGGCGTTTGGGCTGGTATTTTGGAGTGCGGCTCTGTCCCAAGCGGCCTATTTTTGCATACACGGAGGCGCCTCGCAAAGTCTGCGCGCCATTCCAGTCCGGGCGCGGACGGTTGGCCAGCCCCACGCCCCTGGGCGTCAGAGCCCACCCGCTTTTGCAGGCCATTTTTCAGCAGGACGTAATTTGGCGCCCCGCCTTCAAGGCGGTATTTTGGCACGCGGCTGTGCCCAAGGCCTATTTTTATGCACTTGGAGGCGCTCACAAAGTCTCGCAGCCATTCGAGTCCGGCGGGACGACAGCTAGTCTCTCCCAAGTACAAATGGCCCCATGGCCATTTTTCCAAGGCTATAGCCCACCTGCTTGTGGCCTCTTCCGCTGGACTATTCCAGCCCATCTTGGCGCCCGGCCTTCGGCGGGTGCCATTTTTCCACTGGGGTTTGGCGCGGCTGTATTTTTGGCTGCGGGCCTATTTTTGCTTGCACACACGGAGGCGCTTGCAAAAGTCTGGCGCCATTCCGAGTCCGGGCGGACGAAGTTGGCCAGCCCCACCCCCAAGGCTATAGCCCACCTGCTTTTTGTGGCCTCTTTCCGCTGGACGAACTTGGCGCCCTGCCTTCGGGCGAGGTATTTTTGGGCGCGGCTGTGCCTCGCGCCTATTTTTGGCACACGGAGGCGCTCTCGCAAAGTCTCGCGCCATTCCGAGTCCTGGGCGGACGAAAGTTGGCCAGCCCCACGCCAAGGCTATAGCTCCACCTGCTTGGCTTTTTGGCGCTTCTTTCCGCTTGGACGCCCATGCCCCGCCTTCAAGGGTATTTTTTGGCAGCTGCCTGCGGTCTATTTTTGGCACACGGAGGCGCCTCAGCAAAGTTCTGGGCCATTCCGAGTCCGGGCGGACGGCCGCCAGCCCCACGCCCCAAGGCTATAGCCCACCCGCTTTTGTGGCCTCTTCCGCTGGATTTGACATGGCGCCCTGCCTTCGGGCGAGTATTTTTGGGCGCGGCTGTTGCGGCCTATTTTTTTGGCACACGGAGGCGCCCGCAAAGTCTCGGCGCCATTCCGAGTCCGCGGACGGCTGGCCAGCCCCCCACTCCAAGGCTATAGCCCACCCGCTTTTGGTGGCCTCTTTCCGCTGGACGACCTGGCGCCCGGCCTTCGGCGAGTATTTTGGCGCGGCTGTGCTCGCGGCTCATTTTTGGCACACGGAGGCGCCCGCAAAGTCTCGCGCCATTCCGAGTCCGGGCGGACGGTTGGCCAGCCCCACCCCCCAAGGCTATAGCCCACCCGCTTTTGTGGCCTCTTTCCGCTGGACGACCCTGCGCCCGGCCTTCGGGCGGGTATTTTGGGGGCTGCTGTGCCCGCGGTCTATTTTTGGCACACGGAGGCGCCTCGCAAAGTCTGGCGCCATTCCGAGTCCGCGGACGGTTGGCCAGCCCCACTTCCCAAGGCTATAGCCCACCCGCTTTTGTGGCCTCTTTCTCGCTGGACGGTCTCTGGCGCCCCGCCTTCTAAGGGGTGGTAGTTTGGGCGCGGCTGTGCCCGCGGTCTATTTTTGGCACACGGAGGCGCTCGCAGTCTCGCGCCATTCCGAGTCCGGCGGACGGTTGGCCAGCCCCACCCCCAAGGCTATAGCCCACCCGCTTTTTGTGGCCTCTTTTCCGCTGGACGAACTTGGCGCCCGGCCTTCGGGGTGGTATTTTGGGCGCGGCTGTGCCCAAGGCCTATTTTTGGCACACGGAGGCGCCGCAAAGTCTCGCGCCATTCCGAGTCCGGCGGACGGTTGGCCAGCCCCACGCTCCCAAGGCTATAGCCCACCCGCTAGGCTTTTGTGGCCTCTTTCCGCTGGACGAACTTGGCGCCCGGCCTTCGGCGCGGGTCTTTTGGGCGCGGCTGTGCCTGCGTCGCCATTTTTGGCACCCACACGGAGGCGCTCGCAAAGTCTGGCGCGCCATTCCGAGTCCGGGCGGACGAAGTTGGCCAGCCCCACCCCCCCAAGGCTAAAGCCCACCCGCTTTTGTGGCCTCTTTCCGCTGGATTTCCTTGGCGCCCTGCCTTTCTGCGTGGTATTTTTGGGCGCGGCTGTGCCCGCGGCCTATTTTTGGCACACACGGAGGCGCCTGCAGAAGTCTCAAGGGCCATTCCGAGTCCGGCGGACGAAGTTGGCCAGCCCCACCCCCAAGGCTATAGCCCACCCAGCTTTTGTGGCCTCTTTCCGCTGGACTTGGATCTAACTTGGCGCCCGGCCTTCGGCGGGTATTTTTGCGCGGCTGTGCCCGCGTCTAGGCCTATTTTTTGGCACACGGAGGCGCCCTCGCAAAGTCTGGCGCCATTCCGAGTCCGCGGACGAGTTGGCCAGCCCCACGCCCCAAGGCTATAGCCCACCCGCTTGTGTGGCCTTTTTCCGCTGGACTAACTTGGCGCCCCGGCCTTCGGGCGGGTATTTTTGGCGCGGCTGTGCCCGCGCCTATTTTTGGTACACGGAGGCGCCGCCAAAGTCTCGCGCCATTCCGAGTCCGGCGGGACGGGGTTGGCCAGCCCCACGCCCCCAAGGCTATAGCCCACCTCGCTTTGTGGCCTCTTTCCGCTGGACGAACCTTGGCGCCCGCCTTCGGGCGGGTATTTTTGGGCTGCGCTGTGACCAAGGCCCATTTTTGGCACACGGAGGCGCCTCGCAGTCTGGCGCCATTCCGAGTCCGCGGAGGACGCGGGCCAGCCTCACGCCCCAAGGCTATAGCCCACCTGCTTTTGTGGCCTCTTCCGCTGGACGTTTAACTCGCGAGCGCTGTAAAGTCTGCCTTCGGAGTCCAAGGTATTTGCTGGCGTGCCCGCTTTGTGGCCTATTTTTGGCACACGGAGGCCGCCCGCATTTTTGGAGTCTCGCGCCATTCCGAATCCAGTCCGCGGACGGTTGGGCCAGCCCCACCCCCAAGGCTATAGCCCACCCGTTTTTGTGGCCTTTTTCCGCTGGACGAACTTGGCGCCCGCCTTCGGGCGGGTATTTTTGCGCGGCTGTGCCGCGCGTCATTTTTGGCACACGGAGGCGCTCGCAGTCTCGCGCCATTCGGAGTCCGCGCGGACGGTTGGCCAGCCCCACGCCCCAAGGCTATAGCCCACCCGCTTTTGTGGCCTTTTTCCGCTGGACGGCCTTGGCGCCTGCCTCGGGCGGGTATTTTTGGGCGTGGCTGTGCCCTGCGCCTATTTTTACACACGGAGGCGCCTGCAAAGTCTCGCGCCATTCCGAGTCCGCGGATTAGGTTGGCCAGCCCCCACCCCAAGGCTATAGCCCACCCGCTTTTGTGGCCTTTTTCCGCTGGACGAACTTGGCGCCCGGCCTTCGGCGGGTATTTTGGGCGCGGCTGTGCCCGCGCCTATTTTTTTGGCACACGGAGGCGCCTCGCAAAGTTCTCGCGCCATTCCGAGTCCGCGGACGAAGTTGGGCCAGCCCCACCCCCAAGGCTATAGCCCACCCGCTTTTTGTGGCCTTTTTCCGCTGGACGGTCTGGCGCCCGGCCTTCAGGAAGGTATTTTTAGGCGCGGCTGTGTCCGCGGCCTATTTTTGGCACACGGAGGCGCCTCGCAAAGTCTGGCGCTATTCCGAGTCCGGAGGATTTGTTGGCCAGCCCCACCCCCAAGGCTATAGCCCACCCGCTTTTTGTGGCCTTTTTCCGCTGGACGAACTTGGCGCCCGGCCTCGGGCGGGTATTTTTGGTGCTGCTGTGCCCGCGGCCTATTTTTGGCACACGGAGGCGCTCAGAGAAGTCTCGCGCCATTCCGAGTCCCAAGGACGGTTGGCCAGCCCCACTCCCCAAGGCTATAGCCCACCCGCTTTTGTGGCCTCCTTCCGCTGGAGCGACCTTGGCGCCCGGCCTTCGGGGGGTGGGTTTTGGCGCGGCTGAGCCCGCGGCCTATTTTTGGCACACGGAGGCGCCTCGCAAAGTCTCTCGCCATACCCAGTCCGGCGGACGAAGATGGCCAGCCCCACCCCCCCAGCCAATAGCACACCCGATTTTGTGGCCTTTTTCCGCTGATTTAACTTGGCGCCCGGCCTCGGGCGGGTTTTTTGAGGCGCGGCTGTGCCCGCGTCTATTTTTTGCACACACGGAGGCGCCTAAGTTGGTCTGGCACCCCGAAGTCTCGGCGCCATTCCGAGTCCGGGCGGACGGTTGGCCAGCCCCACTCCTCAAGGCTATAGCCACCACCTTTTGTGGCCTTTTTCCGCTTGGACGACCTTGGCGCCCGGCCTCGGGCGGGTATTTTTGCGCGCTGTGCCTGGGTGCCTATTTTTGGCACACGAGGCGCCTCGCAGTCTCGCGCCATTCCGAGTCCGTGGGACGAAGTTGGCCAGCTCCCACCCCAAGGCTATAGCCCACGCTTTGTGGCTTTTCCGCTGGATCGAACTTGGCGCCCGGCCTTCGGGCGGGTATTTTTGGCGCGGCTGTGCCCGGCGGCCTATTTTGGCACACGGAGGTGCCTCGCAGTCTCGCGCCATTCCGAGTCCGGCGGATTTGCTGGCCAGCCCCACCCCCAGTGCTATAGCCCACCCGCTTTTGTGGCCTTTTCCGCTGGACGAACCTGGCGCCCGGCCTTCGGGCGGGTATTTTTAAGGCGGCTGTGCCCGAGGCCTATTTTTGCACACGGAGGCGCTCGCAAAGTCTCGCGCCATTCGAGTCCGGGCGGACGAAGTTGGCCAGCCCCACTCCCCAAGGCTATAGCCCACCCCTTTTGTGGCCTTTTTCCGCTGGACGAACTTGGCGCCCGGCCTTCGGGCGAGATTTTTGGGCGCGGCTGTGCCCGCAGGCCTATTTTTGGCACACGGAGGCGCTCGCAAAGTCTCGCGCCATTCCGAGTCCGCGGACGAAGCTGGCCAGCCCCACTTCCCAAGGCTATAGCTCACCTGCTTTGTGGCCTTTTCCGCTGGACGGTCTGCAGCGCCGGCCTTCGTTCGGCTTATTTTTGGGCGCGCTGTGCCCGCGGCCTATTTTTTGATGCACACGGAGGTGCCTCCGCAGTCTCGTGCCATTCCGAGTCCGGCGGACGGTTGGCCACCCCCACCCCCCCAAGCCTATAGCCCACCCATTTTTGTGGCCTTTTTCCGCTGGACGAATTTGGCGCCCGGCCTTCGGGCGGCATTTTTGGGCTGCTGTGCCCAAGGCCTATTTTTGGCACACGGAGGGCGCTCGCAAAGTCTCGCGCCATTCCGAGTCCGGGCGGACGAAGTTGGCCAGCCCCACCCCCAAGGCTATAGCCCACCCGCTTTTGTGGCCTTTTTCCGCTGGACGAACTTGCGCCTGCCTTTCGGGCTCGGTATTTTTGGCTGCGGCTGTGCCTGCGGCCTATTTTTATAACACGGAGGGGCCTCGTAAAGTCTCGCCATTCCGAGTCCGCGACGAATTTGGCCAGCCCCACCCCTGGGCGCTATAGCCCAATCTCGCTTTTGTGGCCTTTTTCCGCTGACGACCTTGGCGCCCTGGCCTTCGGGCGGGTTTTTTGGCGCGGCTGTGCCCGCGGCCTATTTTTGGCACACGGAGGCGCCTCGCAAAGTCTCGCAGCCATTCCGAGTCCGGCGGACGGCTGGCCAGCCCCCACCCCCCAAGGCTATAGCCCACCTGTTTTGTGGCCTTTTCCGCTGGACGGAACTCTGGCGCCCGGCCTTCGGGCGGGTATTTTTGGACGCGGCTGTGCCCGCGGCCTATTTTTGCCATGGAGGCGACTCTGCAAAGTCTCGCGCCATTCCGAGTCCGCTGGGACGCGTTGGCCAGCCCCGCCCCCAAGGCTATAGCCCACCCGCTTGTGGCCTCTTTCCGCTGGATCTTAACTTGGCGCCCCGGCCTACGGGCGGGTATTCCGCTGCGCGGCTGTGCCCGCGGCCTATTTTTGGCACACGGAGGCGCCTCGCAAAGTCTCGCGCCATTCCGAGTCCGAGGCGGACGGAGTTGGCCAGCCCCACCCCCAAGGCACATAGCCCACCCGCTTTTGTGGCCTTTTTTCCGCTTGGACGAACTTGGGCGCCCGGCCTTCGGGCAGTTATTTTTAAGGCGGCTGTGCCCGCGGCTCATTTTTGGCACACGGAGGTGCCTCGCGAAAGTCTCGCGCCATTCCGAGTCCGCGGAGGACCAGCTGGCCAGCCCCACCCCCAAGGCTATAGCCCACCTGCTTTTGTGGCCTTTTTCCGCTGGACGAACTTGGCGCACGGCCTTCGGGCGGGTATTTTTGGGCGCGGCTGTGCCCGCGCCCTATTTTTGGCACACGGAGGCGCCTCGCAGTCTCGCGCCATTCCGAGTCCGTCCATGGACGGGGTTGGCCAGCCCCACCCCCAAGGCTATAGCCCACCTGCTTTTGTGGCTTTTCCGCTGGATTTAACTTGCGCCTGCCTCGGGTGTATTTTAATGGCGGTTGTGCTCGCGGCCTCTATTTTTGGCACACGGAGGCGGCTCGCAAAGTCTCGCGCCATTCCGAGGTCCGCGGATTTGGTTGGCCAGCCCCACCCTCACGCCGGCTATAGCCCACCCTGCTGTGGCCTTTTTTCCGCTGGACGAATCCTGGCGCCCGGCCTTCGGCGGTTATTTTGCTGCTGTGCCTGCGCCTATTTTTGGCACACGGAGGCGCCTCGCAAAGTCTCGCGCGCATTCCGAGTCCCGGATTTAAGCGCACTTCTGCTGGTTGGCCAGCCCCTTTCCCCAACTTGGCGCGGCTTTGGGTATAGCCCACCCGTTTTTGTGGCCTCTTTCCGCTGGACGAACTTGGCGCCCTGACCTTCAAGGCTAGCAGGTGTATTTTTGGCGCTGGCTGTGCCGCTCAAGGCCTATTTTTGGCACACGGAGGCGCTCGCAAAGTCTCGCGCCATTCCGAGTCCGGCGGACGGTTGGCTGTGCCCACCCCCCAAGGCTATAGCCCACCTGCTTTTGTGGCCTCTTTCCGCTGGACGAACTTGGCGCCTGCTCTTCAGGCGGGTATTTAAGGGCCGCTGTGCCCGCGCCTATTTTTGGCACACGGAGGTGCCTCGTAAAGTCTCGCGTCCCATTCCGAGTCCGCGGACGAAGTTGGCCAGCCCCACCCCCATTTTTGGCTATAGCCCACCCGACCTTTGGTGGCCTTTTCCGCTGGACGACTTGCGCCTGCCTTTCGGGCGGGTAATTTTAAGGCGAAGCAGTGCTCACTCCCGAGGCCTATTTTTTTGGCATTTTTCCGTGAATGGAGGCGATCGCAGAAAGTCTTCGGCGCCTTTCCGCTGGTCCGTGGAGCCGGACGAAGTTGGCCAGCCAGGAGTCACCCCCAAGGCTATAGCCCACCTGCTTTTCTCGGCCTTTTTCCGCTGGACGAACTGGCGCCCGGCCTTCGGCGGTATTTTGGCGCGGGCCGTGCCTGGGGCCTATTTTTGGCACATCGGAGGCCTCTCGCAAAGTCTCGCCCCATTCCGAGTCCGCGGACTAGCTGGCCAGCCCCACCACCAAGGCTATAGCCCACCCGCTTTTGTGGCCTCTTTCCGCTGGACGAACTTGGCGCCCGGCCTTCGGGCGGTTATTTTTGGGCGGCTGTGCCCGTGGCCTATTTTTGGCACGCGGAGGCCGCCTCGCAAAGTCTCGCGCCATTCCGAGTCCGCGGACGAAGTTGGCCAGCCCCACTTCCCCAAGGCTATAGCCGCACCTGCTTTTGTGGCTTCCATTTTCCGCTGGACGAACTTAGCGCCCGGCCTTTGGGCGGGTATTTTTGGGCGCGGCTGTGCCTGGGTCTATTTTTGGCACACGGAGGCGCCGCAAAGTCTCGAAAGCCATTCCCTGAGGTCCGGCGGACGGTTGGCCAGCCCCACTCCCCAAGGCCATAGCCCACCCGCTTTTGTGGCCTTTTTCCGCTGGGACGAACTTGGCGCCCCTGCCTTCGGGCGGTTATTTTGACGCGGCTGTGCCCGGGGCCTATTTGGCACGCGGAGGGGAGCCTCCGCAGTCTCGCGCCATTCCGAGTCCGGCGACGGTTAGCCAGCCCCATTCCCCTGCTATAGCCCACCCGCTTTTGTGGCCTTTTTCCGCTGGACGAACTGGCGCCCTGCCTTCGGGCAGTATTTTTAGGCGCGGCTGTGCCCGCGCTCATTTTTGGCACACGGAGGCGCTCGTGAAAGTCTCGCCATTCCGAAGTCCGGCGGATGAAGTTGGCCAGCGCCCTACTGCCTAAGGCTATAGCCCACCCGTTTTTGTGGCCTTTTTCCGCTGGACGATCTTGGCGCCCCGGCCTTCGGGCGGTTATTTTTGGGCGCGGCTGTGCCCGCGGCCTATTTTTGCCGCACGGAGGCCGTTGAAAGTCTCGCGCCATTCCGAGTCCAAGTGACGAAAGTTGGCCAGCCCCCACTCCCAAGGCTATAGCCCACCCGCTTTTTTTGGCCTCTTTTCCGCTGGACGAACTTGGCGCCCGGCCTCGGGCGGTTATTTTGGGCGCGGGCTGTGCCCGCGGCCTATTTTTTGGCACACGGAGGCCGCTGCAAAGTCTCGCCGCCATTCCGAGTCCGGCGGACGAGGTTGGCCAGCCTCACTCCCCAAGGCTATAGCCCACCCGTCTTTTGTGGCCTCTTTCCTCGCTGGACGGTCTTGGCGCCCCGGCCTTCGGGTTAGTTATTTTGGGCAAAGCTGTGCCTCGCGGCCTATTTTTGGCACACGGAGGGCCCCTCGCAAAGTCTTGCGCCATTCCGAGTCCGAGGCGGATGAAGTTGAGCCAGCCCACCCCACAAGGCTACAGCCCACCCGCTTTTGTGGCCTTTTTCCGCTGGACGTCTTGGCGCCCCCGGCTCTTGGGCGGTGGTATTTTGGGCGCTGCTGTGCCCAAGGGCCTGTTTTTGGCACACCGAGGCTTCTCGTAAAGTCTGGCGCCATTCCAGTCCGCGGATTTAGGCTGGCCAGCCCCACGCCCCAAGGTATATAGCCCACCTGCTTTTGGCCCTCTTTCCGCTGACGAAGACTTGGTGCCCTTCTCGGCCTTCGGGCGGGTATTTTCGGCGATGGAAGCAGCCAGCGGGCTATTTTTGGCTGCATAGGAGGCGCTCGCAGTCTCGCCCCATTCGAGTCCGGGCGACTAAATTGCCAGCCCCACCCCCCAAGGCTATAGCCCAATCCGCTTGTGGCCTTTTTCCGGCTGGACGAACTTGGCGCCCCAGCCTTCGGGCAGTTATTTTTGCGCGCCTGTGCCCGAGGCCTATTTTTGGCACTCGGGAGGCCGCTCGCAAAGTCTCGCGCCATTTCCCAGTCCGGGCTGGACGAGGTTGCCAGCCCCACGCCCAAAGGTTATAGCCCACCCGCTTTGTGGCCTTTTTCCGCAGGACGAACTTGGCGCCCGGCCTTCAGGCTGTTTTTTTGAGCGCTGGCTGTGCCCGACGCCTCTATTTTTTTGGTATTACGGAGGCGCCTGCGTGTGTGCTCGCAAGCCATTCTGAGTCCGTAGGATTTGTTGGCCAGCCCCCACCCCCAAGGCTATAGCCCACCCGTTTTGTGGCCTTTTTCCGCTGGACGACGTTAGCGCCTGCCTGGCGGAGTGTTATTTTTGGGAAGTGCCAGCTCTGCCGGCCTATTTTTGCACACGGAGGTTTTTCGCAAAGTCTCGGCCCCATTCCGGAGTCCGGGCGGACAAAGTTGACCAGCCGCTACCCCCCCAAGGCTATAGCCCACCCGCTTTTGGGCCTTTTCCGCTGGACGGGTCTTGGCGCCCTGCCTTTGGTTGCAAGTTTTTGAAACGCTGCTGTGCCCAGCGGACTATTTTTAGCACACGGCTCACTCAAAGTCTCGCGCCATTCCCAGTCCTGGCTTGACGCAGGTGGCCAGCCCCCACCCCTAAGGCTATAGCCCACCCGCTTTTGTGGCCTTTTTCCGCTGGACGAATCTTGGCGCCCGCCTTCACACGTTTATTTTTAGGCGCGGCTGTGCCCGCGGCCTATTTTTGGCACACGGAGGCCTTTCGCAAAGTCTACTGCGGCCATTCCGAGTCCGTTGGATTGGAGTTGGCCAGCCCCCACTTCCCAAGGCTATAGCGCACCCGCTTTTTGGGCCTTTTTCCGCTAAGACGAACTTGGCGCCCGCCCTTCGGCAGTTATTTTTGCGCTGCTGTGCCTGCTGCCTATTTTTATGCACGCGGGAGGCCACTAAAAGTCTCGCCCCATTCCGAGTCTGGCTGGGACGAAGTTGGCCAGCCCCACGCCCTCAGGCTATAAGCCCACCCGCTTTTGTGGCCTTTTTCCGCTGGACGGGTTTGAGCGCCACCGCCTTCGGATTTGTTATTTTGGTCCGCGGCTGTGCCCGCGGCCCATTTTTGGTAATACGGAGGCCGCTCATGAAGTCTCGCGCCATTCTCGAGTCAGTGCGGACGAAATGGGCCAGCCTCTCGCCCCAAGGCTATAGCCCACCCCGTTTGTGGCCTTTTTCAGCTGGACGGTCTTGGCGCCTTTGCCTTCGGACAGTTATTTTGGGCGCGGCTGTGCCTCAAGGCCTATTTTGGCACACGGAGGCCCTCGCAAAGTCTCGCGCCATTCCGAGTCCGGTCCGGGCGGCCCCACGCCAAGGCTATGGCCCACCCATGGTGGCCTGGCCGAAGCCTGCCACTCCAGCTCAAGGCTATTTTTAGCCTAGTGCATATGCCATTCCAGTCCAAGGATTTTGGCCACCCGCTTTTTGGCCCGCTGGACGGTCTGGCGCTCTGCAGTGTGCGGGCTTTGGCCTGCCCGAGTCTATTTTGCACACGGTTGGCCGCAAAGTCTCGCGCCATTCGAGTCCGCGGCAAGTTAGCTTGCCCCACCCCAAGGCTATAGCCCACCCAGGCCTTCTTCCATTGGGATTTGATTCCGTGGCGCGCCGGCTCTTCAAGGAGGGTATTTTTTGCGCAAAGCTCTCGCAAGCCTATTTGTTACTCACGAGGCGCCTCGCAGTCTCAAGGCCATTCCGAGTCCGCGGGACGGTTGGCCAGCCTCCCACCCCTGCTATAGCCCACCCGTTTTTGTGGCCTCTCATTCCGCTGGACGGTCCTGCGCGCCAGAGCCTTCGGGCGGGTATTTTTGGCGCGGCTGTGCCAGCGGTCTATTTTGGCCGCACGGAGGCAGCCTTCGCAAAGTCTCAAGGCCATTTCGGAAGTCCGTGACGACAGTTGGCCAGCCCTCTAACTCCCAAGGCTATAGCCCACCCGCTTTGTGGCCTTTTCGCGCTAGACGCACTTCCACTGCAAGTGGTATTTGTAAGCTACAGCGTGGCCTATTTTTTCACATGGTGTTGCCTGTGCCTCAAGGGCTATTTTTCCGGTGGACGGCTGGCCAGGCACCCTGCAAAGTCTCGTGGCCATTCCGCGAGTCCTGTCGCTGGCCTTCGGGCGGTATTTTTCGGCGTTGGCTGTGCCTGGGTGGCCTATTTGTGCCTCCACGAGGCGCCTCGCAGTCTCGTTGCTATTCGAGTCGGCGGATTTGGGTTGGCTAGGCCCACCCCCAAGGCTATAGCCTTCCACCATGGTGGCCTTTTCCGCTGACGACTTGGCGCCCGGCCTTCGGTCGGGTATTTTGCAGCGCTGTGCTGGCGGCCTATTTTTGTAACATGTGGAGTTGCTCGCAGTCTCGCGGCCATTCCGGGTCTCAAGGCGGACGAAGCTAGCTAGCCCTACCCCCAAGGCAATAGCCCACCTGCTTTTGTGGCCTTTTTCCGCTGGACGATCCTGGCGCCCGGCCTTCGGGCGAGTATTTGGCGCGGCTGTGCCTGCGCGCCTGTTTTGAAGTACACGGAGGCGCCTGCAAGTTCCCGCGCCATTTTGAGTCCGCGGACGAAGCTGGCTAGCCTCACTTCTAAGGCTATGGGCCACCTGCCACGGGGCTTTTTTCCACTAGACGACTCCGGCATACTCGCCGGCGGCGTGGTATTTTTACCCTACAGCCTCAAGGGTCTATTTTTGGCACACGTGAGGCGCTCCTACTGTCACTCGCCATTCCGAGTCCTGGCGGGATTTAAGTCACAGCTCCCACTCCCCACCCGCTTATAGCCCACCCATTTACGTGGCCTTTTTTCCGCCGGACGAACTCCGCGCTCCAAGCCGCCGGGCTGTGAGCTTGTGAGAAGGTGGTGTACTGCTGCCTCATTTTGGCACACCTGAGGCGCCTGACAAAGTCACGCACCATTCGGTAGTCCGGCTGACGAAGCCTAGCCAGCCCACACCCTAAGTGCTATAGTCACCTGTTCACAGGGCATTTTTCCGCTTGACGGACCCTTAATTCCACGGGCTCTTCGGCTGGTATTACTGGACGCGGCTGTGCCCAAGGTCTATTTTTGGCACACACGGAGTCCTCTCGCATGTTCTCGCGCGATTCCAAGTCCGGCGGACGAATTTGGCCAGCCCCACCTCTGGGCTGCCATAGCCGACCTGCAGCGCCTCTTTCCACCGGATCTATCCCGGTTTCAGCCACATGAGCTTTTTGGCAAGGCTGTGCCCACGGCCTATTTTGCATACCTGAGGCGCTCACAAAGTCTCGTGCCATTCGAGTCCGGGCGAATCTGCTGGCTGCTCCACTCTGCAGTGCTATAGCCCTGCTCGCCATTTTTCGCTGACGACCTTGGCGCCTGCGCCAAGGATGGTATACGCATGTGCCAGCTGCCGATGGCACACGGAGGTGCTCGCGAAAGTCTCGCCATCTCGAGTCCGCGAACGGCCAGCCAGCCCACCTACCGCCGCCGATACCACTTCTTATGCGCTACTTTTCGTCGATTTAATCACTTTTCGCCCGTAAGCAGTATTTTAAGCGTAAGGTGCCCGCGGTCTATTTTTGGCACACACTGGAGGCGCCTCGCAAAGTCTCGAGCCATTTCGAGTCCGGGCGACGGTTGGCTGTGCCCCACTTCTAAGGCTATAGCCCCACCCGCTTTTTTTTTCCCGGCCTCTTTCCGCTTGGATTGACCTTCCAGCCTCTGCCTTCTAAGCGGGTGAGGCTTTTAATGCGGCCGTGCCCAAGGTCTATTTTCGCACACTGGAGGCACTCTCGCAGTCTCGAGCCATTCCGAGTCCGGCGGACGAAGGCCAGCCCCACCCTCAGGCAAGGCTATAGCCCACCCGTTTTTGTGGCCTCTTTCCGCTGGACGAACTTGGCGCCCGGCCTTCGGGCGGGTATTTTTGGGCGCGTGACTGTGCCAGCGGCCTATTTTTGCACACGGAGGCGCCTCGCAAAGTCTCGCGCCATTCCGAGTCCGGCGGACGAATTGGCCAGCCCACGCCCCAAGGCTATAGCCCACCCAAGGCTTTTGTGGCCTCTTTCCGCTGGACGAACTTGGCGCCCGGCTATTTTTGGTACACGGAGGGGCGCGCCATTCCGAGTCCGGCCGACGGGCGGCGGCTGTGCCCGCGGCCTATGGACCACGTGCGCACACGGAGGCCGCCTCGCAAAGTCTCGCGCCATTCCGGAGTCCAGGCGGTCCGGTGGAAGTTGGCCAGCCCCACACCCCCAGGCTATAGCCCCCCCGTTTCTGTGGCCTCTTTCCGCTGGACGAACTTGGCGCCCCGGCCTTGGGCGGGTATTTTTGGCGCGGCTGTGCCGCAAGGGTCTATTTTTGGCACACGGAGGCGCTTCGCAAAGTCTGGCGCCATTCCGAGTCCGGCGGACGAGTTGGCCAGCCCCACGCCCAAGGCTATAGCCCACCCGTTTTTGTGGCCTCTTTCCGCTGGACGAACTTGGCGCCCCGGCCTTCAGGCGGGTATTTTTGGGCGCGGCTTTGCCCGCGGCCTATTTTTGGCACACGGAGGCGCCTCGCAAAGTCTGGCGCCATTCCGAGGTCCGCGGACGGCGGTTGGCCAGCCCCAGCCCCAAGGCTATAGCCCACCGTTTTTGTGGCCTCTTTCCGCTGGGACGAACTTGGCGCCCGGCCTTTCGGCGGGTATTGGGCGCGGCTGTGCCCGCGGCCTATTTTTGTCACACGGAGGCCAGCCTCGCGCAAAGTCTGGCGCCATTCCGAGTCCGGCGGACGAAGTTGGCCAGCCCCACCCCCAAGGCTATAGCCCACCCGCTTTGTGGCCTCTTTCCGCTGGACAGACTTGGCGCCCGGCCTTCGGGCGGAGTATTTTTGGGCGCGCTGTGCCCGCGGCTCCATTTTTGGCACACGGAGGCGCCTCGCAAAGTCTGGCGCCATTCAGTCAGCGAGTCCGCGGACGGCTTGGCCAGCCCCACGCCCCAAGGCTATAGCTCGGGCCACCCGTTTTTGTGGCCTCTTTCCGCTGGACGATCCTGGCGCCTCCACGCCGCCAAGGCCAGGCGGGTATTTTTGGGCGCGGCTGTGCCCGTTTTTGTGGCCTATTTTTTGGCACACGGAGGCGCCTCAGGCAGTCTCGGGGCGCCATTCCCGAGTCTATTTTTGACGAGTTGGCCAGCCCCACGCCCCCCCAAGGCTATAGCCCACCCGCTTTTGTGGCCTCTTTCCGCTGGACGAACTTGGCGCCCGGCCTTCGGGCGGGTATTTTCCAGGCGCGGCTGTGCCCGCGGCTCATTTTTGGCACACCGGAGGCGCCTCGCAAAGTCTGGCGCCATTCCGAGTCCGGCGAGGACCGAAGTTGGCCATCCCACGCCCCAAGGCTATAGCCCACCACGTTTTTGTGGCCTCTTTCCGCTGGAGTGAACTTGGCGCCCGGCCTTGGGGGCGAGGTATTTTTAGGCTCCCGCTGTGAGCGCGGCCTATTTGGCACACGGAGGCTCCTCGCAAAGTCTGGCGCCATCCGAGTCCGAGCGGACGAGAGTTGGACAGCCCCACGCCCCAAGGCCTCAGCCGCTTTCCGCTGGACGAGTCTCTGGCGCCAGCGCTCTTCGGGCGGGAGGGCTTTGTAGGCGCTGACTGTGCCCGCTGACCTATTTTTGGCACACGGAGGCGCCCTCGCAATGTCTGGCGCCATTCCGAGTCCGGCGGACCAGGATTGGCCAGCCCCAAGCCCCAAGGCTATAGCCCACCCGCTTTTGTGGCCTCTTTCCGCTGGACGAACTTGGCGCCCGGCCTTCGGGCGGGTATTTTGGCGCGGCTCTGCCCGCGGCCTATTTTTGGCACCCGGAGGCGCCTCGCAAAGTCTCGCGCCATTCCGAGTCCGGCGGACGAAGTTGGCCAGCCCCACGCCCCAAGGCTATAGCCCACCCGCTCTCGTGGCCTCTTTCCGCTGGACGAACTTGGCGCCCGGCCTTCGGGCGGGTATTTTTGGCGCGGCTGTGCCCGCGGCCTATTTTTGGCACACGGAGGCGCCTCGCAAAGTCTGGCGCCATTCCGAGTCCGGCGGACGGTTGGCCAGCCCCACGCCCCAAGGCTATAGCCCACCCGCTTTTGTGGCCTCTTTCCGCTGGACGAACTTGGCGCCCGGCCTTCGGGCGGGTATTTTGGCGCGGCTGTGCCCGCGGCCTATTTTTGGCACACGGAGGCGCCTCGCAAAGTCTGGCGCCATTCCGAGTCCGGCGGACGAGTTGGCCAGCCCCACGCCCCAAGGCTATAGCCCACCCGCTTTTGTGGCCTCTTTCCGCTGGACGAACTTGGCGCCCGGCCTTCGGGCGGGTATTTTGGGCGCGGCTGTGCCCGCGGCCTATTTTTGGCACACGGAGGCGCCTCGCAAAGTCTCGCGCCATTCCGAGTCCGGCGGACGGACTTGGCGAGGCCCACGCACCAAGGCTATAGCCCACCCGTGTTTGTGGGCTGTTTCCGCTGGTCGTCCTTGGCGCCCCGGCCTTCGGGCGGGTATTTTTGGCCGCGGCTGTGCCCGCGGCCTATTTTTGGCACACGGAGGCGCCTCGCAAAGTCTCGCGCCATTCCGAGTCCGGCGGACGAGTTGGCCAGCCCCACCCCCAAGGCTATAGCCCACCCGCTTTTGTGGCCTCTTTCCGCTGGACGAACTTGGCGCCCGGCCTTCGGGCGGGTATTTTTGGCGCGGCTGTGCCCGCGGCCTATTTTTGGCACACGGAGGAGCCTCGCAACGTCTGTCGCCATTACGATTCACCCGGACGACGTTGGCCAGCCCCACGCCCCAAGGGTATAGCCCACCCGTGTTTGTGGCCTCTTTCCGCGGGACGAACATGGCGCCCCCCCCTCCGGGCGGGCACTTCTGGCCGCGGAAGTGCCCGCGGCATATTTTTGGCACACGGAGGCGCCTCGCAAAGTCTCGCGCCATTCCGAGTCCGGCGGACGGTTGGCCAGCCCCACGCCCCAAGGCTATAGCCCACCCGCTTTTGTGGCCTCTTTCCGCTGGACGAACTTGGCGCCCGGCCTTCGGGCTGGTATTTTTTGTCGCGGCTGTGCCCGCGGCCTATTTTTGGCACTCGGAGGCGCCTCGCAAAGTCTGGCGCCATTCCGAGTCCGGCGGACGGTTGGCCAGCCCCACGCCCCAAGGCTATAGCCCACCCGCTTTTGTGGCCTCTTTCCGCTGGACGAACTTGGCGCCCGGCCTTCGGGCGGGTATTTTTGGCGCGGCTGTGCCCGCGGCCTATTTTTGGCACACGGAGGCGCCTCGCAAAGTCTGGCGCCATTCCGAGTCCGGCGGACGGTTGGCCAGCCCCACGCCCCAAGGCTATAGCCCACCCGCTTTTGTGGCCTCTTTCCGCTGGACGAACTTGGCGCCCGGCCTTCGGGCGGGTATTTTTGGCGCGGCTGTGACAGCGGCCTATTGTTGGCACACGGGGGCGCCTCGCAAAGTCTGGCGCCATTCCGAGTCCGGCGGACGTAGTTGGCCAGCGCCACGCCCCACGGCTATAGCCCACCCGCTTTTGTGGCCTCTTTCCGCTGGACGAACTTGGCGCCCGGCCTTCGGGCGGGTATTTTTGGGCGCGGCTGTGCCCGCGGCCTATTTTTGGCACACGGAGGCGCCTCGCAAAGTCTCGCGCCATTCCGAGTCCGGCGGACGAAGTTGGCCAGCCCCACGCCCCAAGGCTATAGCCCACCCGATTTTGTGGCCTCTTTCCGCTGGACGAACTTGGCGCCCCGGCCTTCGGGCGGGTATTTTTGTCAGAGGCTGTGCCCGCGGCCTATTTTTGGCACACGGAGGAGCGGCGAAGAGGCTGGCGGCATTCCGGGTGCTGAGGACGAGTTTGGCGAGCCCCACGCCCCAAGGCTATAGCCCACCCGGTTTTGTGGCCTCTTTCCGCTGGACGAACTTGGCGCCCCGGCCTTCGGGCGGGTATTTTTGGGCGCGGCTGTGCCCGCGGCCTATTTTTGGCACACGGAGGCGCCTCGCAAAGTCTGGCGCCATTCCGAGTCCGGCGGACGACGTTGGCCAGCCCCACGCCCCAAGGCTATAGCCCACCCGTTTTTGTGGCCTCTTTCCGCTGGACGAACTTGGCGCCCCGGCCTTCGGGCGGGTATTTTTGGGCGCGGCTGTGCCCGCGGCCTATTTTTGGCACACGGAGGCGCCTCGCAAAGTCTCGCGCCATTCCGAGTCCGGCGGGCGGGGGTGGGCGGCCCCACCCCCCAAGGCTATAGCCCACCCGTTTTTGTGGCCTCTTTCCGCTGGACGAACTTGGCGCCCCGGCCTTCGGGCGGGTATTTTTGGGCGCGGATGTGCCCGCGGCCTATTTTTGGCACACGGAGGCGCCTCGCAAAGTCTCGCGCCATTCCGAGTCCGGCGGACGAAGTTGGCCAGCCCCACGCCCCAAGGCTATAGCCCAGCCGATTTGTTTGACTCTTTCCTCTGGAGGAAATTGGGGGGCTGTGCTTCTGGCGGGTATTTTTGGGCGCGGCTGTGCCCGCGGCCTATTTTTGGCACACGGAGGCGCCTCGCTAAGTCTGGCGCCATTCCGAGTCCGGCGGACGGTTGGCCAGCCCCACGCCCCAAGGCTATAGCCCACCCGCTTTTGTGGCCTCTTTCCGCTGGACGAACTTGGCGCCCGGCCTTCGGGCGGGTATTTTTGGCGCGGCTGTGCCCGCGGCCTATTTTTGGCACACGGAGGCGCCTCGCAAAGTCTCGCGCCATTCCGAGTCCGGCGGACGGTTGGCCAGCCCCACGCCCCAAGGCTATAGCCCACCCGCTTTTGTGGCCTCTTTCCGCTGGACGAACTTGGCGCCCGGCCTTCGGGCGGGTATTTTGGGCGCGGCTGTGCCCGCGGCCTATTTTTGGCACACGGAGGCGCCTCGCAAAGTCTGGCGCCATTCCGAGTCCGGCGGACGGTTGGCCAGCCCCACGCCCCAAGGCTATAGCCCACCCGCTTTTGTGGCCTCTTTCCGCTGGACGAACTTGGCGCCCGGCCTTCGGGCGGGTATTTTTGGCGCGGCTGTGCCCGCGGCCTATTTTTGGCACACGGAGGCGCCTCGCAAAGTCTGGCGCCATTCCGAGTCCGGCGGACGGTTGGCCAGCCCCACGCCCCAAGGCTATAGCCCACCCGCTTTTGTGGCCTCTTTCCGCTGGACGAACTTGGCGCCCGGCCTTCGGGCGGGTATTTTTGGCGCGGCTGTGCCCGCGGCCTATTTTTGGCACACGGAGGCGCCTCGCAAAGTCTGGCGCCATTCCGAGTCCGGCGGACGGTTGGCCAGCCCCACGCCCCAAGGCTATAGCCCACCCGCTTTTGTGGCCTCTTTCCGCTGGACGAACTTGGCGCCCGGCCTTCGGGCGGGTATTTTTGGCGCGGCTGTGCCCGCGGCCTATTTTTGGCACACGGAGGCGCCTCGCAAAGTCTCGCGCCATTCCGAGTCCGGCGGACGAGTTGGCCAGCCCCACGCCCCAAGGCTATAGCCCACCCGCTTTTGTGGCCTCTTTCCGCTGGACGAACTTGGCGCCCGGCCTTCGGGCGGGTATTTTTGGCGCGGCTGTGCCCGCGGCCTATTTTTGGCACACGGAGGCGCCTCGCAAAGTCTGGCGCCATTCCGAGTCCGGCGGACGGTTGGCCAGCCCCACGCCCCAAGGCTATAGCCCACCCGCTTTTGTGGCCTCTTTCCGCTGGACGAACTTGGCGCCCGGCCTTCGGGCGGGTATTTTTGGCGCGGCTGTGCCCGCGGCCTATTTTTGGCACACGGAGGCGCCTCGCAAAGTCTGGCGCCATTCCGAGTCCGGCGGACGGTTGGCCAGCCCCACGCCCCAAGGCTATAGCCCACCCGCTTTTGTGGCCTCTTTCCGCTGGACGAACTTGGCGCCCGGCCTTCGGGCGGGTATTTTTGGCGCGGCTGTGCCCGCGGCCTATTTTTGGCACACGGAGGCGCCTCGCAAAGTCTGGCGCCATTCCGAGTCCGGCGGACGGTTGGCCAGCCCCACGCCCCAAGGCTATAGCCCACCCGCTTTTGTGGCCTCTTTCCGCTGGACGAACTTGGCGCCCGGCCTTCGGGCGGGTATTTTTGGCGCGGCTGTGCCCGCGGCCTATTTTTGGCACACGGAGGCGCCTCGCAAAGTCTGGCGCCATTCCGAGTCCGGCGGACGGTTGGCCAGCCCCACGCCCCAAGGCTATAGCCCACCCGCTTTTGTGGCCTCTTTCCGCTGGACGAACTTGGCGCCCGGCCTTCGGGCGGGTATTTTTGGCGCGGCTGTGCCCGCGGCCTATTTTTGGCACACGGAGGCGCCTCGCAAAGTCTGGCGCCATTCCGAGTCCGGCGGACGAGTTGGCCAGCCCCACGCCCCAAGGCTATAGCCCACCCGCTTTTGTGGCCTCTTTCCGCTGGACGAACTTGGCGCCCGGCCTTCGGGCGGGTATTTTTGGCGCGGCTGTGCCCGCGGCCTATTTTTGGCACACGGAGGCGCCTCGCAAAGTCTGGCGCCATTCCGAGTCCGGCGGACGAGTTGGCCAGCCCCACGCCCCAAGGCTATAGCCCACCCGCTTTTGTGGCCTCTTTCCGCTGGACGAACTTGGCGCCCGGCCTTCGGGCGGGTATTTTGGCGCGGCTGTGCCCGCGGCCTATTTTTGGCACACGGAGGCGCCTCGCAAAGTCTGGCGCCATTCCGAGTCCGGCGGACGAGTTGGCCAGCCCCACGCCCCAAGGCTATAGCCCACCCGCTTTTGTGGCCTCTTTCCGCTGGACGAACTTGGCGCCCGGCCTTCGGGCGGGTATTTTGGCGCGGCTGTGCCCGCGGCCTATTTTTGGCACACGGAGGCGCCTCGCAAAGTCTGGCGCCATTCCGAGTCCGGCGGACGGTTGGCCAGCCCCACGCCCCAAGGCTATAGCCCACCCGCTTTTGTGGCCTCTTTCCGCTGGACGAACTTGGCGCCCGGCCTTCGGGCGGGTATTTTTGGCGCGGCTGTGCCCGCGGCCTATTTTTGGCACACGGAGGCGCCTCGCAAAGTCTGGCGCCATTCCGAGTCCGG
This sequence comes from Citrus sp. QX-2021, assembly GCA_030444885.1. Classification (NCBI taxonomy): domain Eukaryota; kingdom Viridiplantae; phylum Streptophyta; class Magnoliopsida; order Sapindales; family Rutaceae; genus Citrus; species Citrus sp. QX-2021. The sequence continues at coordinate 23,553 of JAUJEF010000618.1, forward strand.
CGGACGAGTTGGCCAGCCCCACGCCCCAAGGCTATAGCCCACCCGCTTTTGTGGCCTCTTTCCGCTGGACGAACTTGGCGCCTCGGCCTTCGGGCGGGTATTTTTGGCGCGGCTGTGACCGCGGCCTATTTTTGGCACACGGAGGCGCCTCGCAAAGTCTGGCGCCATTCCGAGTCCGCGGACGAGTTGGCCAGCCCCACGCCCCAAGGCTATAGCCCACCCGCTTTTGTGGCCTCTTTCCGCTGGACGAACTTGGCGCCCGGCCTTCGGGCGGGTGATTTCTGGCGCGGCTGTGCCCGCGCCCTATTTTTGGCACACGGAGGGGCCTCGCAAAGTCTCCCGCCTTTCCGAGTCCGGCGGACGAAGTTGGCCAGCCCCACGCCCCAAGGCTATAGCCCACCCGCTTTTGTGGCCTCTTTCCGCTGGACGAACTTGGCGCCCGGCCTTCGGGCGGGTATTTTGGCGCGGCTGTGCCCGCGGCCTATTTTTGGCACACGGAGGCGCCTCGCAAAGTCTGGCGCCATTCCGAGTCCGGCGGACGAGTTGGCCAGCCCCACGCCCCAAGGCTATAGCCCACCCGCTTTTGTGGCCTCTTTCCGCTGGACGAACTTGGCGCCCGGCCTTCGGGCGGGTATTTTTGGCGCGGCTGTGCCCGCGGCCTATTTTTGGCACACGGAGGCGCCTCGCAAAGTCTCGCGCCATTCCGAGTCCGGCGGACGAGTTGGCCAGCCCCACGCCCCAAGGCTATAGCCCACCCGCTTTTGTGGCCTCTTTCCGCTGGACGAACTTGGCGCCCGGCCTTCGGGCGGGTATTATTTCGCGCGGCGGTCCCCGCGGCCAAGGGTTGGCACCCGGGGGTGCCTCGCCGAGTCGGGCGCCAGTGCGAGTCCGGCGGACGACGTTGGCCAGCCCCTCGCCCCAGGGCGATAGCCCACCCGTTTTGTGGCCTCTTTCCGCTGGACGAACTTGGCGCCCGGCCTTCGGGCGGGTATTTTTGGCGCGGCTGTGCCCGCGGCCTATTTTTGGCACACGGAGGCGCCTCGCAAAGACAGGCGAAGATCCGAGTCCGGCGGACGAGTGTGTCCAGCGGCGCGCCGCAAGGCTATAGCCCACACGTTTTTGTGGCCTCGTTCCGCTGGACGCAGGTGGCGCCCGGGCCGGCGGGCGGGTAATTTTGTGCGCCGCTGTGCCCGCGGGCTATTTTTTGCACACGGAGGCGCCACGCAAAGTCTGGCACCAATCCGCGTCCGGCGGACGAAGTTGGCCAGCCCCACGCCCCAACGCTATAGCCCACCCGATTTTGTGGCCTCTTTCCGCTGGACGTACTTGGCGCCCCTGCCTTCGGGCGGGTTTTTTTGGTCGCGGCTGTGCCCGCGTACTATTTTTGGCACACGGAGGCGCCTCGCAAAGTCTGGCGCGTTTTTGAGTCCGGTGGTCGACGTTGGACAGCCCCACGCCCCAAGGCTATAGCCCACCCGTTTTTGTGGCCTCTTTCCGCTGGACGAACTTGGCGCCCGGCCGTACGGCGGGTAATTTTTGGCGCGGCTGTGCCCGCGGCCTATTTTTGGCACACGGAGGCGCCTCGCAAAGTCTGGCGCCATTCCGAGTCCGGCGGACGAAGTTGGCCAGCCCCACGCCCCCAGGCTATAGCCCACCCGTTTTTGTGGCCTCTTTCCGCTGGACGAACTTGGCGCCCGGCCTTCGGGCGGGTATTTTTGGGCGCGGCTGTGCCCGCGGCCTATTTTTGGCACACGGAGGCGCCTCGCAAAGTCTGGCGCCATTCCGAGTCCGGCGGACGAAGTTGGCCAGCCCCACCCCCCAAGGCTATAGCCCACCCGGGGTTGTGGCCACATTACCCAGGACGAACCAGGCCCCACGGCCATCGGGCGATTAATTTTTGTCGCGGATGGGCCCGCGGCCTATTTTTGGCACACGGAGGCGCCTCTCATAGTCTGGCGCCATTCCGAGTCAGGCGGACGAAGTTGGCCAGCCCCACGCCCCAAGGCTATAGCCCACCCGATTTTGTGGCCTCTTTCCGCTGGACGAACTTGTCTCCCAGGCCTTCGGGCGGGTAATCTCGTGCGATGCTGTGCCCGCGGCCTATTTTTGGCACACGGAGGCGCCTCGCAAAGTCTGGCGCCATTCCGAGTCCGGCGGACGGTTGGCCAGCCCCACGCCCCAAGGCTATAGCCCACCCGCTTTTGTGGCCTCTTTCCGCTGGACGAACTTGGCGCCCCGGCCTTCGGGCGGGTATTTTTTGGCGCGGCTGTGCCCGCGGCCTATTTTTGGCACACGGAGGCGCCTCGCAAAGTCTGGCGCCATTCCGAGTCCGGCGGACGAAGTTGGCCAGCCCCACGCCCCAAGGCTATAGCCCACCCGTGTTTGTGGCCTCTTTCCGCTGGACGAACTTGGCGCCCCGGCCTTCGGGCGGCTGAAGTTCGGCGCGGCTGTGCCCGCGGCCTATTTTTGGCACACGGAGGCGCCTCGCAAAGTCTGGCGCCATTCCGAGTCCGGCGGACGAAGTTGGCCAGCCCCACGCCCCAAGGCTATAGCCCACCCGTTTTTGTGGCCTCTTTCCGCTGGACGAACTTGGCGCCCCGGCCTTCGGGCGGGTATTTTTGGGCGCGGCTGTGCCCGCGGCCTATTTTTGGCACACGGAGGCGCCTCGCAAAGTCTGGCGCCATTCCGAGTCCGGCGGACGAAGTTGGCCAGCCCCACGCCCCAAGGCTATAGCCCACCCGCTTTTGTGGCCTCTTTCCGCTGGACGAACTTGGCGCCCCGGCCTTCGGGCGGGTATTTTTCGGCGCGGCTGTGCCCGCGGCCTATTTTTGGCACACGGAGGCGCCTCGCAAAGTCTGGCGCCATTCCGAGTCCGGCGGACGAAGTTGGCCAGCCCCACGCCCCAAGGCTATAGCCCACCCGGTTTTGTGGCCTCTTTCCGCTGGACGAACTTGGCGCCCCGGCCTTCGGGCGGGTATTTTTGGGCGCGGCTGTGCCCGCGGCCTATTTTTGGCACACGGAGGCGCCTCGCAAAGTCTCGCGCCATTCCGAGTCCGGCGGACGAAGTTGGCCAGCCCCACGCCCCAAGGCTATAGCCCACCCGCTTTTGTGGCCTCTTTCCGCTGGACGAACTTGGCGCCCCGGCCTTCGGGCGGGTATCCTTGGGCGCGGCTGTGCCCGCGGCCTATTTTTGGCACACGGAGGCGCCTCGCAAAGTCTGGCGCCATTCCGAGTCCGGCGGTGGGGGGTGGCCAGCCCCACGCCCCACGGCTATAGCCAAACCGCTTTTGTCGCCTCTTTCCTCACGCACCCCCTGGCGCACCGGCCTTCGGGGGGTTTTTTTTGGCGCGGCTGTGCCCGCGGCCTATTTTTGGCACACGGAGGCGCCTCGCAAAGTCTGGCGCCATTCCGAGTCCGGCGGACGAAGTTGGCCAGCCCCACGCCCCAAGGCTATAGCCCACCCGTTTTTGTGGCCTCTTTCCGCTGGACGAACTTGGCGCCCCGGCCTTCGGGCGGGTATTTTGGGCGCGGCTGTGCCCGCGGCCTATTTTTGGCACACGGATGCGCCTCGCAAATTCTGGCGCCATTCCGAGTCCGGCGGCGGGCGTTGGCCAGCCCCACGCCCCCAGGCTAGAGCCCACCCGATGTCGCGGCCTCGTTCCGCAGGACGACCCTGGCGCCCCGGCCTTCGGGCGGGTATTCTTTGGCGCGGCTGTGGCCGCGTCCTATTTTTGGCAGACGGAGGCGCCTCGCAAAGTCTGGCGCCATTCCGAGTCCGGCGGACGAAGTTGGCCAGCCCCACGCCCCAAGGCTATAGCCCACCCGTTTTTGTGGCCTCTTTCCGCTGGACGAACTTGGCGCCCCGGCCTTCGGGCGGGTATTTTTGGGCGCGGCTGTGCCCGCGTTCTATTTTTGGCACACGGAGGCGCCTCGCAAAGCCTGGCGCCATTCCGAGTCCGGCGGACGAAGTTGGCCGGCCCCACGCCCCAAGGCTATAGCCCACCCGTTTTTGTGGCCTCTTTCCGCTGGACGAACTTGGCGCCCCGGCCTTCGGGCGGGTATTTTTGGGGCGGCTGTGCCCGCGGCCTATTTTTGGCACACGGAGGCGCCTCGCAAAGTCTGGCGCCATTCCGAGTCCGGCGGACGAAGTTGGCCAGCCCCACGCCCCAAGGCTATAGCCCACCCGTTTTTGTGGCCTCTTTCCGCTGGACGAACTTGGCGCCCCGGCCTTCGGGCGGGTATTTTTGGGCGCGGCTGTGCCCGCGGCCTATTTTTGGCACACGGAGGCGCCTCGCAAAGTCTGGCGCCATTCCGAGTCCGGCGGACGAAGTTGGCCAGCCCCACGCCCCAAGGCTATAGCCCACCCGTTTTTGTGGCCTCTTTCCGCTGGACGAACATGGAGCCCCGGCCTTCGGGCGGGTATTTTTTGGCGCGGCTGTGCCCGCGGCCTATTTTTGGCACACGGAGGCGCCTCGCAAAGTCTGGCGCCATTCCGAGTCCGGCGGACGAACTTGGACATCACCACGCACCCGGGGTATAGCCCACACGATTATGTGGCCTCTTTCCGCTGGACGAACTGGGCGCCCGGCCTTCGGGCGGGTATACTTGGGCGCGGCTGTGCCCGCGGCCTATTTTTGGCACACGGAGGCTCCTCTCTAAGTCTGTCGCCATTACGAGTGGGGAGGTGTTTTTAGTCGAGTGCAAGTCCGAAATGCTATAGCCCACCCGTTTTTGTGGCCTCTTTCCGCTGGACGAACTTGGCGCCCGGCCTTCGGGCGGGTATTTTTGGCGCGGCTGTGCCCGCGGCCTATTTTTGCACACGGAGGCGCCTCGCAAAGTCTGGCGCCATTCCGAGTCCGGCGGACGAGTTGGCCAGCCCCACGCCCCAAGGCTATAGCCCACCCGCTTTTGTGGCCTCTTTCCGCTGGACGAACTTGGCGCCCGGCCTTCGGGCGGGTATTTTTGGCGCGGCTGTGCCCGCGGCCTATTTTTGGCACACGGAGGCGCCTCGCAAAGTCTGGCGCCATTCCGAGTCCGGCGGACGAGTTGGCCAGCCCCACGCCCCAAGGCTATAGCCCACCCGCTTTTGTGGCCTCTTTCCGCTGGACGAACTTGGCGCCCGGCCTTCGGGCGGGTATTTTTGGCGCGGCTGTGCCCGCGGCCTATTTTTGGCACACGGAGGCCCCTCGCAAAGTCTCGCCCCATTCCGCGTCCGGCCGACGAAGTTGGCCAGCCCCACGCCCCAAGGCTATAGCCCACCCGCTTTTGTGGCCTCTTTCCGCTGGACGAACTTGGCGCCCGGCCTTCGGGCGGGTATTTTTGGCGCGGCTGTGCCCGCGGCCTATTTTTGGCACACGGAGGCGCCTCGCAAAGTCTGGCGCCATTCCGAGTCCGGCGGACGGTTGGCCAGCCCCACGCCCCAAGGCTATAGCCCACCCGCTTTTGTGGCCTCTTTCCGCTGGACGAACTTGGCGCCCGGCCTTCGGGCGGGTATTTTTGGCGCGGCTGTGCCCGCGGCCTATTTTTGGCACACGGAGGCGCCTCGCAAAGTCTGGCGCCATTCCGAGTCCGGCGGACGGTTGGCCAGCCCCACGCCCCAAGGCTATAGCCCACCCGCTTTTGTGGCCTCTTTCCGCTGGACGAACTTGGCGCCCGGCCTTCGGGCGGGTATTTTGGCGCGGCTGTGCCCGCGGCCTATTTTTGGCACACGGAGGCGCCTCGCAAAGTCTGGCGCCATTCCGAGTCCGCGGACGGTTGGCCAGCCCCACGCCCCAAGGCTATAGCCCACCCGCTTTTGTGGCCTCTTTCCGCTGGACGAACTTGGCGCCCGGCCTTCGGGCGGGTATTTTTGGCGCGGCTGTGCCCGCGGCCTATTTTTGGCACACGGAGGCGCCTCGCAAAGTCTGGCGCCATTCCGAGTCCGGCGGACGAGTTGGCCAGCCCCACGCCCCAAGGCTATAGCCCACCCGCTTTTGTGGCCTCTTTCCGCTGGACGAACTTGGCGCCCGGCCTTCGGGCGGGTATTTTGGCGCGGCTGTGCCCGCGGCCTATTTTTGGCACACGGAGGCGCCTCGCAAAGTCTCGCGCCATTCCGAGTCCGGCGGACGAGTTGGCCAGCCCCACGCCCCAAGGCTATAGCCCACCCGCTTTTGGCGCCTCCTTCCGCTGGACGAACTTGGCGCCCCGGCCTTCGGGCGGGTTATTTTTTATGCGTCTTTCCCGGCGGACTTTTTTTCTGACTCGGTGGCGCCTCGCAAAGTCTGGCGCCATTCCGAGTCCGGCGGACGAAGTTGGCCAGCCCCACGCCCCAAGGCTATAGCCCACCCGGTTTTGTGGCCTCTTTCCGCTGGACGAACTTGGCGCCCCGGCCTTCGGGCGGGTATTTTTAGGCGCGGCTGTGCCCGCGGCCTATTTTTGGCACACGGAGGCGCCTCGCAAAGTCTGGCGCCATTCCGAGTCCGGCGACGAAGTTGGCCAGCCCCACGCCCCAAGGCTATAGCCCACCCGTTTTTGTGGCCTCTTTCCGCTGGACGAACTTGGCGCCCCGGCCTTCGGGCGGGTATTTTTGGGGCGGCTGTGCCCGCGGCCTATTTTTGGCACACGGAGGCGCCTCGCAAAGTCTGGCGCCATTCCGAGTCCGGCGCCCCCCGTGGGCCCGCCCCACGCCCCAAGGCTATAGCCCACCCGTTTTTGTGGCCTATTTCCGCTGGACGAACTTGGCGCCCGGCCTACGGGGGGGTATTTTTGGCGCGGCTGTGCCCGCGGCCTATTTTTGGCACACGGAGGCGCCTCGCAAAGTCTGGCGCCATTCCGAGTCCGGCGGACGAAGTTGGCCAGCCCCACGCCCCAAGGCTATAGCCCACCCGTTTTTGTGGCCTCTTTCCGCTGGACGAACTTGAGGCCCGGCCTTCGGGCGGGTATTTTTGGACGCGGCTGTGCCCGCGGCCTATTTTTGGCACACGGAGGTGCCTCGCAAAGTCTGGCGCCATTCCGAGTCCGGCGGACGAAGTTGGCCAGCCCCACGCGCCAAGGCTATAGCCCACCCGTTTTTGTGGCCTCTTTCCGCTGGACGAACTTGGCCCCCGGCCTTCGGGCGGGTATTTTTGGGCGCGGCTGTGCCCGCGGCCTATTTTTGGCACACGGAGGCGCCTCGCAAAGTCTGGCGCCATTCCGAGTCCGGCGGACGAAGTTGGCCAGCCCCACGCCCCAAGGCTATAGCCCACCCGCTTGTGGGGCCTCATTACGCTGGAAGAACTTGGCGCCCGGCCTTCGGGCGGGTATTTTTGGCGCGGCTGTGCCCGCGGCCTATTTTTGGCACACCGAGGCGCCGCGCAAGGTCTGGCGCGATGCCGAGTCCGGCGGAGGAGGGTGGCCCGCCCCACGCCCCGAGGCTCTAGCCCACCCGCTTTTGTGGCCTCTTTCCGCTGGACGAACTTGGAGGCCCGGCCTTAGTGCGGTTAGTTTTTGGCGCGGCTGTGCCCGCGGCCTATTTTTGGCACACGGAGGCGCCTCGCAAAGTCTCGCGCCATTCCGAGTCCGGCGGACGAAGTTGGCCAGCCCCACGCCCCAAGGCTATAGCCCACCCGTTTTTGTGGCCTCTTTCCGCTGGACGAACTTGGCGCCCCGGCCTTCGGGCGGGTACTTTTGGGCGCGGCTGTGCCCGCGGCCTATTTTTGGCACACGGAGGCGCCTCGCAAAGTCTCGCGCCATTCCGAGTCCGGCGGACGAACCTGGGCAGCACCCCTCCCCAAGGCTATAGCCCACCCGTTTTTGTGGCCTCTTTCCGCTGGTCGAACTTGGCGCCCGGCCTTCGGGCGGGTATTTTGGCGCGGCTGTGCCCGCGGCCTATTTTTGGCACACGGAGGCGCCTCGCAAAGTCTCGCGCCATTCCGAGTCCGCGGACGGTTGGCCAGCCCCACGCCCCAAGGCTATAGCCCACCCGCTTTTGTGGCCTCTTTCCGCTGGACGAACTTGGCGCCCGGCCTTCGGGCGGGTATTTTTGGCGCGGCTGTGCCCGCGGCCTATTTTTGGCACACGGAGGCGCCTCGCAAAGTCTGGCGCCATTCCGAGTCCGGCGGACGGTTGGCCAGCCCCACGCCCCAAGGCTATAGCCCACCCGCTTTTGTGGCCTCTTTCCGCTGGACGAACTTGGCGCCCGGCCTTCGGGCGGGTATTTTTGGCGCGGCTGTGCCCGCGGCCTATTTTTGGCACACGGAGGCGCCTCGCAAAGTCTCGCGCCATTCCGAGTGCGGCGGACGGTTGGCCAGCCCCACGCCCCAAGGCTATAGCCCACCCGCTTTTGTGGCCTCTTTCCGCTGGACGAACTTGGCGCCCGGCCTTCGGGCGGGTATTTTTGGGCGCGGCTGTGCCCGCGGCCTATTTTTGGCACACGGAGGCGCCTCGCAAAGTCTGGCGCCATTCCGAGTCCGGCGGACGAAGTTGGCCAGCCCCACGCCCCAAGGCTATAGCCCACCCGTTTTTGTGGCCTCTTTCCGCTGGACGAACTTGGCGCCCCGGCCGTCGGGCGGGTATTTTTGGGCGCGGCTGTGCCCGCGGCCTATTTTTGGCACACGGAGGCGCCTCGCAAAGTCTGGCGCCATTCCGAGTCCGGCGGACGAAGTTGGCCAGCCCCACCCCCCAAGGCTATAGCCCACCCGGGTTTGTGGCCTCTTTCCGCGGGACGAACTTGGCGCCCCGGCCTTCGGGCGGGTATTTTTGTGCGCGGCTGTGCCCGCGGCCTATTTTTGGCACACGGAGGCGCCTCGCAAAGTCTGGCGCCATTCCGAGTCCGGCGGACGAAGTTGGCCAGCCCCACGCCCCAAGGCTATAGCCCACCCGTTTTTGTGGCCTCTTTCCGCTGGACGAACTTGGCGCCCCGGCCTTCGGGCGGGTATTTTGGGCGCGGCTGTGCCCGCGGCCTATTTTTGGCACACGGAGGCGCCTCGCAAAGTCTGGCGCCATTCCGAGTCCGGCGGACGTCGTTGGCCAGCCCCAGGCCCCAAGGCTATAGCCCACCCGCTTTTGTGGCCTCTTTCCGCTGGACGACTTGGCGCCCGGCCTTCGGGCGGGTATTTTCTGGCGCGTCCTTGCCCGCGGCCTATTTTTGGCACACGGAGGCGCCTCGCAAAGTCTCGCGCCATTCCGAGTCCGGCGGACGGTTGGCCAGCCCCACGCCCCAAGGCTATAGCCCACCCGCTTTTGTGGCCTCTTTCCGCTGGACGAACTTGGCGCCCGGCCTTCGGGCGGGTATTTTTGGCGCGGCTGTGCCCGCGGCCTATTTTTGGCACACGGAGGCGCCTCGCAAAGTCTGGCGCCATTCCGAGTCCGGCGGACGGTTGGCCAGCCCCACGCCCCAAGGCTATAGCCCACCCGCTTTTGTGGCCTCTTTCCGCTGGACGAACTTGGCGCCCGGCCTTCGGGCGGGTATTTTTGGCGCGGCTGTGCCCGCGGCCTATTTTTGGCACACGGAGGCGCCTGCAAAGTCTGGCGCCATTCCGAGTCCGGCGGACGAAGTTGGCCAGCCCCACGCCCCAAGGCTATAGCCCACCCGCTTTTGTGGCCTCTTTCCGCTGGACGAACTTGGCGCCCGGCCTTCGGGCGGGTATTTTTGGCGCGGCTGTGCCCGCGGCCTATTTTTGGCACACGGAGGCGCCTCGCAAAGTCTGGCGCCATTCCGAGTCCGGCGGACGGTTGGCCAGCCCCACGCCCCAAGGCTATAGCCCACCCGCTTTTGTGGCCTCTTTCCGCTGGACGAACTTGGCGCCCGGCCTTCGGGCGGGTATTTTTGGCGCGGCTGTGCCCGCGCCTATTTTTGGCACACGGAGGCGCCTCGCAAAGTCTCGCGCCATTCCGAGTCCGGCGGACGGTTGGCCAGCCCCACGCCCCAAGGCTATAGCCCACCCGCTTTTGTGGCCTCTTTCCGCTGGACGATCTTGGCGCCCGGCCTACCGGCGGGAATTTGTGTGCGCGGCTCGGCCCGCGCGGTATGTTTGGCACACGTAGGCGCCGCGAAAAGTCTCGCGCCATTCCTAGTCCGGAGGACGAAGTTGGCCAGCCCCACGCCCCAAGGCTATAGCCCACCCGTTTTTGTGGCCTCTTTCCGCTGGACGAACTTGGCGCCCCGGCCTTCGGGCGGGTATTTTGGGGCGCGGCTGTGCCCGCGGCCTATTTTTGGCACACGGAGGCGCCTCGCAAAGTCTGGCGCCATTCCGAGTCCGGCGGACGACGTTGGCCAGCCCCACGCCCCAAGGCTATAGCCCACCCGTTTTTGTGGCCTCTTTCCGCTGGTCGATCTTGGCGCCCCGGCCTTCGGGCGGGTATTTTTGGGCGCGGCTGTGCCCGCGGCCTATTTTTGGCACACGGAGGCGCCTCGCAAAGTCTCGCGCCATTCCGAGTCCAGCGGACGAAGTTGGCCAGCCCCACGCCCCAAGGCTATAGCCCACCCGTTTTTGTGGCCTCTTTCCGCTGGACGAACTTGGCGCGCCGGCCTTCGGGCGGGTATTTTTGGTCGCGGCTGTGCCCGAGGGCTATTTTTGGCACACGGAGGCGCCTCGCAAAGTCTCGCGCCATTCCGAGTCCGGCGGACGGTTGGCCAGCCCCACGCCCCAAGGCTATAGCCCACCCGCTTTTGTGGCCTCTTCCCGGTGGACCAACTTCGCGCTCCGGCCTTCGGGCGGGTATTTGCCCGCGGCTGTGCCCGCGGCCTATTTTTGGCACACGGAGGCGCCTCGCCAAGTCTCGCGCCATTCCGAGTCCGGCGGACGAAGTTGGCCAGCCCCACCCCCCAAGGCTATAGCCCACCCGTTTTTGTGGCCTCTTTCCGCTGGACGAACTTGGCGCCCGGCCTTCGGGCGGGTATTTTTGGCGCGGCTGTGCCTGCGTCTATTTTTGGCACACGGAGGCGCCGCAAAGTCTGGCGCCATTCCGAGTCCGGCGGACGGTTGGCCAGCCCCACGCCCCAAGGCTATAGCCCACCCGCTTTTGTGGCCTCTTTCCGCTGGACGATCTTGGCGCCCGGCCTTCGGGCGGGT
>JAUJEF010000619.1:0-34038 GCA_030444885.1 Citrus sp. QX-2021
GAGCCTACGAGAGTCACCACCGTGGTGGTGCGGGCCCGATTCTGATGTTGGGATAATATATTAAGCCCATTCCTCCCCCCCGAGTTTCGAACCACGGCCAAGCTCGATACCACTTCAAAGCTACGACACTTACGATCCTAAAAGCTTAAGCTGTTAGGAGAAGGCGCTACTTTATACTTAAGCACCACCCGGACCAAACCAGGTAACGTCTCCACGTTATGCCATGAAACATGGCCCCACATCGGCCTTACAGGAGTCACCACCGTGGTGGTGCGGGCCCCAGTTACAGTGACTGGGATAATATATTAAGCCCATTCCTCCACCAGAAGGAAATAGGATCGAAGGCAGGGTGTGTTTTCGTTAAAACTCTTTATTGAATGCTTTAATAAAATAATTGGATCGTGATTGGTTGATTTTAAAAGAGTTTTACCAAGTTTGTTAATGGAGTTCTTTGAAACATACAATGATCAAACAGAATTTGGACGCGGTTGGTCAGATTTTAAATATTTGATATAGTACGTAGCGTTGTTATCTGAGAGATGGTTCCGGCTTAGGTATTTTAAAGCCGATCTTTAATAACCGACTTTGGACGATAGCCCGCACTCTCGAGTATTCCGGTGATATACTAAATCACTTTTGCTTTACCAAATAATTATTAAGTTGCTTTGAACGTGGTTGTTTCTTTTTATTGGGCTATTATCAACTTTTAGATTAGGTTCTTTTAAGGGCTTGAGTCATGCACAGCATGCAGATCAGGATCCAGGAAATGGTGCTCGAATGAATGGAGGAGAAGAGAAGATTTACAGCGAGGATCGAGATCTGGTCTCTTTGCCTCGGAGAATGTCACGATTTATATGCGAGATCGATAGAGATCGGTCTGCAAGCATGCTTTGTAAAATAAAATGCTTTGAAATTAAATTACGAGAAATTTAAATTACATAAAGTAAATTAGAAAGTAAATGCTTTTAAAGTAAATTGCGAGAAAGTAAATGCTTGAAAGTAAATTGCGAGAATTTAAATTACATTAAGCTTTAAAATTTAAAGAAGCGAAATTTTAACATACATCTTTGCTTTGGTTGGCTTTTACAAATTTTCAAATCTTTCCGAAGGGAAGATTGAAAGGCAGGAAGATTGAAGATAAAGAACTAGTCTCGATCAAAAAGCTCTACGTGATAGAACTATTGTGTAATGTGAAAATTTCTTTGAACTCTTCGGACTTTAGAGAGAGAGAGAGTTTTTAGAGAGAAGGAAGAGAAGAAGAGAAATAAAAACTTTGAGAGTCTAAGTCTTCCTCTCGGTTTATATACAAAATCTTTAACTCGCATTCCTTTGTGGCGGGATTTTAAGTGCACGAGTAACAAGTGGAAATCTTGTATTCACCTGTAGCGGGGTTTTAAGTGCACGATAACAAGTGGATCGTAACTTTAAATAGTGGTCTTCTTTGTACAAATATGAAAATACAATACGGGTGAAGAGAGACATGTGTGCTCTCACTTGTGTCAAATGGACCACTTAGAAAAATACATAAATTACTTGTCTTTTTCTTTTTTTTTTTTTTTTTTTTTTAAAGTAAATAATCAAATAATTATTTACAATGCTTTCTGGAGAGAAAATGCCGAAGCAGTCATCTTCGTTTCGTCTCGAGGAAATGAAAGGCTCTTCATCTTAAATCATCGTCTTAAATGCTTGAGGTGTCGGCCATGATGATCTTGGCACAGGAGGCGGAGAGGCATTCCATGGCTTTGAAGTATTCATCCTCAGAGTTTGGCGCTCGCCAAAAGAGAGAGGCTTTGGATTTTTTTGGCTTAGGAAGGTTTGTTGGGGTTTAGAGGCTTCGAGGGTTGGTTGTAGGAGGTTTTTAGAGGAGAGCGATCTTTGATCATATTGTGATCAATTTGGACTGTTCATCAAATTTTGACCACCATTTGACTTTAAAGGTTCTTTGAAGGATGACTTGGGAATCTTGGGTATGAAAACGGAGGTTCCACATCAAGACCCATGGAAGGAAGAAGTTTGTGCGAAGCAGCGAGAAAGGGGGGAAACCTTTTCCGGATTCGAGGAAGGAGTATAGTGAGCTTTAAGCAGTTTAGACAATTCGTGGCATTTGGAGTGAGGATTTGTGGTATTGGACCAAAAAGTTCCACCAATGATGAAACCAATTTGGAAGGCTTCTGACGGTTATTTTCGGATTGAAGAAAAATAACCATGAGTGGGATTTCTTTGGGTTTTGAAGGAAAAAAGTATTATACCGGGCTTGTTGGTAATCCCGGTAGGGAGAAAGTCCGACAATGTGGTAATCGGGTTTCAAAATTTAAAGAAAGGTTTTGACATTATGGAGTAGATCACCCCATTGATTTGGGCTCAATACTTTTAGGATTGTGGCCGTGGAATAAGCCGGTTCTGGATGGGCTTTGTCGAGAAAGAAATGTTTGAATTTAAGCTGATTGATTATTTTAAAATGCTTTGATAATAAGACTGAGGTTTTGTCAAATCCCATGGTTTGAAAAACTAGACCTTTGGGAAAAAACTTTGAAATGCTTTGAAAAGGATCGGTATGGTAAAATCCATCTTACATAGAAAGAATGTTTTGAAAATGGGTTTTATCAAACCAATCGGAGGTTTTCTTTGGAGGTGTTGGTGAGAGCACTGATTTGGGAAGATGAGCTTTGCGGAGACAACAACATTTTGAGAAAAAGGTTTTGTGATTTCTTGAGAAGTAGGTTTCTCAACTTTGGAAGGGTTTTGGCTTTGGGAAAAGCTTTGTAGAAGCGAGCATAAGCTCGGGGAGTTGGTAATGGAAGTCATCCATTGCTTTACTTGGTCATCAGAAGAAATGGATTTGTATTGGGCTCCATGATCTTCAACCAATTCGATCCAGGATTTGATGGGCATGGCAGAAGAAAGTAGTTTGTCTTTAGAGGGGGTTGATTGGGGTTCTTTAGAAGGTTCTTGAGATCCAGTAACTTTGAAGCTGCTTTACCTTTATCTTTTTCTTCTTTAAGCGGCATTATCTGTTTTGAAGAAATTCTCTGGTTAGAAAATCAGGAACAGAGTTTTTGTCACCTTTAATAAATTCAATATCAAAATCAAATACACTTAAAATAGCTTGCCAACGTGCAAAAATCTGTTTTGATGCAATGTTTTGAACATCCTTTTCTAAAACATGTTTTCTTGACTTTGCAATCAATTCTAAGTAAAAATTTTTGATTTAGTAAATCACTTTGGAATTTAGATATGCATAAAACAATAGAAAGAATTTCTTTTTGATAGTAGAATAATTTTTAAGCAATCATTCCAATGTGCGAAACATATTGTACTATCATTCTTTGTCATTTTCTTTTTGTTTCAAAATACCTCCATGCTTTATATCGAAGCATCGGTTTCAACAATTTTAGGTAATGCGAGATTTGCAAGAAATAAACATGGAATATTTTTCATGATTGCTTTATTAATCTAACAACTTTGGTATGTTCTTGACCATGCAACGGGATTCTTTTTAACCTATCATGCAAAGGTTTAGATATCCTATTGATATTAGGACAAAAATCGAGAACATAATTTAGACTTGAGAAATCTTTGTAATTGGGTTTTGTCCAAAATCTTGTCAGGGAATTTATACGCAAACAAAAGTGATCTTTCTATAGGAGTGATGGTTCCTTTGGAAATATGGTGACCTAGGAACCAGGACTTTTGTTTGAAATAAAGAAAATTTTGAACTAGAAAGGGCTAACTTGACCTTTTTAGTAACAAGATGAAAAGTCTTTAAATGTTTGAAATGTTGATCAATACTTTGTGAAAAAATCAACACATCATCAATGTAGACAATGCAAAACTCGAATAGGGATTATAAATATCGTTCATGATTCTTTGAAATTCGAGGTGCATTTTTCAAACCAAAAGGCATTCATTGTCCATTCGTATTGTCCAAAGGGAGCGGTAAAAATTTGTTTTATAACGATCTTTAGGGTGAATTTGTATTTGCCAAAACCAGACTTCATATCAAATTTAGAAAAATGAAAAGTGAACACGGTTTTGGAGCAAATCTTTTTTATTAGGTATTGGATACCTAATCCACTTTAAAGCTTTATTTAAGGGTTTATAATTTATCACAAGTCTAGGTACACCTCTTTCGATTTCAGAATTTTTATTAACATAAAAAGCGGCACAAGACCAAGGTGATCTAGATTTGACAATAAGTCCTTTAGTAAAAAGGTCATTTATCTCATCCTTACAATGTTGTTCCAATTCCATATTCATTTGAATTGGACGAGCTTTAGTGTGTATTTGTTTTTCATCAAAGGAACTTTCATAAGGCAAATCCACTTTAAATGCATTTCGATTCCAAAAAGCAGATGGCAAATCAGCACAGATTTCCTTTTCAACAAGGGTTTTGAAATCAGAGATTTTTCTTTGAATAAAATCACTTTGTAATTGACTTTCAATTCTTTGAAAATTTAAATCTTTTTGTAAATAAAATAAATTATCTTCTTTTGAATGCAATATGGCATTAATATGATTTTGATAAATAGAACAGGCTTTAACTATATTCAAATCTCTCGTTTTCGGTTTTTCAATAAATGGGAAAACAAGTCTTTGGTCTTTTGCTTTGAAAGATATACTGTTATAATTAACAGTATAAGGGGTAATAAGGTTTATAAAAGGAGTTCCTAGAATGACAACATGGTGTATGTCATTCGTAAGAACAAAGGAGGTTTTAAGCCCATTGTTTAATTGGGTATTTCCTTCTGGTATCAGAGCCAAGGGGAGGAAAGTGTTTTATTGTTTAATTGGGTATTGTTTAAAATCTTGTGTTTTATTTTGAAGTTTTGTTTTTGTGGTGAATTTAATGGCGGTTGTAAGTCCGTTTTAGGATAAGGAATCCGGCGAGAGTCAGTAAATCCATACACAGCCATCACCGACTAAAACAAAAATAGACCATCAGGTCTTGACCATGGATACTCTATTCGATAGAACATCGACCTTGTCAAGAACTTCTTAAAGGAATACAAGCCAATCAAAGCATGTCGTGAGTTCGGAAGAATTCATTATTGAGAACTTTGATAAAGCAATTGATTGTTGGGAACTTCCAAAAATCTCCAAAGAAAAGATTTACAAAACAAAAATGCTTGATCTTTTAAAAAATGATTATATTATAAAAACTGAAGAACGTGACATCACTCTTTCAGAACCTTTTGAAACAATTTATTTGTTTTCAGAAAAATCCTTAAAGAAATTAAAAGAAAAGAATTTCAAATATATTCACATTGGTTTAATCCAAATAGGAATAAAGCCCTTAACTAAAGAAGGCTTAGATACTTTATCTTCTTGATTGTCCTTAGAGATGGTCGATTCATCTCTTTTGATGATTCATTCTTAAGCGGCATCGAATCCGAGTCTTTGTAAAGGTCAATTTCTTTTGATTGTTATCCAAACATAACACTCTCTTAAAGACAAAAATATTTTAAAAAGCATGATTTTACAAATCAAAACCCATAATTACAAAATGATTAAAGGGTCCATTCGATTCGCTTTAATTTTCAAGATTTCTTACAAAGCTATGGTCTCTGCGTTTGTACGCATAACATAAATTCGATCGAAAAGAGATGAAACTCTTCTCTTACAGATCGACTTGTCCAAAGCAAACATGTCATTCCAAAACCGATCAATGGAAAGGCGTTAATCTTAGGAAGAATGGATCCTTGAAGGAGCCGCCCGATCGGTAATTCGAAACAACTTGAGCCCAATACGAGTTACAAAATGTGACTCGAAGTATTAGATGGTAAAGTCAATTATCATTGAGAAGATCTAGCTCATCAGATTTTCCGATAAAGCTTCGTGCTCAAGCATTTCTTCATTAGAAAGGAAATTCACAAAAGTCCCTTCATTATAAACCTTCCTTTTCAAAGTCAACCTAGGTTTTCAACCGGACATACCTAGTACATCCATAAGATCTGGTGACTATGCCACTAGTATTCTCACCCTATCTATACTAGTAGTCAACATGAAGAAAAGGAACCTTCTCCTCCAACTTCCCTACTTTCTATAAACATTCTGAAGAAAATGTCATTAATGTCATTGAAAAGATTTTGAATTGAATAAAGCACTTCTTCAAAATGATTTTTATTGATTTAAACAAAGAAAAGAGAATTTGGTTCTTGAAACAATTTTGAATCAAAGAAAAGAAATCCAACAAACTTATTATGAATTTGTGAATTTTCATAAAGTTCATATATTGTTTTTGATTGGTTGAAATATATTCTTACGAGAGCGACATCTCTTATCCTTTCAAAGAGTCAAACCCTATCAGCTATTAGAAAGAAAATCACGAGTGGAATCTTACTTGAAAGTGATAGATCAATCAGTCTGAACATCCACCTCTTAGGAGTATAACCATAAATCATGGTGAACCTCGCATTGATATTAGAGCATCACCTTACAAAATTCCAAAACCAAATGATTAGAGGCAAATTTAAGTAGTATTATCCAACAGAACAATTTCTGTAATACTAACTTAAATACAATCGAAAGCGATTGACTAGAATAGAAAACCAATTCCAAAAGTCAACCATTCTTGTTCCATCATTTCTTTGTTCAAAAGTCGACCATTCTTGTTCAAACAAAATCGGATTTCGACAAAAGCTTAAGGAACTTATTTTGAACCTTTTGAGGTTTTGAAAACTAGCCAAAGGCTTGTCGAAGTCAAAATCAGATTTTGCTAAAGCCATTAGAGAAGAAACTAGATAGGATAGAAAGTTGTTTCTTCCTCATACAGCAAAGTTCAAATTGCCGCGATACTCCACGATCTAGCAAGATTGGAGTATTGAACCTCGATGACCAAAGCTCTATAGCCTCCTCCGACTTAGAAGCCTTCAAAGAAGATCCTTACTACTCACTAAAGCGAATAAAATCCATTGGGATTTAGCCTTCCCATTGTCAAGATTCCACGAGATCTAGCGATAGATAATAGACCAAGTGCATTAAATCAATCTCGATATAATGCATCCTCGATCTATGAGTGGAATATTGATGGTATGTCCGAAGTATAATATTCTAGGCTTGTTGCAACAAATGACAATGGCGATTTAATGCCTATAAAACCTAGCGAGGAACTTACGATCGTGCCATTTGAGAAATCCTCATTCAGGTTTCTTTGGTCGATTGAAAGGTTGGTGGGATCATCTTCTCATTAATCGGCAACAACTAGACATTCTAAATTCCTTCAAGTCGATGAAAATGGAGCCCCTATTCTCGATGAGTTCAACAATCCAATCCAGGATCTTTGTTCTTCCTACAATTTTGACCATTCCCTCCATTTCATTGGTGATCCTTCTCATCTTCGTGATAAAACGCTGAGTTACTACATAATTTAAGATGTAGGAAACTTAGTGAATTCAAAGCTATAAAAGCACTTTCTTCACTCGTCTCTTCCTTAGGGATGATGCTAATCATACAACTTGGAAAGAAAAATTCCTTATTTGGATTACCAACTCTCCTTGGAGAGAAGGTTAGAAATTCCATTAAAGCCCCCGTATGATAACCGTATCCACTTATGAACGAACTTACTTATGGTGAGTTAAGGTTTGTCAACAAAGAAGGTTTAAAGATCTGTCAAGATTTGAAATTACGAAACGTCTTAAGTACGAGCTTAAGAAGTCTAAACAAGAATTAGGCGGTTTTGCAAACAATTGATTATGACCCCTTTAAAACTTCTACTTCCAAAGATTGTAATGGTGAGTGTTCTAAACCTCCATGAAAAACATTACAAATCTAGAAATTTTAGGAAATCCTTTCGTAATTTTAGAGAACTTCCTTATAAGAAACCTTCGAGGCCTTATAAGAAACCCAAGTTCACTAAAAAGAGTTCAAAGCCAAACCAAAAAACTCCTTTCACTCCTTTCGATTACAAAGAAGCTATATGTCACGGATGTGGCATGAAAGGTCATCTTTGCAAATCTTTGCAGAATGAACAAAAAGCTTCATGAGCTTGATCTTGGTGATGAGATCTTTTCCAAATTAGCCCTCTTCTTGTTGAGTCTTACGATTACGAGTCTTCCATGTGGAGAGGCAGTGACCCTATCGAGTTGATGAGCTAATTGACTCGGATGACTCTGCATCAGCGGTAGTGAATACGAATCGACTCATTTTTAAGAAAATCAATGTTTTGACTAAAGACCAAGAGACTTTTCTTGAACTTGTAAAACATATTTCGATCCAAATCTTCAAAAAGAATATCTTGATAAACTTTTGAAAACTTTGGATTTTAATAAAGTTGAGACTTTAAAGTCCCGATTGTCAAAAAGAATTCTTATGATCTTACCTGATTTTAGACAAAAGAAAACTAAGAAGTCAACGCCCACGATTCAAGATCTTCAAAAGGAAATCAAAGAGATTAAGCTGGAGATTAAGGATTTAAAAGAAAAACAGAAAAATGATTTAGAAACTATCCAACTCCTTTTACAAAAACATTTGGATAATGATTCGATAAAGATATCGATTCGATGGTGATCATAATGACCAAAATGTTGATAATATTGAATCCATGCCAAATGATTTTTGTTTGTTTTAAAACAAATCACCACAAGAAAGTATTTAATTAAAACTTCTTTAATTTTTTCTAAAGATTTTGCTATTGACGCCATTGCCACTTTTTGACCTTTGGTGCGATTTAAATTGTTTAAGAGAGGACATTGTCCCAAAAGATTTCATGAAAAGACAAAGAAAGGCTTTACGTGATGATTCAAAACTCAAAGTTAGTTCTAAAGTTGAAGCCTCAATCTATAACAATGGTTTTGAATTTAAAACCTCCTTTGTTCTTACGAATGACATACACCATGTTGTCATTCAGGAACTCCTTTTATAAACCTTATTACCCCTTATCTTGTTAATTATAACGATTATATCTTTCAAACAAAAGACCAAAGACTTGTTTTCCCGTTTATTGAAAAAGCAGAAAGCGAGAGATTTGAATATAGTTAAAGCTGTTCTATTTATCAAAATCATATTAATGCCATATTGCATTCAAAAGAAGATAATTTATTTTATTTACAAAAAGATTTAAATTTTCAAAGAATTGAAAGTCAATTACAAAGTGATTTTATTCAAAGAAAAATCTACGATTTCAAAACCCTTGTTGAAAAGGAAATGTCTTTGATTTGCCATCTGCTTTTTGGAATCGAAGCTGACATTTAGTGGATTTGCCTTATGAAAGTTCCTTTGATGAAAAACAAATACCCACTAAAGCTCGTCCAATTCAAATGAATATGGAATTGGAACAACATTGTAAGGATGAGATAAATGACCTTATTCTTAAAGGACTTATTGTCAAATCTAGATCACCTTGGTCTTGTGCCGCTTTTTATGTTAATAAAAATTCTGAAATCGAAAAGAGGTGTACCTAGACTTGTGATAAATTATAAACCCTTAAATAAAGCTTTAAAGTGGATTAGGTATCAATACACAATAAAAAGATTTGCTCAGCGTGTTAGAAGAACTTTCATTTTTCTAAATTTGATATGAAGTCGGTTTTGGCAAATACAAATTCACCCTAAAGATCGTTATAAAAGCGGCTTTTCTTGTTCCCTTTGGACAATACGAATGGACGATAATGCCTTTTGGTTTGAAAAATGCACCCGAGGAATTTCAAAGAATCATGAGCGATATTTATAATCCCTGTCCCCGAGTTTTGCATTGTCTACATTGATGATGTGTTGATTTTTCACAAAGTATTGATCAACATTTCAAACATTTAAAGACTTTTCATCTTGTTACTAAAAAAATTTGGGTTAGCCCTTTCTAGTTCAAAAATTTCTTTATTTCAAACAAAAAGTCCGGTTCTAGGTCACCGTATTTCCAAAGGAACCATCACTCTATAGAAAGATCACTTTTGTTTTGCGAGATAAATTCCACGACAAGATTTTGGACAAAACCCAATTACAAAGATTTCTCGGTAGTCTAAATTATGTTTCGATTTTTGTCCTAATATCAATAGGATATCTAAACCTTTGCATGATAGGTTAAAAAAGAATCTGTTGCATAGTGGAAAGAACATACCAAAGTTGTTAGATTAATAAAGCAATCGTGAAAAATATTCCATGTTTATTTCTTTGCAAATCTGCATTACTAAAATTGTTGGCCGATGCTTCGATATAGGTTATGGAGGTATTTTGAAACAAAAGAAAATGACAAAGAGCGAGATAGTACAATATGTTTACGCAGCATTGGAATGATTGAGAAAAATTATTCTACTATCAAAAAAGAAATTCTTTACATTGTTTTATGCATATCTAAATTCCAAAGTGATTTACTAAATCAAAAATTTTTACTTAGAATTGATTGCGAAAGCTGCAAAACATGTTTTAGAAAAGGATGTTCAAAACATTGCATCAAAACAGATTTTTTCACGATGGAAAGCTATTTTAATTGTATTTTATTTTTATATAGAATTTATTAAAGGTTACAAAAACTCTGTTCTGATTTTACAACCGAGAGAATTTCTTGAAAAGAGATAATGCCGCTAAAGAAGAAAGATAAAGGTAAAGCGGTTCTCAAAGTTACTGGATCTCAGAACCTCTACTAAAGAACCCCAATCAACCCCTCTAAAGACAAACTACTTTCTTACGCCATGCCCGTCAAATCTGGATCGAATTGTTTGAAGATCATTGATCACAATACATATCCATTTATTATGATGAACAAGTAAATCAATTGATTAATTCCATTACCAAATCCCACGAGCTTATGCCGCTCTACAAAGCTTTTCCCAAAGCCAAAACCCTCCAAAGTTGAGAAACCTACTTCTCAAGAAATCACAAAACCTTTTTCTCAAAATGTTGTTGTCTCTGAAAGCTCATCTTCCCAAAGGTGTGCTTTCTCACCAACACCTCAAAGAAAACCTCCGATTGGTTTGATAAAACCCATTTTCAAAACATTCTTTCTATAGAAGATGGATTTTACCATCTTGATCCTTTTCAAAGCATTTCAAAGTTTTCCCCCAAATTTGGTTTTGAACCATGGGATTTGACAAAACCCGATCTTATTATCAAAGCATTTTGAAATAATGAATCGAGTTAAATTCAAACATTTCTTTCTTGACAAAGCCCATCCAGAAGGCGGCTTATTCCACGGCCACAATCCTAAAAGTATTGAGCCCGAATCAATGGGGTGATCTACTCCATAATGTCAAAACCTTTCCTTTAAATTTTGAAACCCGATTACCACATTGTCGGACTTTCTCTCTTGGGATTACCAACAAGCCTGGTATAATACTTTTTCCTTCAAAACCCAAAGAAATCCCACTCATGGTTATTTTTCTTCAATCAAGAAAATAACCGTTTGAGCCTTCAAATTGGTTTCATCATTGGTGGAACTTCTTTGGTCCGATACCACAAATCCTCACTCAAATGCCACGAATTGTCTAAAACTGTTTAAAGCTCACTATACTCATGCGAATCAGAAAAGGTTTCCCCGCTTTCTGTTTTCTGTACAAACTTCTTCCTTCCATGGGTCTTGATGTGGAACCTCCGTTTTCATACCCAAGATTCCCAAGTCATCCTTGAAAAGAACCTTTAAAGTCAAATGGTGGTGAAATTTGATGAGCAGTCCAAATTGATGTTAACGTGATCAAAGATTGGCTCTCTCTCAAAAACCTCCTACAACCAACCCTCGAAGCCTCTAAAGCCCAACAAACCTTCCTAAGCCAAAAATCAAAGCCCAGTCTCTTTTGGCGGCGCCAAAGCGAGGATGAATACTTGAAGCCATGGAGCGGCTCCTCGCCTCCGGTCAAGATCATCGATGGTGACACCTCTACGAAGATGAAGACGATGATGAAGATGAAGAGCCTTTCATTTCCTTGGAGGCAACGAAGATATTTGTTTGGCATTTTCTCTCCGGTAAAGCATTGTAAATAATTATTTGATTATTTACTTTAAAAAAAAAAAAAAAAAAAAAAAAAAAAATAATAATTTATGTATTTTCGGGTGGTCCATTGGACCAAGTGAGAGCGCACATGTCTCTTCACCCGTATTGTATTTTCATATTTGTACAAAGAAGACCACTATTTAAAAATTACGATCCACATTCTTTGTGCACTTAAAAACCCGCTACGGTGAGCAGTGCAGATTTCCACTTATTCTTGTGCACTTAAAATCCCGCTACGGTGAACGAGTTAAAGATTTTGTATATAAACCGAGAGGAAGACTTAGACTCCTCGGGTTTTTATTCTCTTCTTCTCTTCCTTCTCTCTAAAAACTCTCTCTCTCTCTCTAAAAGTCAGAAGAGTTCAAAGAAATTTTGTTTACACAATAGTTTATCGCGAGGCTTTGAGTGATCGAGACTAGTTCTTTATCTTGATCTTCCGTCTTCAATCTTCCTTACGGAAAGATTTGAAAATTTGTAAAAGCCAACCAAAGCGAAAGATGTATGTTAAAATTTCAGTTCTTTAAATTTAAAAGCTTAATGTAATTTAAATTCTCGCAATTTACTTTCAAGCATTTACTTTACGCAATTTACTTTAAAGCATTTACTTTACTGCAATTTACTTTATGTAATTTAAATTTCTGCAATTTAATTTCAAAGCATTTTATTTTACAAAGCATGCTTGCGGTGATCTCTATCAGATCTGCCATATAAAGCTGTACATTCCTGCGAGGCAAAGAGGCCGGATCTCGATCCTCGGTTGTAAATCTCTCTTCTCCCTCCATTCATTCGAGCACCATTTAGGGATCGGATGCAGTGCTGTGTATGTACTAAGCCACCAAAAGAACTGTCTAAAGTTGATAATAGCCCGATAAAAGAAACAACCACGTTCAAAGCAACTTAATAATTATTTGGTAAAGCAAAAGTGATTTAGTATATCATTTGGAATACTCGAGAGTGCGGGCTATTGGTCAAAGGGTTATTAAAGATCGGCTTTAAAATACCTGGCGGAACCATCTCTCGGATAACAACGCTCTTTTACGTCTTATATCAAATATTTAAAATCGATGTGGGAGTGTTTCATGGCATAACGTAACGAAGTTTAGTCCAGGTAGTCTTTGAAAACATAAAGTGGATCAGCGTCCAAATTCTGTTTGATCATTGTATGTTTCAAAGAACTCCATTAACAAACTTGGTAAAACTCTTTTAAAATCAACCAATCACGATCCAATTATTTTATTAAAGCATTGATAAAGAGTTTTAAATGAAAACACTTTTAGAGGCGCCTTCGATCTATTTCCTTACGGTATCGTGAGCGAGGGGAGGAAAGTGTTTTATTGTTTAATTGGGTATTGTTTAAAATCTTGTGTTTTATTTTGAAGTTTTGTTTTTGTGGTGAATTTTTCTTGGTTGTAAGTCCGTTTTAGGATAAGGAATCCATTGAGGGTCATGTAAATCCATACTGTAAGCCATCTTGACCAAACAAAAATAGACCATAAGGTCTTGACCATGGATCCTCTATTCGATAGAACATCGTCCTTGTCTAGCTCTTCTTGGAAGACTAGCGATTCAAAGCATGTCGTGAGTTCGGAAGAATTCATTATTGAGAACTTTGATAAAGCAATTGATTGTTGGGAACTTCCAAAAAATCTCCAAAGAAAAGATTTACAAAACAAAATGCTTGATCTTTTAAAAAATGATTATATTATAAAAGCGAAGAGCGTGACATCACTCTTTCAGAACCTTTTGAAACAATTTATTTGTTTTCAGAAAAATCCTTAAAGAAATTAAAAGAAAAGAATTTCAAATATATTCACATTGGTTTAATCGAATAGGAATAAAGCCCTTAAGCTAAAGAAGGCTTAGATCTTATCCTTCTTTGTCTTAGAGATGGTCGATTAAATCTCTTTTGATGATTCATTGCTAAGTAGCATCGAATCCAGTCTTTGTAAAGGTCAATTTCTTTTGATTGTTATCAAACATAACACTTTCTCTTAAAGACAAAAATATTTTAAAAGCATGATTTTACAAATCAAAACCCGTAATTACAAAATGATTAAAGGGTCAATTCGAGTCGACTTTAATTTTCAAGATTTCTTACAAAGCTATGGTCTCTGCGTTTTATGCGCAACATAAATTCGATCGAAAAGAGATGAAACTCTTCTCTTACAGATCGACATCAAGCAAACCTTTGTCATTCCAAAGCCGATCCAATGGAAAGGCGTTAATCTTCGAGGAAGAATGGATCCTTGAAGGAGCCGCCCAGTGGTAATTCCGAAACAACTTGAGCCCAATCTGAGTTACAAAATGTGACTCGGTATTCCGATAGTAAAGTCAAATTATCATTGAGAAGATCTAACTCATCAGAGTTTTACGATAAAGCTTCGTGCTCAAGCATTAAGCCCATTAGAAAGGAAATTCACAAAAGTCCATACATTATAAACCTTCCTTTTCAAAGTCAACCTAGGTTTTCAACTTCAGACATACCTAGTACATCCATAAGATCTGTTGACTATGCCCACTAGTATTCCTCACTTTATCTATACTAGTAGTCAACATGAAGAAAAGGAACCTTCTCCTCCAACTTCCCTACTACTTCTCTTTATTACGAGAAAATGTCATTAATGTCATTGAAAAGATTTTGAATTGAATAAAGCACTTCTTGAAATGATTTTTATTGATTTAAACAAAGAAAAGAGAATTTGGTTCTTCAAACAATTTTGAATCAAAGAAAAGAAATCCAACAAACTTATTATGAATTTGTGAATTTTCATAAAGTTCATATATTGTTTTTGATTGGTTCGAAATATATTCTTACGAGAGCGACATCTCTTATCCTTTCGAAAAGTCAAACCCTATCACTATTAGAAGAAAATCCACGAGTGGAATCTTCTTGAAAGTGATAGATCAATCAGTCTGAACATCCACCTCTTAGGAGTATAACCATAAATCATGGTGAACCTCCATTGATATTAGAGCATCGCTTACAAAATTCCAAAACCAAATGATTAGAGGCAAATTTAAGTAGTATTATCCAGCAGAACAATTTACGTAATACTAACTTAAATCTGATCGAAGCAGTTGACTAGAATAGAAAACCAATTCCAAAAGTCAACCATTCTTGTTCCATCGTATTTCTTTGTTCAAAAGTCGACCATTCTTGTTCAAACAAAATCGGATTACGACAAAAAGCTTAAGGAACCTATTTTCAAACCTTTTCGAGTTTGAAAACTAGCCAAAAGCTTGTCAAATAGTCAAAATCAGATTTTGCTAAAGCCATTAGAGAACAACTAGATAGGATGAAATTTGTTTCTTCCTCATACAGCAAAGTTCAAATTGCCCCGATACTTTCGATCTAGCAAGATTGGAGTATTGAACCTCGATGACCAAAGCTCATAGCCTCTCTCGACTTAGAAGCCTTGAAGAAGATCCTTCTACTCACTAAAGCGAATAAAATCCATTGGGATTTAGCCCTTCCCCTTTATCGAGACTCCATGAGGATCTAGTGATAGATAATAGACCAAGTGCATTAAATCAATCTCGATATAATGCATCCTCGATCTATGAGTGGAATATTGATGGTATGTCCAAGTATAATATTCTAGGCTTGTTGCAACAAATGACAATGGCATTTAATGCCTATAAAACCCCAGCGAGGAACTTCACGATCGTGCCATTTCGAAATCCTCATTTGCGGTTTCTTGGTCGATTGAAAGGTTGGTGGGATCATCTTACCATTAATCGGCAACAACTAGACATTCTAAATTCCTTCGAGTCGATGAAAATGGAGCCCCTATTCTCGATGAGTTCAACAATCCAATCCAGGGATCTTTGCTTACTACAATTTTGACCATTTCCTCCGTTTCATTGGTGATCCTTCTCATCTTCGTGATAAACATTTGAGTTACTACATAATTTAAGATGTAGGAAACTTAGTGAATTCAAAGCTATAAAAGCACTTTCTTCACTCGTCTCTTCCTTAGGGATGATCTAATCATACAACTTGGAAAGAAAAATTCCTTATTTGGATTACCAACTCTCCTTGGAGAGAAGGTTAGAAATTCCATTAAAGCCACTGTATGATAACCAGTATCACTTATGGCGAACTTACTTATGGTGAGTTAGTCGGTTTGTCAATCAAAGAAGGTTTAAAGATCATCAAGATTTGAAATTACGAAACGTCTTAAGTACGAGCTTAAGAAGTCTAAACAAGAATTAGGCGGTTTAAAACAATTCAATTATGACCCCTTTAAAACTTCTACTTCCAAAGATTGTAATGGTGAGTGTTCTAAACCTCATAAAAAACATTACAAATCTAGAAATTTTAGGAAATCCTTTCGTAATTTTAGAGAACTTCCTTATAAGAAACCTTGAGGCCTTATAAGAAACCCAAGTTCACAAAAAGAGTTCAAAGCCAAACCAAAAACTCCTTTCACTCCTTTCGATTACAAAGAAGCTATATGTCACAGATGTGGCATGAAGGTCATCTTACTTGAAATCTGCGGAGAATGAACAAAAAGCTTCGTGAGCTTGATCTTGGTGATGAGATCTTTTCCAAATTAGCCCCTCTTCTTGTTGAGTCTTTCGATTACGAGTCTCCAGTGTCGGGAGACAGTGACCCCTATCAAGTTGATGAGCTAATTGACTCAGATGACTCTGCATCTAGCAGTAGTGAATCTGAATCTGACTCATTTTTAAAGAAAATCAATGTTTTGACTAAAGACCAAGAGACTTTTCTTGAACTTGTAAAACATATTTTACGATCCAAATCTTCAAAAAGAATATCTTGATAAACTTTTGAAAACTTTGGATTTTAATAAAAGTGAGACTTAAAGTCCCGATTGTCAAAAAAGAATTCTTATGATCTTACCTGATTTTAGACAAAAGAAAACTAAGAAGTCAACGCCCACGATTCAAGATCTTCAAAAGGAAATCAAAGAGATTAAAGCGGAGATTAAGGATTTAAAAGAAAAAGCAGAAAAATGATTACGAAACTATCCAACTCCTTTTACAAAAACATTTGGATAATGATTACGATAAAGATATCGATTACGATGGTGATCATAATGACCAAAATGTTGATAATATTGAATCCATGCCAAATGATTTTTGTTTGTTTTAAAACAAATCACCACCGAGAAGTATTTAATTAAAACTTCTTTAATTTTTTCTAAAGATTTTGCTATTAGCGCCATTGCCCTTTTTGACCTTTGGTGCCGATTTAAATTGTTTAGAGAGGACATTGTCCCCAAAAGATTTCATGAAAAGACAAAGAAAGGCTTTACTCACGTGATGATTCAAAACTCGAAGTTAGTTCTAAAGTTGAAGCCTCGATCTATAACAATGGTTTTGAATTTAAAACCTCCTTTGTTCTTACGAATGACATACACCATGTTGTCATTCTAGGAACTCCTTTTATAAACCTTATTACCCTTATCTTGTTAATTATAGAGTATATCTTTCAAAACAAAAGACCAAAGACTTGTTTTCCATTTATTGAAAAACCGAAAGCGAGAGATTTGAATATAGTTAAAGCCTGTTCTATTTATCAAAATCATATTAATGCCATATTGCATTGAAAAGAAGATA
This sequence comes from Citrus sp. QX-2021, assembly GCA_030444885.1. Lineage (NCBI taxonomy): Eukaryota > Viridiplantae > Streptophyta > Magnoliopsida > Sapindales > Rutaceae > Citrus > Citrus sp. QX-2021. The sequence goes on from JAUJEF010000619.1 coordinate 17,503, forward strand.
ATTTATTTTATTTACAAAAAGATTTAAATTTTCAAAGAATTGAAAGTCAATTACAAAGTGATTTTATTCAAAGAAAAATCTACGATTTCAAAACCCTTGTTGAAAAGGAAATGCATGTCTTTGATTTGCCATCTGCTTTTGGAATCAGCTTGACATTTAGTGGATTTGCCTTATGAAAGTTCCTTTGATGAAAAACAAATACCCAAACAAAGCTCGTCGATTGAATGAATATGGAATTGGAGCAACATTGTAAGGATGAGATAAATGACCTTATTCTTAAAGGACTTATTGTCAAATCTAGATCACCTTGGTCTTGTGCCGCTTTTTATGTTAATAAAAATTCTGAAATCGAAAGAGTGTACCTAGACTTGTGATAAATTATAAACCTTAAATAAAGCTTTAAAGTGGATTAGGTATCAATACACAATAAAAAGATTTGCTCAAAAGCGTGTTCGAACTTTCATTTTTCTAAATTTGATATGAAGTCGGTTTTGGCAAATACAAATTCACACTAAAGATCGTTATAAAACGACTTTTCTTGTTCCCTTTGGACAATACGAATGGACGATAATGCCTTTTGGTTTGAAAAATGCACCCTCGAATTTGAAAGAATCATGAGCGATATTTATAATCCCTATTTACGAGTTTTGCATTGTCTACATTGATGATGTGTTGATTTTTCACAAAGTATTGATCAACATTTCAAACATTTAAAGACTTTTCATCTTGTTACTAAAAAGGTGGGTTAGCCCTTTCTAGTTCAAAAATTTCTTTATTTGAAACAAAAGTCCGGTTCTAGAGTCACCGTATTTCCAAAGGAACCATCACTCTATAGAAAGATCACTTTTGTTTGCGAGATAAATTCACGACAAGATTTTGGACAAAACCCAATTACAAAGATTTCTCGGTAGTCTAAATTATGTTCTCGATTTTTGTCTAATATCAATAGGATATCTAAACCTTTGCATGATAGGTTAAAAAGAATCTGTTGCATGGTGGGAAGAACATACCAAAGTTGTTAGATTAATAAAGCAATCTGTGAAAAATATTCCATGTTTATTTCTTGCAAATCTGCATTACCAAAATTGTTGAAAGCGATGCTTGATATAGGTTATGGAGGTATTTTGAAACAAAAGAAAATGACAAAGAGCAGATAGTACAATATGTTTACGCGCATTGGAATGATTGCCAGAAAAATTATTCTACTATCAAAAAAGAAATCATTTCTATTGTTTTATGCATATCTAAATTCCAAAGTGATTTACTAAATCAAAAATTTTTACTTAGAATTGATTGCAAAGGTGCAAAACATGTTTTAGAAAAGGATGTTCAAAACATTGCATCAAAAGCAGATTTTTGCACGTTGGCAAGCTATTTTAAGTGTATTTGATTTTGATATTGAATTTATTAAAGGTGACAAAAACTCGTTCTGATTTTCTAACGAGAGAATTTCTTGAAAGCAGAGATAATGCCGCATTAAAGAAGAAAGATAAAGGTAAAGCGGTTCTCAAAGTTCTTTGGATCTCAAGAACCATACAAAGAACCCCAATCAACCCCCTCTAAAGACAAACTACTTTCTTACGCCATGCCCGTGAATCCTGGATCGGAATTGGTTGAAGATCATGGAGCCCAATACAAATCCATTTCTTACGATGACCAAGTAAAGCAATGGATGAATTCCATTACCAAATCCCCGAGCTTATGCTCGCTCTCTACAAAGCTTTTCCCAAAGCCAAAACCCTTCCAAAGTTGAGAAACCTACTTCTCGAGAAATCCAAAACCTTTTTCTCAAAATGTTGTTGTCTGCTGAAAGCTCATCTTCCCAAATTGTGCTTTCTCACCAACACCTCAAAGAAAACCTCCGATTGGTTTGATAAAACCCATTTTCAAAACATTCTTTCTATAGAAGATGGATTTTACCATACCGATCCTTTTCAAAGCATTTCAAAGTTTTTTCCCAAAGGTGGTTTTGAACCATGGGATTTGACAAAACCAGATCTTATTATCAAAGCATTTTAGAAATAAGCTGAATCGGTTAAATTCAAACATTTCTTTCTTGACAAAGCCCATCCAGGCAGAAGCTTATTCCACGGCCACAATCAAAAGTATTGAGCCCAAATCAATGGGGTGATCTACTCATAATGTCAAAACCTTTCCTTTAAATTTTGAAACCCGATTACCGCGTTGTCGGACTTTCTCTCTTGGGATTACAACAAGCACAGTATAATACTTTTTTCCTTCAAAACCCGAAGAAATCCCACTCATGGTTATTTTTCTTGATCAAGAAAATAACCGTTGAGCCTTCCAAATTGGTTTCATCATTGGTGGAACTTCTTTGGTCAATACCACAAATCCTCACTCCGAATGCCACGAATTGTCTAAACTTGTTTAAAGCTCACTATATCTCTTACGAATCAGAAAAGGTTCCCCCTTTCTCTCTTTACATCTGTACAAACTTCTTCCTTCCATGGGTCTTGATGTGGAACCTCCGTTTTCATACCCAAGATTCCCAAGTCATCCTTGAAAAAGAACCTTTACAAAGTCAAATGGTGGTCAAAATTTGATGAGCAGTCCAAATTGGTATTAACATGATCAAAGATTGGCTCTCTCTACAAAAACCTCCTACAACCAACCCTCGAAGCCTCTAAAGCCCAACAAACCTTCCTAAGCCAAAAATCAAAGCCCAGTCTCTTTTGGCGGCGCCAGCGAGGATGAATACTTGAAAGCCATGGAGCGACTCACTCGCCTCCCGGTCAAGATCATGATGGTGACACCTCGAAGAGGAAGGCGATGATGAAGATGAAGAGCCTTTCATTTCCCTTGGAGGCAACGAAGATGGCTTGTTTTGGCATTTTTTCTCCGGTAAACCATTTTAAATAATTTTTTTTTTTTTTATTTAAAAAAAAAAAAAAAAAAAAAAAAAAAAAAAAAAAAAGATAAGTAATTTATGTATTTTCGGGTGGTCCATTGGACCTGAGTGAGAGCGCACATGTCTCTTCACCCGTATTGTATTTTCATATTTGTACAAAGAAGACCCTTATTTAAATTTACGATCCAGCTTATTCTTGTGCACTTAAAACCCCATTACGGTGAAGCGGTGCAGATTTCCACTTATTCTTGTGCACTTAAAATCCCGCTACGGTGAGCAGTTAAAGATTTTGTATATAAACCGAGAGGAAGACTTAGACTCCTCGGGTTTTTATTTCTCTTCTTCTCTTCCTTCTCTCTGCAAAAACTCTCTCTCTCTCTAAAAGTCAGAAGAGTTCAAAGAAATTTTCTGTTTACACAATAGTTCTATCACGGAGAGCTTTGAGTGATCGGACTAGTTCTTTATCTTCAATCTTCCGTCTTTCAATCTTCCATACGGAAAGATTTGAAAATTTGTAAAAAGCCAACCAAAGCAAAGATGTATGTTAAAATTTTGAGTTCTTTAAATTTAAAAGCTTAATGTAATTTAAATTCTCTTAATTTACTTTCAAGCATTTACTTTACTGCAATTTACTTTAAAGCATTTACTTTCTGCAATTTACTTTATGTAATTTAAATTTCTGCAATTTAATTTCAAAGCATTTTATTTTACAAAGCATGCTTGCGGTGATCTCTATCAGATCTGCCATATAAGCTATGTACATTCCTCGAGGCAAAGAGACCGAGATCTCGATCCTCGGTTGTAAATCTTCTCTTCTCCTCCAATTCATTGAGCACCATTTAGGGATCCGGATGCAGTGCTGTGTATGTACTAAGCCCTTAAAAGAACTGTCTAAAGTTGATAATAGTGATAAAAAAACAACCACGTTGAAAGCAACTTAATAATTATTTGGTAAAGCAAAAGTGATTTAGTATATCATTTGGAATACTCGAGAGTGCGGGCTATTGGTCAAAGGGTTATTAAAGATCGGCTTTAAAATACCCAAGCGGAACCATCTCTCGAGATAACAACGCTACGTACTATATCAAATATTTAAAATCGACCCAACCGCGTCCAAATTCTGTTTGATCGTTGTATGTTTCAAAGAACTCCATTAACAAACTTGGTAAAACTCTTTTAAAATCAACCGAAAACTTCGGGGGGATCATCACGATCCAATTATTTTATTAAAGCATTGATAAAGAGTTTTAACGAAAACACACCCGCGCCGATCTATTTCCTTACGGTATCAGAGCGAGGGAGGAAAGTGTTTTATTGTTTAATTGGGTATTGTTTAAAATCTTGTGTTTTATTTTGAAGTTTTGTTTTTGTGGTGAATTCTACTGGTTGTAAGTCCGTTTTAGGATAAGGAATCATTGAGGGTGTAAATCCATACCAGCCATCTTGACCCAGGCTGACAAAAAAATATAGACCATAAGGTCTTGACCATGGATCCTCTATTCGATAGAACATCGTCCTTGTCTAGCTCTTCTTCCGGGAAGACTAGCGATTCAAAGCATGTCGTGAGTTCGGAAGAATTCATTATTGAGAACTTTGATAAAGCAATTGATTGTTGGGAACTTCCAAAAATCTCCAAAGAAAAGATTTACAAAACAAAAATGCTTGATCTTTTAAAAAATGATTATATTATAAAAACTGAAGAACGTGACATCACTCTTTCAGAACCTTTTGAAACAATTTATTTGTTTTCAGAAAAATCCTTAAAGAAATTAAAAGAAAAGAATTTCAAATATATTCACATTGGTTTAATCGAATAGGAATAAAGCCATAACTAAAGAAGGCTTAGAACTTCTTATATCTGCTTGTCTTAGAGATGGTCGATTAAATCTCTTTTGATGATTCATTCTTAAGTAGCATCGAATCGAGTCTTTGTAAAGGTCGATTTCTTTTGATTGTTATCCAAACATAACACTTTCTCTTAAAGACAAAAATATTTTAAAAGCATGATTTTACAAATCAAAACCCGTAATTACAAAATGATTAAAGGGTCCATTCAGTCGCTTTAATTTTCAAGATTTCTTACAAAGCTATGGTCTCTGCGTTTTGTACGCAACATAAATTCGATCGAAAAGAGATGAAACTCTTCTCTTACAGGTGACTTGTCAAAGCAAACACTTGTCATTCAAAAGCCGATCGATGGAAAGGCGTTAATCTTCCCGAGAAGAATGGATCCTTGAAGGAGCGCCCGTGGTAATTCGAAACAACTTGAGCCCAATCTGAGTTACAAAATGTGACTCGGTATTAGATGGTAAAGTCAATTATCATTCGGAAGATCTAACTCATCAGGATTTTTACGATAAAGCTTCGTGCTTTCAAGCATTCCTTCATTAGAAAGGAAATTCACAAAAGTCCCTACATTATAAACCTTCCTTTTCAGAAGTCAACCTAGGTTTTCAAACCGGACATACCTAGTACATCCATAAGATCTGTTGACTATGCCACTAGTATTCCTCACTTTGCTCTATATCTAGTAGTCAACATGAAGAAAAGGAACCTTCTCCTCCAAACTTCCCTACTTTCTCTCTAACATTACTGAGAAAATGTCATTAATGTCATTGAAAAGATTTTGAATTGAATAAAGCACTTCTTCAAAATGATTTTTATTGATTTAAACAAAGAAAAGAGAATTTGGTTCTTCAAACAATTTTTGAATCAAAGAAAAGAAATCAACAAACTTATTATGAATTTGTGAATTTTCATAAAAGTTCATATATTGTTTTTTGATTGGTTGAAATATATTCTTACGAGAGCGACATCTCTTATCCTTTGAAAAGTCAAACCACTATCACTATTAGAAAGAAAATCCACGAGTGGAATCTTCTTGAAAGTGATAGATCAATCAATCTGAACATCCACCTCTTAGGAGTATAACCATAAATCATGGTGAACCTCCCCATTGATATTAGAGCATCACCTTACAAAATTCCAAAACCAAATGATTAGAGGCAAATTTAAGTAGTATTATCCAGCAGAACAATTTACCGTAATACTAACTTAAATACAATCGAAAGCGATTGACTAGAATAGAAAACCAATTCCAAAAGTCAACCATTCTTTGTTCCATATTTCTTTGTTCAAAAGTCGACCATTCTTGTTCAAACAAAATCGGATTCGACAAAAGCAGGAACCTATTTTCAAACCTTTTCGAGTTTTGAAAACTAGCAAAGGCTTGTCGAAGTCAAAATCAGATTTTGCTAAAGCCCGATTAGAGAACAACTAGATAGGATAGAAATTTCATTTTCTTCCATCCATCAGCAAAGTTCAAATTGCCACGATACTCCACAATCTAGCAAGATTGGAGTATTGAACCTCGATGACCAAAGCTCATAGCCTCCTCGACTTAGAAGCCTTGAAGAAGATCATCCTACTCTCACAAAGCGAATAAAATCCATTGGGATTTAGCCTTCCCATTATCGAAGACTCCATGAGATCTAGTGATAGATAATAGACGAGTGCATTAAATCAATCTCGATATAATGCATCCTCGATCTATGAGTGGAATATTGATGGTATGTCAGAAAGTATAATATTACAGGCTTGTTGCAACAAATGACAATGGCGGCTAATGCTATAAAACCCAGCGAGGAACTTACGATCGTGCCATTTTGAAATCCTCATTGCGGGTTTCTTGGTCGATTGAAAGGTTGGTGGGATCATCTTCTCTTGTCATCAGCAACAACTAGACATTTAAATTTCCTTGAGTCGATGAAAATGGAGCCCTATTCTCGATGAGTTCAACAATCCAATCCAGGGATCTTATTCTTCTCTAATTTTGACCATTTCCTCCATTTCATTGGTGATCCTTCAAATCTTCGTGATAAAACTATTTGAGTTACTACATAATTTAAGATGTAGGAAACTTAGTGAATTCAAAGCTATAAAAGCACTTTCTTCACTCGTCTCTTCCTTAGGGATGATCTTAATCATACAACTTGGAAAGAAAAATTCCTTATTTGGATTACCAACTCTCCTTGGAGAGAAGGTTAGAAATTCCATTAAAGCCATGTATGATAACCGTATCCTTATGACGAACTTACTTATGGTGAGTTAGTCGGTTTGTCAACAAAGAAGGTTTAAAGATCTGTCAAGATTTGAAATTACAGAAACGTCTTAAGTACGAGCTTAAGAAGTCTAAACAAGAATTAGGCGGTTTACAAACAATTCAATTATGACCCGCTTTAAAACTTCTACTTCCAAAGATTGTAATGGTGAGTGTTCTAAACCTCATGAAAAACATTACAAATCTAGAAATTTTAGGAAATCCTTTCGTAATTTTAGAGAACTTCCTTATAAGAAACCTTCGAGGCCTTATAAAAACCCCGAGTTCACAAAAAAGAGTTCAAAGCCAAACCAAAACTCCTTTTCCTCCTTTCAATTCTGAAAAAGCTATATGTCACGGATGTGGCATGAAGGTCATCTTGCTGAAATCTTTGAGAATGAACAAAAAGCCGTGAGCTTGATCTTGGTGATGAGATCTTTTCCAAATTAGCCCTCTTCTTGTTGAGTCTTCGATTACGAGTCTTCCATGTCGGGAGGCAGGTGACCCTATCAAGTTGATGAAGCTAATTGGCTCGGATGACTACTGCATCTAGCGATAGTGAATGCGAATCGGCTAATTTTTAAAGAAAATCAATGTTTTGACTAAAGACCAAGAGACTTTTCTTGAACTTGTAAAACATATTTACGTCAAATCTTGAAAAAAGAATATCTTGATAAACTTTTGAAAACTTTGGATTTTAATAAAATGAGGACTAAAGTCCCGATTGTCAAAAAAGAATTCTTATGATCTTACCCAGATTTTAGACAAAAGAAAACTAAGAAGTCAACGCCCACGATTCAAGATCTTGAGAAATCAAAGAGATTAAGCTGGAGATTAAGGATTTAAAGAAAAAGCAGAAAAATGATTACGAAACTATCGACTCCTTTTACAAAAACATTTGGATAATGATTGATAAAGATATCGATTCGATGGTGATCATAATGACCAAAATGTTGATAATATTGAATCCATGCCAAATGATTTTTGTTTGTTTTAAAACAAATCACCATGAGAAAGTATTTAATTAAAACTTCTTTAATTTTTCTAAAGATTTTGCTATTAGCGCCATTGCCACTTTTTTGACTGCAGTGTTGGATTTAAATTGTTTAGAGAGGACATTGTCCCAAAGATTTCATGAAAAGACAAAGAAAGGCTTTACTGCCTTGATGATTCAAAGCTTCAAAGTTAGTTTAAAGTTGAAGCCTCGATCTATAACATGATGGTTTTGAATTTAAAACCTCCTTTGTTCTACGAATGACATACACCGTGTTGTCATTCTAGGAACTCCTTTTATAAACCTTATTACCCTTATCTTTCATTAATTATAACGGTATATCTTTCAAAGCAAAAGACCAAAGACTTGTTTTCCCATTTATTGAAAAAGCGAAAGCGAGAGATTTGAATATAGTTAAAGCTTTGTTCTATTTATCAAAATCATATTAATGCCATATTGCATTGAAAAGAAGATAATTTATTTTATTTACAAAAAGATTTAAATTTTCAAAGAATTGAAAGTCAATTACAAAGTGATTTTATTGAAGAAAAATCTCACGATTTCAAAACCCTTGTTGAAAAGGAAATCATCTTTGATTTGCCATCTGCTTTTTGGAATCGAAAGCAGACATTTAGTGGATTTGCCTTATGAAAGTTCCTTTGATGAAAAACAAATACCCACTAAAGCTCGTCCAATTCAAATGAATATGGAATTGGAGCAACATTGTAAGGATGAGATAAATGACCTTGTTACTTAAAGGACTTATTGTCAAATCTAGATCACCTTGGTCTTGTGCGCTTTTTATGTTAATAAAAATTCTGAAATCGAAAAGAGGTGTACCTAGACTTGTGATAAATTATAAACCCTTAAATAAAGCTTTAAAGTGGATTAGGTATCAATACACTAATAAAAAGATTTACTCAGCGTATTCGAACTTTCATTTTTCTAAATTTGATATGAAGTCGGTTTTGGCAAATACAAATTCACCACAAAGATCGTTATAAAAGCACTTTTTCTTTGTTCCTTTGGACAATACGAATGGACGATAATGCCTTTTGGTTTGAAAAATGCACCTCGAGAATTTGAAAAAAGAATCATGAGCGATATTTATAATCCCTATTCGAGTTTTGCATTGTCTACATTGATGATGTGTTGATTTTTTCACAAAGTATTGATCAACATTTCAAACATTTAAAGACTTTTCATCTTGTTACTAAAAAATTTGAGTTAGCCACTTTCTAGTTCAAAAAATTTCTTTATTTAAACAAAAGTCCGGTTCTGGTCACCGTATTTCCAAAGGAACCATCACTCCTATAGAAAGATCACTTTTGTTTGCGAGATAAATTCACGACAAGATTTTGGACAAAACCCAATTACAAAGATTTCTCGGTAGTCTAAATTATGTTCTCGATTTTTGTCTAATATCGATAGGATATCTAAACCTTTGCATGATAGGTTAAAAAGAATCTGTTGCATGGTGAGGAAGAACATACCAAAGTTGTTAGATTAATAAAGCAATCTGTGAAAAATATTCCATGTTTATTTCTTGCAAAATCTGCATTCACTAAAATTATTGGCGATGCTACGATATAGGTTATGGAGGTATTTTGAAACAAAAGAAAATGACAAAAAGAGCAGATAGTACAATATGTTTACTGCGCATTGGAATGATTGCGGAAAAATTATTCTACTATCGAAAAAAGAAATTCTTTCTATTGTTTTATGCATATCTAAATTCCAAAGTGATTTACTAAATCAAAAATTTTTACTTAGAATTGATTGCAAAGTGCAAAACATGTTTTAGAAAAGGATGTTCAAAACATTGCATCAAAAGCAGATTTTTTTGCGTTGGCAAGCTATTTTAAGTGTATTTGATTTTGATATTGAATTTATTAAAGGTGACAAAAACTACATTTCTGATTTTCTAACAGAGAATTTCTTAAAGCAGAGATAATGCCGCTAAAGAAGAAAGATAAAGGTAAAGCGGTTCTCAAAGTTCTTTGGATCTCAAGAACCTTACAAGAACCCCGATCGACCCACTGCAAAGACAAACTACTTTCTTACGCCATGCCCATCAAATCCTGGATCGAATTGGTTGAAGATCATGGAAGCCGTCAAATCCATTTCTTCGATGACCAAAGTAAAGCAATGGATGAATTCCATTACCAAATCCACGAGCTTATGCTCGCTCTGAAAAGCTTTTCCAAAGCGAAACCCCTTCCGAAAGTTGAGAAACCTACTTACCGAGAAATCCACAAAACCTTTTTCTCGAAAATGTTGTTGTCTCTGCAGAAAGCTCATCTTCCCAATTGTGCTTTCTCAGCCCAGCCTCCAAAGAAAACCTCAGATTGGTTTGATAAAACCCATTTTCAAAACATTAACTTACATAGAAGATGGATTTTACCATCTTGATCCTTTTCAAAGCATTTCAAAGTTTTTCCCAATTTGGTTTTCAAACCATAGGATTTGACAAAACCCCAGTCTTATTATCAAAGCATTTTAGAAATAAGCCCAATCAGTTAAATTCAAACATTTCTTTCTTGACAAAGCCCATCAAGGCAGAAAACATTCGCGGCCACAATCACAAAAGTATTGAGCCCCGAATCAATGGGGTGATCTACTCCGTAATGTCAAAACCTTTCCTTTAAATTTTGAAACCCGATTACAGCATTGTCGGACTTTCTCTCTTGGGATTACCAACAAGCACAGTATAATACTTTTTCCTTGAAAAAAGAAATCCCACTCGTGGTTATTTTCTTGATCAAAGAAAATAACCGTTGAGAGCCTCCAAATTGGTTTCATCATTGGTGGAACTTAACTTTGGTCGATACCACAAATCCTCACTCCAAATACCACTGAATTGTCTAAAACTTTGTTTAAAGCTCACTATACTCTCTTGCGAATCAGAAAAGGTTCCCCGCTTCTCTGTTTGCTGTCTGAAACTTCTTTCCTTCCATAGGTCTTGATGTGGAACCTCCGTTTTCATACCAAGATTCCCAAGTCATCCTTGAAAAGAGCTTTAAAGTCAAATGGTGGTGAAATTTGATGAGCAGTCAAATTAGCCCATTAACGTGATCAAAGATTGGCTCTCTGCAAAAACCTCCTACAACCCGACCCTCGAAGCCTCTAAAGCCCAACAAACCTTCCTAAGCCAAAAATCAGCCAGTCTCTTTTTGGCTGGCTAAAAGCGAGGATGAATACTTGAAAGCCATGGAGCAGCTCCTCGCCTCCGGTCAAAGATCATCGATGGTGACACCTACGAAGATGAAAGCGATGATGAAGATGAAGAGCCTTTCATTTCCTTGGAGGCAGCGAAGATGGCTTGTTTGGCATTTTCTCTCCAGAGTAAAGCATTGTAAATAATTATTTGATTATTTACTTTAAAAAAAAAAAAAAAAAAAAAAAAAAAAAAGATTAAAAAAATTTAATGTATTTTGTATTTTTGGGTGGTCCATTGGACCACAAGTGAGCCTTGCACATGTCTCTTCACCCGTATTGTATTTTCATATTTGTACAAAGAAGACCATTATTTAAAGTTACGATCCACTTGTTCTTGTGCACTTAAACCCCACATTACAGGTGAGCAGTCACGATTTCCACTTATTCTTGTGCACTTAAAATCCGCTACGGTGAGCAGTTAAAGATTTTGTATATAAGCCGAGAGGAAGACTTAGACTCCTCGGGTTTTTATTTCTCTTCTTCTCTTCGCTTCTCAAAAACTCTCTCTCTCTCTCTCAAAAAGTCAGAAGAGTTCAAAGAAATTTACATTTTACACAATAGTTCTATCACGAGCTTTGAGTGATCGAGACTAGTTCTTTATCTTGATCTTAAAATCTTTCAATCTTCCTTACGGAAAGATTTGAAAATTTGTAAAAGCCAACCAAAGCAAAGATGTATGTTAAAATTTGATTCTTTAAATTTTAAAGCTTAATGTAATTTAAATTCATAATTTACTTTCAAGCGTTTACTTTACGCAATTTACTTTAAAGCATTTACTTTACGCACGATTTACTTTATGTAATTTAAATTTCTGCAATTTAATTTCAAAGCATTTTATTTTACAAAGCATGCTTACTAGAGTGATCTCTATCAGATCTGCCATATAAAGCTGTCACATTCTCGAGGCGAAGAGACCGGATCTCGATCCTCGGTTGTAAATCTTCTCTTACTCCCTCTCAGATTCATTGAGCTACCATTTAGGGATCGGATGCAGTCTTGTGTATGTACCTAAGCCCTTAAAAGAACTAATCTAAAGTTGATAATAGCCTTGATAAAAAAGCAATGACCACGTTCAAAGCAACTTAATAATTATTTGGTAAAGCAAAAGTGATTTAGTATATCAGCTGGAATACTCGAGAGTGCGGGCTATTGGTCCAAAGGGTTATTAAAGATCGGCTTTAAAATACCTAAGCCGGAACCATCTCTCAGATAACAACGCTACGTACTATATCAAATATTTAAAATCTGTTTGATCATTGTATGTTTCAAAGAACTCCAAATTCTGTTTGATCATTGTATGTTTCAAAGAACTCCATTAACAAACTTGGTAAAACTCTTTTAAAATCAACCAATCACGATCCAATTATTTTATTAAAGCATTCAATAAAGAGTTTTAACGAAAACACACCCTGCCTTCGATCCTATTTCCTTCTACACTTAAGGCGCTTACCAATCGCCCTAAAAGCTTAAGCTGTTAGGAGAAGGCGCTACTTTATACTTAAGCACCACCCGGACCAAACCAGGTAACGTCTCCACGTTATGCCATGAAACATGGCCCCGCAGCCGGCCTTCTGAGAGTCACCACCGTGGTGGTGCGGGCCCGATTCTGATGTTTGGGATAATATATTAAGCCCATTCCTCCCAGAGGTTTGAACCACGGCAGCTCTGATACCAACTTAAAGCGACTTACAATCGCCTAAAAGCTTAATTTGTTAGGAGAAGGCGCTACTTTATGTAAGCACCACCCGGACCAAACCAGGTAACGTCTCCACGTTATGCCATGAAACATGGCCCCACATCGGCCTTACAGGAGTCACCACCGTGGTGGTGCGGGCCCCAGTTACAGTGACTGGGATAATATATTAAGCCCATTCTACCAGAAGGAAATAGGATCGAAGGCAGGGTGTGTTTTCGTTAAAACTCTTTATTGAATGCTTTAATAAAATAATTGGATCGTGATTGGTTGATTTTAAAAGAGTTTTACCAAGTTTGTTAATGGAGTTCTTTGAAACATACAATGATCAAACGAAATTTGACGCAGGCATGATCGATTTTAAATATTTGATATAGTACGTAGCGTTGTTATACGAGAGATGGTTAGGCTTAGGTATTTTAAAGCCGATCTTTAATAACCCTTTGGACAATAGCCCGCACTCTCGAGTATTCCAAAGTGATATCTAAATCACTTTTGCTTTACCAAATAATTATTAAGTTGCTTTGAGCGTGGTTGTTTCTTTTTATTGGGCTATTATCAACTTTAGATTAGGTTCTTTTAAGGGCTTGATACATACGATGCGGATCGGATCCGGAAATGGTGCTCACGAATGAATGGAGGAGAAGAAGATTTACAGAGGATCGAGATCTGATCTCTTTGCCTCGAAGAATATGCGATTTATATGGCGATCCGATGAGATCGATCTGCAAGCATGCTTTGTAAAATAAAATGCTGAAATTAAATTGCAAAATTTAAATTACATAAAGTAAATTGCAGAAAGTAAATGCTTTAAAGTAAAATGCGAAAGTAACAAAGTAGTAAATTGCGAGAATTTAAATTACATTAAGCTTTAAAATTAAAGGCTGAAATTTTAACATACATCTTGCTTTGGTTGGTTTTTACAAATTTTCAAATCTTTCAGAAGGAAGATTGGTGACGGGGAAGATTGAAGATAAAGAACTAATGCGATCACCAAAGCTCTCTGTGATAAACTATTGTGTAAAGCGAAAAATTTCTTTGAACTCTTGGACTTCAGAGAGAGAGAGAGTTTTTTAGAGAAGAAGAAGAAGAAGAAATGAAAAACTTTGAGGAGTCTAAGTCTTCCTCTCGGTTTATATATACAAAATCTTTAAGCTCACCGTTATGTGGAATTTAAGTGCGTGATAACAAGTGGAAATGCACAGCATTCACCGTAGCTGGGTTTTAAGTGCTGCGATAATGAAAGTGGATCGCAACTTTAAATAGTGGTCTTCTTTGTACAAATATGAAAATACAATGCGAAGGAGACATGCGCTCTCTTGCAATGTCTAATGGACCGCCCCGAAAATACATAAATTACTTATCTTTTTTTTTTTAAAGTAAATTTTCAAATTTTTGTAAATAATCTTCTGGGAGAAAATGCTAATGGCAGAGAAAATCTTAAACAAGCCATCTTCGTTGCCTCGAAGAAATGAAAGCTCTTCGTCTTCATCATCGTCTTCATCTTCGAGAGTGTCATTAACGATGATCTTGGCCGAGGAGGCGAGAGCTGCTCCATGGCTTTGAAGTATTCATCTCGCTTTTGGCTTCGCCAAAAGAGGCTGGGGCTGATTTTTGGCAGGAAGGTTTGAAAGGCTTTAAAGGCTTCGAGAAGGAATTGAGAGGTTTTAGAAGGAGAGCCAATCTTTGATCATGTTAACGATCAATTTGGGCTGTTCATCAAATTTTGACCACCATTTGACTTTTAAGGTTCTTTGAAGGATGATTTGGGAATCTTGGAGTATGAAACTAGAGGTTCCACATCGTCCCATGGAAGGAAGAAGTTTATGCAAAAGAAAAGGGGAAACCTTTGCTCGGATTCAGAAGTATGAGTGAACTTTAAATGTGCGTTTAGGCTAAATGGCATTGAGTGGATTTGTGGTATGGACCAAAGTTAAGTTCCACCAATGATGAAACCAATTTGGAAGGCTACTGAACGTTATTTTTGAGTTGAAAAAATAACCATGAGTGGGATTTCTTTGGAGTTTTGAAGGAAAAAATATTATACGAGCTTGGTAATCCCGATGAGAGAAAGTCCGACAATGTGTGTCGGGTTCAAAATTTAAAGGAAAGGTTTTGACATTATGAAGTAGATCACCCCATTGATTTGGGCTCAATACTTTAGGGTTGTGGCCGTGATAAGCCGGTTACTGGGATGGGCTTTGTCGAAAGAAATGTTTGAATTTAGCGATCGATTATTCTAAAATGCTTTGATAATAAGGCGGGGTTTTGTCAAAATCCCATGGTTTGAAAACCGACCTTTGAAAAACTTTGAAATGCTTTGAAAAGAGATCGATATGGTAAAATCCATCTTATAGAAAGAATGTTTTGAAAATGGGTTTTATCAAACCAATCGGAGGTTTTTTGAAGGTGTTGGAGAAAGCAATTGGGAAGATGAGCTTCTGCGACAACAACATTTTGAAAAAGGTTTTGTGATTTCTGAGAAGAGGTTTCTCAACTTTGGAAGGTTTGGCTTCGGGAAAAGCTTTGTAGAGGCAAGCGGCTTAAGGGATTTGTGTAAGAAGGCATCCATTGCTTTACTTGATGTCGAAGAAATGGATTTGTATTGAGCCCGTGATCTTCAACCCGGTCGATCCGGTTTGATGGGCATGGCGAAGAAAGTAGTTTGCTCTTTAGAAGGGTTGATGAGGTTCTTAGAAGGTTCTTGAGATCGAGAATCCTCAGAACTGCTTACGCTTTGCTCTTCTTTAGCGGCGTTATGTTTTGAAAGAAATTCTCGGTTAGAAAATCGAGGCAGTTTTTGTCACCTTTAATAAATTCAATATCAAAATCAAATACACTTAAAAATAGCTGCCAGCGTGCAAAAATCTGTTTTGATGCGATGTTTTGAACATCCTTTCTAAAACATGTTTGCTTGACTTTGCAATCAATTCTAAAAAAAATTTTGATTTAGTAAATCACTTTGGAATTTAGATATGCATAAAACAATAGAAAGAATTTCTTTTTTGATAGTAGAATAATTTTTACGGCAATCATTCCAATGTGCGAAACATATGTACTATCTGCGTGCTTTGTCATTTTCTTTTTGTTTCAAAAATACCTCGTAACCTATATCGAAAACACATCCGATTCAACGGTTTCTTGGTGAATGCAGATTTACGTAAGAAATAAAGCATGGAATATTTTTCGCGGTTGCTTTATTAATCTAGCGGCTTTGACATGTTCTTCACGACGTGCAACAGATTCTTTTTAACCTATCATGCAAAGGTTTAGATATCCTATTGATATTAGGACAAAATCGAGAACATAATTTAGACTAGAGAAATCTTTGTAATTGAGTTTTTGTCGAAAATCTTGTCGAAATTTATCTGCAAACAAAAGTGATCTTTATATAGAGTGATGGTTCCTTCTTAAATATGTTGACTTGGTGAAGGCGAGACTTTGTTTGAAATAAAGAAATTTTGAACTAGAAAAGGCTAACCCACCTTTTTATAGCAACAAGAAAGTCTTTAAATGTTTGAAATGTTGATCAATACTTTGTGAAAAAATGGTGGCTTTTCTTGGTTTTGAGCTTAATCTTTTATTAGGTATTGGATACTAATCCCTTTAAAGCTTTTATTTGGGGGTTTATAATTTATCACTAAGTCTGATACATCTCTCTT
>JAUJEF010000620.1:0-34000 GCA_030444885.1 Citrus sp. QX-2021
GCCATCGGGCGGTTATTTTTAGGCGCGGCTGTACCCAAGGCCTAGTTTTGGCATACGGAGGCCGCTCGCAAAGTCTCGCCCCATTCCGAGTCCGGCGGACGAAGTTGGCCAGCCCCTCCACCCAAGGCTATGGCCCACCCGTTTTTTGGCCATTTTTCCGCTGGGGGGTTTGGGCGCGCCGACCTTCGGGGGGTTATTTTTGGGCGCGGCTGTGCCCGCGGCCTATTTTTGGCACGCGGAGGCCGCTCGCAAAGTCTCGCCCCATTCCGAGTCCGGCGGACGAAGTCGGCCAGCCCCTCCCCCCAAGGCTATAGCCCACCCGTTTTTTGGCCATTTTTCCGCTGGACGAACTTGGCGCCCCGGCCTTCGGGCGGTTATTTTTGGGCGCGGCTGTGCCCGCGGCCTATTTTTGGCACACGGAGGCGCCTCGCAAAGTCTCGCGCCATTCCGAGTCCGGCGGACGAAGTTGGCCAGCACCAACCCCAAGGCTATAGCCCACCCGTTTTTGTGGCCTTTTTCCGCTGGACGAACATGGCGCCCCGCCCTTCGGGCGGGTATTTTTGATCGCGGCTGTGCCCGCGGCCTATTTTTGGCACACCGAGGCACGTCGCAACGTGTCGCGCCATTCCGATTCCGGCGGACGAAGTTGCCCAGCCCCACCCCCCAAGGCTATAGCCCACCCGTTTTTGTGGCCTTTTTCCGCTGGACGAAATTGGCGTCCCGGCCTTCGGGCGGGTAGTTTTGGTCGCGTCTGTGCCCGCGGCCTATTTTTGGTACACGGAGGCACCTAGCAAATTCTCGCGCCATTCCGAGTCCGGCGGACGAAGTTGGCCAGCCCCACCCCCCAAGGCTATAGCCCACCCGTTTTTGTGGCCTTTTACCGCTGGACGAACTTGGCGCCCCGGCCTTCGGGCGGGTATTTTTGGGCGCGGCTGTGCCCGCGGCCTATTTTTGGCACACGGAGGCACATCGCAAAGTCTCGCGCCATCCCGAGTCCGGCAGACGAAGTTGGCCCGCCCCACCCCCCAAGGCTATAGCCCACCCGTTTTTGTGGCCTTTTTCCGCTGGACGAACATGGCGCCCCGGCCTTCGGGTGGGTATTTTTGGGCGCGGCTGTGCCCGCGGCCTATTTTTGGCACACGGAGGCCGCTCACAAAATCTCGCCCCATTCCGAGCCCGGCGGACGAAATGGGCCAGCCCCTCCCCCCAAGGCTACGGCCCACCCGTTTTTTGGCCATTTTTCCGCTGGGGGGTTTGTGCGCGCTGACCTTTGGGGGGTTATTTTTGGGCGCGGCTGTGCCCGCGGCCTATTTTTGTAACACGGAGGCCGCTCGCAAAGTCTCGCCCCATTCCGAGTCCGGCGGACGGCGGGCCAGCCCGCCCCGCCCCACGGCTACCGCCCACCCGTTTTTTGGCCATTTTTCCGCTGGGGGGTTTGGGCGCGCCGACCTTTGGGGGGTTATTTTTGGGCGCGGCTGTGCCCGCGGCCTATTTTTGGCACGCGCAGGCACGTCGCAAAGTCTCGCGCCATCCCGAGTCCGGCGGACGAAGTTGGCCCGGCCCACCCCCCAAGGCTATAGCCCACCCGTTTTCTTGGCCTTTTTCCGCTGGACGAACTTGGCGGCCCGGCCTTCAGGCGGGTATTTTTGGGCGCGGCTGTGCCTGCGGCCTGTTTTTCGCACACGGAGGTGCCTCGCAAAGTCTCGCGCCATTCCGAGTCCGGCGGACGAAGTTGGCCAGCCCCACCGCCCAAGGCTATAGCCCACCCGTTTTTGTGGCCTTTTTCCGCTGGACGAACTTGGCGTCCCGGCCTTCGGGCGGGTATTTTTGGGCTCGGCTGTTCCCCCGGCCTCTTTTTGGCACACGGAGGCGCCTCGCAAAGTCTCGCGCCATTCCGAGTTCGGCGGACGAAGTGGGCCAGCCCCACCACCCAAGGCTATAGCCCACCCGCTTTTGGGCCTTTTACCGCTGGAGGAACTTGGCGCCCGGCCTTCGGGCGGGTATTTTGGGCGCGGCTGTGGCCATGGCCTATTTTTTGTACACGGAGGCACCTCACAAAGTCTCGCGCCATTCCTAGTCCGGCAGACGAAGTTGGCCAGCGCCACCCCCCAAGGCTATAGCCCACCCGTTTTTATGGCCTTTTTCCGCTGGACGAACTTGGCGCCCCGGCCTTCGGGCGGTTATTTTTCGGCGCGGCTGTGCCCGCGTCCTAGTTTTTGCACACGGAGGTGCCTCGCAAAGTCTCGCGCAAATCCGAGTCCGGCGGACGAATTTGGCCAGCCCCAACCCCAAGGCTATAGCCCACCCGTTTTTGTGGCCTTTTTCCGCTGGACGAACTTGGCGCCCAGGCCTTCGGGCGGTTATTTTTGGGGGCGGCTGTGCCCGCGTCCTATTTTTGGCACAGGGAGGCACCTCGCAAAGTGTCGCGCCATTCCGAGTCCGGCGGACGAAGTTGGCCTGCCCCACCCCCCAAGGCTATAGCCCACCCCGTGTGGGGGCCATTATTCGCTGGACGAACTTGGTGCCCGGCCTTCGGGCGGTTAGTTTTGGGCGCGCTTTGCCCGCGCCACTTTTTTGGCACACGGAGGCCTCTCGCAACGCTTCGCTCCATTCCGAGTCCGGCGGATTTGCGTAGGTCGGCCCCACCCCCCAAGGCTATAGCCCACCCGTTTTTGTGGCCTTTTTCCGCTGGACGAACTTGGCGCCCCGGCCATCGGGCGGTTATTTTTAGGCGCAGCTGTGCCCGCGCCTATTTTTGGCACACGAAGGCCCCTCGCAAAGTCTTGCGCCATTCCGAGTCCGGCGGACGTAGGTGGCCAGCCCCACCCCCCAAGGCTATAGCCCAACCGTTTTTGTGACCTTTTTCCGCTGGACGAACTTGGTGTCCCGGCCTTCGGGCGGTTATTTTTGGGCGCGGCTGTGGCCATGGCCTAGTTTTTGCACACGGAGATGCCTCGCAAAGTCTCGCGCAAATCCGAGTCCGGCGGACGAAGTTGGCCAGCCCCACCCCCCAAGGCTATAGCCCACCCGTTTTTGTGGCCTTTTTCCGCTGGATTTAACTTGGCGCCCGGCCTTGTGGTTGGTATTTTTGGGCGCGGCTGTGCCTGCGGCCTATTTTTGGCACACGGAGGTGCCTCGAAAAGTCTCGTGCCATTCCGAGTCCGGCGGACGAAGTGGGCCAGCCCCACCCCCCAAGGCTATAGCCCACCCGTTTTTGTGACCGTTTTCCGCTGGACGAACTTGGCACCCCGGCCTTCGGGAGGGTATTTTTGGGCGCGGCTGTGCCCGCGGCCTATTTTTGGCACACGGAGGCGCCTCGCAAAGTCTGGCGCCATTCCGAGTCCGGCGGACGAAGTTGGCCAGCCCCACCCCCCAAGGCTATAGCCCACCCGTTTTTGTGGCCTTTTTCTGCTGGACGAACTTGGTGCCCCAGCCTTCGGGCGGGTATTTTTGGGTGCGGCTGTGACGACGCCCTATTTTTGGCACACGGAGGCTCCTCTCAAAGTCTCGCGCCATTCCGAGTCCGGCAAACGAAGTTGGCCAGCCCCACCCCCCAAGGCTATAGCCCACCCGTTTTTGTGGCCTTTTTCCGCTGGACGAACTTGGCACCCCGGCCTTCGGGCGGGTATTTTTGGGCGCGGCTGTGCCCGCAGCCTAATTTTGGCAGACGGAGGCCCCTCGCAAAGTCTCGCGCCATTCCGAGTCCGGCGGACGAAGTGGGCCTGCCCCACCCCCCAAGGCTACAGCCCACCCGTTTTTCTAGCCTTTTTCCGCTGGACAAACATGGCGCCCCGGCCTTCTGGTGGTTATTTTTGGGTACGGCTGTGTCTGCGGCCTATTTTTGGCACACGGAGGTGCCTCGCAAAGTCTCGCGCCATTCCGAGTCCGGCGGACGAAGTTGGCCAGCCCCACCCCCCAAGGGTATAGCCCACGTATTTTTGTGGCCTTTTTCAGCTGGACGAACTTGGCGCCCCGGCCTTCGGGCTGTTATTTTTGGGTGCGGCTGAGCCCGTAGCCTATTTTTGGCACACGGAGACCCCTCGAAAGTCTCGCGCCATTCCGATTCAGGCGGACCAAGTTGGCTAGCCCCACCCCCCAAGGCTATAGCCCACCTGATTTTGTTGCCTTTTTCCGCTGGACGATTTTGTCGCCCCGGCCTTTGGGTGGTTATTTTTGGGCGCGGCTGTGCCCGTGGCCTATTTTTGGCACACGGAGGCCCCTCGAGAAGTCTCGCGGCATTCCGAGTCCGGCGCACGAAGTTGGCTAGCCCCACCCCCCCAAGGCTATAGCCCACCCGTTTTTGTGGCCTTTTTCCGCTGGACGAACTTGGTTCCCCGGCCTTTGGGAGGTTATTTTAGGGCGCGGCTTTGCCCGCGGCCTATTTTTGGCACACAGAGGCCCCTCGAGAAGTCACGCACCATTCCGAGTTCGGCGGACGAAGTGGGCCAGCCCCACCCCCCAAGGCTATAGCCCACCCGTTTTTATGGCCTTTTTCCGCAGCACGAACATGGCGCCCCGACCTTCGGGCGGTTATTTTTGGGCGCGGCTGTGCCCGCGGCCTATTTTTCGTACACGGAGGCCCCTCGAAAGTCTCGCGCCATTCCGATTCAGGCGGACCAAGTTGGCCAGCCCCACCCCCCAAGGCTATAGCCCACCCGATTTTGTGGCCTTTTTCCGCTGGACGAACTTGGTGCCCTGGCCTTCGGGTGGTTATTTTTGGGCGCGGTTGTGCCCACGGCCTATTTTTGGCACACGGAGGCCCCTCGCAAAGTCTCGCGCCATTCCGAGTCCGGCGGACGAAGTTGGCCAGCCGCACCCCCCAAGGCTATAGACCACCCGTTTTTGTGGCCTTTTTACGCTGGACGAACTTGGCGCCCCGGCCTTCGGGCGGTTATTTCTGGGCGCGGCTGTGCCCACGGCCTAATTTTGGCAGACGGAGGCCCCTCGCAAAGTCTCGCGCCATTCCGAGTCCGGCGGACGAAGTGGGCCTGCCCCACCCCCCAAGGCTACAGCCCACCCGTTTTTCTGGCCTTTTTCCGCTGGACAAACTTGGCGCCCCGGCCTTCGTGCAGTTAATTTTGGGCGCGGCTGTGTCCACGGCCTAATTTTCACATACGTAGGCCCCTCGCAAAGTCTCGCGCCATTCCGAGTCTGGCGGACGAAGTGGGCCAGCCCCACCCCCCAAGGCTATAGCCCACCCGTTTTTGTGGCCTTTTTCAGCTGGACGAACTTGGCGCCCCGTCCTTCGGGCAGTTATTTTTGGGCGCAGCTGTGCCCGCGGCCTATTTTTAGAACACGGAGAGCCTCGCAAATTCTCGCGCCATTCCGAGTTCGGCGGACGAAGTTGGCCAGCCCCACCCCCCAAGGCTATAGCCCACCCGTTTTTGTGGCCTTTTTCCGCTAGACGAACTTGGCGCCCCGGCCTTCGGGTGGTTATTTTTGGGCGCGGCTGTGCCCGCGGCCTATTTTAGGCACACGGAGGAACCTCGCAAAGTTTCGCGCCATTCCGAGTCCGGCATACGAAGTTGGCCAGCGCCACCCCCCAAGGCTATAGCCCACCCGTTTTTGTGGCCTTTTTCTGCTGGACAAACTTGGCACCCCGGCCTTCGGGTGGTTATTTTTGGGCGCGGCTGTACCCGCGGCCTATTTTTGGCACATAGAGGCAACTCGCAAAGTCTCGCACCATTCCGAGTCCGGCAGACGAAGTTGGCCAGCGCCACCCCCCAAGGCTATAGCCCACCCGTTTTTGTGGCCTTTTTCTGCTGGACGAACTTGGCGCCCCGGCCTTCGGGCGGTTATTTTTGGGCGCGGCTGTGCCCGCGGCCTATTTTAGGCACACGGAGGTTCCTCGCAAAGTTTCGCGCCATTCCGAGTCCGGCGGACGAAGTTGGCCAGCCCCACCCCCCAAGGCTATAGCCCACCCGTTTTTGTGGCCTTTTTCAGCACGACGAACTTGGCGCCCCGGCCTTCGGGCAGTTTTTTTCGGGCGCGGCTGTGCCCGCGGCCTATTTTTAGCACACGGAGGTTCCTCGCAAAGTTTCGCGCCATTCCGAGTCCGGCGGACGAAGTTGGCCAGCCCCACCCCCCAAGGCTATAGCCCACCCGTTTTTGTGGCCTTTTTCAGCACGACGAACTTGGCGCCCCGGCCTTCGGGCAGTTTTTTTCGGGCGCGGCTGTGCCCGCGGCCTATTTTTAGCACACGGAGGCGTCTCGCAATGTCTCGCGCCATTCCGAGTCCGGCGGACGAAGTTGGCCAGCCGCACCCCCCAAGGCTATAGCCCACCCGTTTTTGTGGCCTTTTTCCGCTGGACAAACTTGGCGCCCCGGCCTTTGGGCGGTTAATTTTGTTACGCGGCCATGCCCACGGCCTATTTTTGGCACACAGAGGCAACTCGCAAA
This sequence comes from Citrus sp. QX-2021, assembly GCA_030444885.1. NCBI lineage: Eukaryota > Viridiplantae > Streptophyta > Magnoliopsida > Sapindales > Rutaceae > Citrus > Citrus sp. QX-2021. The sequence continues at coordinate 6,400 of JAUJEF010000620.1, forward strand.
GTTTCGCGCCATTCCGAGTCCGGCGGACGAAGTTGGCCAACCCCACCCCCCAAGGCTATAGCCCACCCGTTTTTGTGGCCTTTTTCAGCACGACGAACTTGGCGCCCCGGCCTTCGGGCAGTTATTTTTGGGCGCGGCTGTGCCCGCGGCCTATTTTTAGCACACGGAGGCGCCTCGCAAAGTCTCGCGCCATTCCGAGTCCGGCGGACGAAGTTGGCCAGCCCCACCCCCCAAGGCTATAGCCCACCCGTTTTTGTGGCCTTTTTCAGCACGACGAACTTGGCGCCCCGGCCTTCGGGCAGTTTTTTTCGGGCGCGGCTGTGCCCGCGGCCTATTTTTAGCACACGGAGGTTCCTCGCAAAGTTTCGCGCCATTCCGAGTCCGGCGGACGAAGTTGGCCAGCCCCACCCCCCAAGGCTATAGCCCACCCGTTTTTGTGGCCTTTTTCAGCACGACGAACTTGGCGCCCCTGCCTCCGTGCAGTACTCTCCGGGGTCGGCTGTGCCCGCGGCCTATTTTTAGCACACGGAGGCGTCTCGCAATGTCTCGCGCCATTCCGAGTCCGGCGGACGAAGTTGGCCAGCCGCACCCCCCAAGGCTATAGCCCACCCGTTTTTGTGGCCTTTTTCCGCTGGACAAACTTGGCGCCCCGGCCTTTGGGCGGTTAATTTTGTTCTGCGGCCATGCCCTCGGCCTATTTTTTGCACACTGAGGCTTCTCGCAATGTTTCGCGCCATTCCGAGTCCGGCGGACGAAGTTGGCCAACCCCACCCCCCAAGGCTATAGCCCACCCGTTTTTGTGGCCTTTTTCAGCACGACGAACTTGGCGCCCCGGCCTTCGGGCAGTTATTTTTGGGCGCGGCTGTGCCCGCGGCCTATTTTTAGCACACGGAGGCGCCTCGCAAAGTCTCGCGCCATTCCGAGTCCGGCGGACGAAGTTGGCCAGCCCCACCCCCCAAGGCTATAGCCCACCCGTTTTTGTGGCCTTTTTCCGCTAGACGAACTTGGCGCCCCGGCCTTCGGGTGGTTATTTTTTGGAGCGGCTGTGCCCGCGGCCTATTTTTGGCACACGGAGGTACCTCGCAGAGTCTCGCGCCATTCCGAGTCCGGCGGACGAATTTGGCCAGCCCCACCCCCCAAGGCTATAGCCCACCCGCTTTTGTGGCATTTTTCCGCTGGACGAACTTGGCGCCCCGGCTTTCGGGTGGTTATTTTTGGGCGCGGCTGTCCCCGCGGCTTATTTTTGGCACACGGAGGCCCCTCGAGAAGTCTTGCACCATTCTGAGTCCGGCGGACGAAGTTGGCCAGCCCCACCCCCCAAGCCTACAGCACACCCATTTTTGTGGCCTTTTTCCGCTGGACGAACTTGGTGCCCCGGCCTTCGGGTGGTTATTTTTGGGCGCGACTGTGCCCACGGCCTATTTTAGGCACACGGAGGTTCCTCGCAAAGTTTCGCGCCATTCCGAGTCCGGCGGACGAAGTTGGCCAGCCCCACCCTCCAAGGCTATAGCCCACCCGTTTTTGTGGCCTTTTTCAGCACGACGAACTTGGCGCCCCGGCCTTCGGGCAGTTTTTTTCGGGCGCGGCTGTGCCCGCGGCCTATTTTTAGCACACGGAGGCGTCTCGCAATGTCTCGCGCCATTCCGAGTCCGGCGGACGAAGTTGGCCAGCCGCACCCCCCAAGGCTATAGCCCACCCGTTTTTGTGGCCTTTTTCCGCTGGACAAACTTGGCGCCCCGGCCTTCGGGCGGTTAATTTTGTTACGCGGCCATGCCCACGGCCTATTTTTGGCACACAGAGGCAACTCGCAAAGTTTCGCGCCATTCCGAGTCCGGCGGACGAAGTTGGCCAACCCCACCCCCCAAGGCTATAGCCCACCCGTTTTTGTGGCCTTTTTCAGCACGACGAACTTGGCGCCCCGGCCTTCGGGCAGTTATTTTTGGGCGCGGCTGTGCCCGCGGCCTATTTTTAGCACACGGAGGCGCCTCGCAAAGTCTCGCGCCATTCCGAGTCCGGCGGACGAAGTTGGCCAGCCCCACCCCCCAAGGCTATAGCCCACCCGTTTTTGTGGCCTTTTTCCGCTAGACGAACTTGGCGCCCCGGCCTTCGGGTGGTTATTTTTTGGAGCGGCTGTGCCCGCGGCCTATTTTTGGCACACGGAGGTACCTCGCAGAGTCTCGCGCCATTCCGAGTCCGGCGGACGAATTTGGCCAGCCCCACCCCCCAAGGCTATAGCCCACCCGCTTTTGTGGCATTTTTCCGCTGGACGAACTTGGCGCCCCGGCTTTCGGGTGGTTATTTTTGGGCGCGGCTGTCCCCGCGGCTTATTTTTGGCACACGGAGGCCCCTCGAGAAGTCTTGCACCATTCTGAGTCCGCGGACGGTTGGCCAGCCCCACCCCCCAAGCCTACAGCACACCCATTTTTGTGGCCTTTTTCCGCTGGACGAACTTGGTGCCCCGGCCTTCGGGTGGTTATTTTTGGGCGCGACTGTGCCCACGGCCTATTTTTGGCACACGGAGGCCCCTCGCAAAGTCTCGCGCCATTCCGAGTCCGGCGGACGAAGTTGGCCAGCCCCACCCCCCAAGGCTATAGCCCACCCGTTTTTGTGGCCTTTTTCCGCTGGACGAACATGGCGCCCCGGCCTTCGGGCTGTTATTTTTGGGTGCGGCTGAGACCGTAGCCTATTTTTGGCACACGGAGACCCCTCGAAAGTCTCGCGCCATTCCGATTCAGGCGGACCAAGTTGGCTAGCCCCACCCCCCAAGGCTATAGCCCACCTGATTTTGTTGCCTTTTTCCGCTGGACGATTTTGTCGCCCCGGCCTTTGGGTGGTTATTTTTGGGCGCGGCTGTGCCCGCGGCCTATTTTTGGCACACGGAGGCCCCTCGAGAAGTCTCGCGGCATTCCGAGTCCGGCGCACGAAGTTGGCTAGCCCCACCCCCCCAAGGCTATAGCCCACCCGTTTTTGTGGCCTTTTTCCGCTGGACGAACTTGGTACCCCGGCCTTTGGGAGGTTATTTTAGGGCGCGGCTTTGCCCGCGGCCTATTTTTGGCACACAGAGGCCCCTCGAGAAGTCACGCACCATTCCGAGTTCGGCGGACGAAGTTGGCCAGCCCCACCCCCCAAGGCTATAGCCCACCCGTTTTTATGGCCTTTTTCCGCAGCACGAACATGGCGCCCCGACCTTCGGGCGGTTATTTTTGGGCGCGGCTGTGCCCGCGGCCTATTTTTCGTACACGGAGGCCCCTCGAAAGTCTCGCGCCATTTCGATTCAGGCAGACCAAGTTGGCCAGCCCCACCCCCCAAGGCTATAGCCCACCCGATTTGGTGGCCTTTTTCCGCTGGACGAACTTGGTGCCCTGGCCTTCGGGTGGTTATTTTTGGGCGCGGTTGTGCCCACGGCCTATTTTTGGCACACGGAGGCCCCTCGAGAAGTCTCGCGGCATTCCGAGTCAGGCGGACGAAGTGGGCCAGCCCCACCCTCCAAGGCTATAGCCCACCCGTTTTTGTGGCCTTTTTACGCTGGACGAACTTGGCGCCCCGGCCTTCGGGCGGTTATTTCTGGGCGCGGCTGTGCCCACGGCCTAATTTTGGCAGACGGAGGCCCCTCGCAAAGTCTCGCGCCATTCCGAGTCCGGCGGACGAAGTGGGCCTGCCCCACCCCCCAAGGCTACAGCCCACCCGTTTTTCTGGCCTTTTTCCGCTGGACAAACTTGGCGCCCCGGCCTTCGTGCAGTTATTTTTGGGCGCGGCTGAGCCCGTAGCCTATTTTTGGCACACGGAGACCCCTCGAAAGTCTCGCGCCATTCCGATTCAGGCGGACCAAGTTGGCTAGCCCCACCCCCCAAGGCTATAGCCCACCTGATTTTGTTGCCTTTTTCATTGGACGATCTTGGCGCCCCGGCCTTTGGGTGGTTATTTTTGGACGCGGCTGTGCCCGCGGCCTATTTTTGGCACACGGAGGCCCCTCGAGAAGTCTCGCGGCATTCCGAGTCCGGCGCACGAAGTTGGCTAGCCCCACCCCCCCAAGGCTATAGCCCACCCGTTTTTTGTGCCATTTTCCGCTGGTCGAACTTGGTAGCCCGGCCTTTGGGTGGTTATTTTTGGTCGCGGCTGTGCCCGCGGCCTATTTTTGGCACACCGAGGCCCCTCGAGAAGTCTCGCACCATTCCGAGTTCGGCGGACGAAGTTGGCCAGCCCCACCCCCCAAGGCTAAAGCCCACCCGGGTATGTGGACTTTTTTGTAGGGACGAACATGGAGACCCGGCCTTCGGGCGGGTATTTTTGGGCGCGACTGTGCCCGCGGCCTTTGTTGGAACACAGAGGCTCCTCGCAAAGTCTCGCGCCATTCCGAGTCCGGCGGACGAGTTGGCCAGCCCCACCCCCAAGGCTATAGCCCACCCGTTTTTGTGGGCTTTTTCCGCTGGACGAACTTGGCGCCCCGGCCTTCGGGTGGTTATTTTTGGACGCGTCTGTGCCCACGGCTATTTTTGGCACATGGAGGCCCCTCGTAAAGTCTCGCGCCATTCCGAGTCCGGCGGACGAAGTTGGCCAGCCCCACCCCCAAAGGCTATAGCCCACCCGTTTTTGTGGCCTTTTTCCGCTGGACGAACATGGCGCCCCGGCCTTCGGGCTGTTATTTTTGGGTGCGGCTGAGCCCGTAGCCTATTTTTGGCACACGGAGTCCCCTCGAAAGTCTCGCGCCATTCCGATTCAGGCGGACCAAGTTGGCTAGCCCCACCCCCCAAGGCTATAGCCCACCTGATTTTGTTGCCTTTTTCCGCTGGACGATTTTGTCGCCCCGGCCTTTGGGTGGTTATTTTTGGGCGCGGCTGTGCCCGCGGCCTATTTTTGGCACACGGAGGCCCCTCGAGAAGTCTCGCGGCATTCCGAGTCCGGCGCACGAAGTTGGCTAGCCCCACCCCCCCAAGGCTATAACCCACCCGTTTTTGTGGCCTTTTTCCGCTGGACGAACTTGGGGACCCGGCCGTGGGGAGGTTATTTTTGGGCGCGGCGTTGCCCCCGGCCAAATTTTTGAACACAGAGGCCCTCGAGAAGTCTCGCACCATTCCGAGTTCGGCGGACGAAGTTGGCCAGCCCCACCCCCTGGCTACAGCCCGTCCGTTTTGTGGCCTTTTTTTCGCTGGCCGAACATGGCGACCCGGCCTTTGGGCGGTTATTTTTGGGCGCGACTGTGCCCGCGGCCTATTTTTGGAACACAGAGGCTCCTCGCAAAGTCTCACGCCATTCCGAGTCCGGCGGACGAAGTTGGCCAGCCCCACCCCCCAAGGCTATAGCCCACCAGATTTTGTTGCCTTTTTCCGCTTGACGAACTTGGCGCCGCGGTCTTCGGGCTGTTATTTTTTTGTGCGGCTGTGCCCGGTGCCTATTTTTGGAACACGGAGTCCCCTCGAAAGTCTCGCGCCATTCCGATTCAGGCGGACCAAGTTGGCGAGCCCCACCCCCCAAGGCTATAGCCCACCTGATTTTGTTGCCTTTTTCCGCTGGACGATTTTGTCTCCCGGCCTTTGGGTGGTTATTTTTGGCGCGGCTGTGCCCGCGGCCTATTTTTGGCACACGGAGGCCCTCAAGAAGTCTCGCGGCATTCCGAGTCCGGCGCACGAAGTTGGCTAGCCCCACCCCCCCAAGGCTATAGCCCACCCGTTTTTGTGGCCTTTTTCCGCTGGACGAACTTGGCGCCCCGGCCTTTGGGTGGTTATTTTAGGGCGCGGCTTTGCCCGCGGCCTATTTTTGGCACACAGAGGCCCCTCGAGAAGTCACGCACCATTCCGAGTTCGGCGGACGAAGTTGGCCAGCCCCACCCCCCAAGGCTATAGCCCACCCGATTTGGTGGCCTTTTTCCGCTGGACGAACATGGGGCCCCGGCCTTCGGGGGGTTATTTTTAGCGCGCTGTGTGCCTGCCTATTTTTCGTACACGGAGGCCCCTCGAAAGTCTCGCGCCATTCCGATTCAGGCGGACCAAGTTGGCCAGCCCCACCCCCCAAGGCTATAGCCCACCCGATTTTGTGGCCTTTTTCCGCTGGACGAACTTGGTGCCCTGGCCTTCGGGTGGTTATTTTTGGGCGCGGTTGTGCCCACGGCCTATTTTTGGCACACGGAGGCCCCTCGAGAAGTCTCGCGCCATTCCGAGTCCGGCGGACGAAGTTGGCCAGCCCCACCCCCCAAGGCTATAGACCACCCGTTTTTGTGGCCTTTTTACGCTGGACGAACTTGGCGCCCCGGCCTTCGGGCGGTTATTTCTGGGCGCGGCTGTGCCCACGGCCTAATTTTGGCAGACGGAGGCCCCTCGCAAAGTCTCGCGCCATTCCGAGTCCGGCGGACGAAGTGGGCCTGCCCCACCCCCCAAGGCTACAGCCCACCCGTTTTTCTGGCCTTTTTCCGCTGGACAAACTTGGCGCCCCGGCCTTCGTGCAGTTATTTTTGGGCGCGGCTGTGTCCACGGCCTAATTTTCGCATACGTAGGCCCCTCGCAAAGTCTCGCGCCATTCCGAGTCTGGCGGACGAAGTGGGCCAGCCCCACCCCCCAAGGCTATAGCCCACCCGTTTTTGTGGCCTTTTTCCGCTGGACGAACATGGCGCCCCGGCCTTCGGGCTGTTATTTTTGGGTGCGGCTGAGCCCGTAGCCTATTTTTGGCACACGGAGACCCCTCGAAAGTCTCGCGCCATTCCGATTCAGGCGGACCAAGTTGGCTAGCCCCACCCCCCAAGGCTATAGCCCACCTGATTTTGTTGCCTTTTTCCGCTGGACGATTTTGTCGCCCCGGCCTTTGGGTGGTTATTTTTGGATGCGGCTGTGGCCGCGGCCTATTTTTGGCACACGGAGGCCCCTCGAGAAGTCTCGCGGCATTCCGAGTCCGGCGCACGAAGTTGGCTAGCCCCACCCCCCCAAGGCTATAGCCCACCCGTTTTTGTGGCCTTTTTCCGCTGGACGAACTTGGTACCCCGGCCTTTGGGAGGTTATTTTAGGGCGCGGCTTTGCCCGCGGCCTATTTTTGGCACACAGAGGCCCCTCGAGAAGTCTCGCACCATTCCGAGTTCGGCGGACGAAGTTGGCCAGCCCCACCCCCCAAGGCTATAGCCCACCCGTTTTTGTGGCCTTTTTCCGCTGGACGAACATGGCGCCCCGGCCTTCGGGGGGTTATTTTTGGTCGCGACTGTGCCCGCGGCCTATTTTTGGCACACGGAGGCACCTCGCCAAGTCTCGCGTCATTCCGAGTCCGGCGACGAAGTTGGCCAGCCCCACTTCCCAAGGCTATAGCCCACCCGTTTTTGTGGGCTTTTTCCGCTGGACGAACTTGGCGCCCCGGCCTTCGGGTGGTTATTTTTGGACGCGTCTGTGCCCACGGCTATTTTTGGCACATGGAGGCCCCTCGTAAAGTCTCGCGCCATTCCGAGTCCGGCGGACGAACTTGGCCAGCCCCACCCCCCAACGCTATAGCCCACCCGTTTTTGTGGGCTTTTTCCGCTGGACGAACATGGCGCCCCGGCCTTCGGGCGGTTATTTTTGGGCGCACCTGTGCCCGCAGCCTAATTTTGGCACACGGACGCCCCTCGCAAAGTCTCGCGCCATTCCGAGTTCGGCGGACGAAGTTGGCCAGCCCCACCCCCCAAGGCTGTAGCCCACCCGTTTTTGTGGCCTTTTTCCGCTGGACGAACTTGTTTCCCCGGCCTTCGGGTGGTTATTTTTGGGTGTGGCTGTGCCCACGGCCTATTTTTGCACATGAAGGCGCCTCGTAAAGTCACGCGCCATTCCGAGTCCGGCGGACGAAGTAGGCCAGCCCCGCCCCCCAAGGCTATAGCCCACCCATTTTTGTGGCCTTTTTCAGCTGGACGAATTTGGCGCCCCAGCTTTCGGGCGGTTATTTTTGGGTACGGCTGTGCCCGCGGCCTATTTTTGGCACACGGAGGCGCCTCGCAAAGTCTCGCGCTATTCCGAGTCCGGCGGAGGAAGTTGGCCGGCCCCACGCCCCAAGGCTATAGCCCACCCGTTTTTGTGGCCTTTTTCCGCTGGACGAACTTTGCGCCCCGGCCTTCGGGTGGTTATTTTTGGGCGCGGCTGTGCCCGCGGCCTATTTTTGGCACACGGAGGCACCTCACAAAGGCTCGCACCATTACGAGTCCGGCGGAGGAAGTGGGCCGGCCCCACCCCCCAAGGCTATAGCCCACCCGTTTTTGTGGCCTTTTTCCGCTGGACGAACTTGGCGCCCCAGCCTTCGGGCGGTTATTTTTGGGTGCGGCTGTGCCTGCGGCCTATTTAGGCACACGGAGGTGCCTCACAAAGTCTCGCGCCATTCCGAGTCCGGCAGACGAATTGCGCCAGCCCCACGCCCCTAGGCTATAGCCCACCTATTTTTGTGGCCTTTTTCCGCTGGACGATCTTGGCGCCCCGGCCTTCGGGCGGTTATTTTTGGGCGCGGCTGTGCCCGCGGCCTATTTAGGCACACGGAGGCGCCTCGCAAAGTCTCGCGCCATTCCGAGTCCGGCAGACGAAGTGGGCCAGCCCCACGCCCCTGGGCTATAGCCCACCCGTTCTTCTGGCCTTTTTCAGCTGGACGAAGTTGGCGCCCCGGCCTTCGGGCAGTTATTTTTGGACGCGGCTGTGCCCGCGGCCTATTATTGGCACACGGAGGCGCCTCGCAAAGTCTCGCGCCATTCCGAGTCCGGCAGACGAAGTGGGCCAACCCCACGCCCCTAGGCTATAGCCCACCCGTTTTTGTGGCCTTTTTCAGCTGGACGAACTTGGCGCCCCGGCCTTCGGGCGGTTATTTTTTGGCGTGGCTGTGCCCGCGGCCTATTTTTACACAGGGAGGCGCCTCGCAAAATCTCGCGCCATTCCGAGTCCGGCGGACGAAGTGGGCCGGCCCCACCCCCCAAGGCTATAGCCCACCTGTTCTTGTGCCCTTTTTCAGCTGGACGAAGTTGGCTCCCCGGCCTTCGGGCTGTTATTTTTGGGCGCAGCTGTGCCCGCGAGCTATTTTTGGCACATGGAGGCGCCTCGCAATGTCCGCGCCATTCCGAGTCCGGCGGACGAAGTCGACCAGCCACACCCCCCAAGGCTATAGCCCACCCGTTTTTGTGGCCTTTTTCCGCTGGACGAACTTGGCACCCCGGCCTTCGGTCGGTTATTTAGGGCGCGGATGTGCCCGCGGCCTATTTTGGGCACAAGGAGGCGCCTCCCAAAGTCTCGCGCCATTCCGAGTCCGGCGGACGAAGTTGGCCAGCCCCACCCCCCAAGGCTATAGCCCACCCGTTTTTGTGGCCTTTTTCCGCCGGACGAACTTGGCGCCCCGGCCTTTGGGTGGTTATTTTTGGGCGCGGCTGTGCCCGGGGCCTATTTTTGGCACACGGAGATGCCTCGCAAAGTCTCGCGCCATTCCGAGTCCGGCGGACGAAGTGGGCCGGCCCCACCCCCCAAGGCTATAGCCCACCCATTCTTGTGGCCTTTTTCAGCTGGACGAAGTTGGCGCCCCGGCCTTCGGGCGGTTATTTTTGGGCGCGGCTGTGCCCGCGGCCGATTTTTGGCACACGGAGGTGCCTCGCAAAGTCTCGCACCATTCCGAGTGCGGCGGACGAAGTTTGCCGGCCTCAGCCCCCAAGGCTATAGCCCACCCATTTTTGTGGCCTTTTTCCGCTGGACGAACTTTGCGCCCCGGCCTTCGGGCGGTTATTTTTGGGCGCGGCTGTGCCCGCGGCCTATTTTTGGCACACGGAGGCATCTCACAAAGTCTCGCACCATTCTCAGTCCGGCGGACGAAGTCCCCCAGCCCCACCCCCCAAGGCTATAGCACACCCGTTTTTGTGGCCTTTTTCCGCTGGACGAACTTGGCGCCCCAGCCTTCGGGTGGTTATTTTTGGGCGCGGCTGTGCCCGCGGCCTATTTTCGGCACACGGAGGCGCCTCGCAAAGCCTCGCGCCATTCTGGGTCCGACGAATGAAGTTTGCCAGCCCCAGCCCCCAAGGCTATAGCCCACCCGTTTTTGTGGCCTTTTTCAGCTGGACGAATTTGGCGCCCCGGCTTTCGGGCGGTTATTTTTGGGCGCGGCTGTGCCCGCGGCCTATTTTTGGTACACGGAGGCGCCTCGCAAAGTCTCGCGCTATTCCGAGTCCGGCGGAGGAAGTTGGCCGGCCCCACGCCCCAAGGCTATAGCCCACCCGTTTTTGTGGCCTTTTTCCGCTGGACGAACTTGGCACCCCGGCCTTCGGTCGGTTATTTAGGGCGCGGATGTGCCCGCGGCCTATTTTGGGCACAAGGAGGCGCCTCCCAAAGTCTCGCGCCATTCCGAGTCCGGCGGACGAAGTTGGCCGGCCCCACCCCCCAAGGCTATAGCCCACCCGTTTTTGTGGCCTTTTTCCGCCGGACGAACTTGGCGCCCCGGCCATTGGGTGGTTATTTTTGGGCGCGGCTGTGCCCGGGGCCTATTTTTGGCACACGGAGATGCCTCGCAAAGTCTCGCGCCATTCCGAGTCCGGCGGACGAAGTGGGCCGGCCCCACCCCCCAGGGCTATAGCCCACCCATTCTTGTGGCCTTTTTCAGCTGGACGAAGTTGGCGCCCCGGCCTTCGGGCGGTTATTTTTGGGCGCGGCTGTGCCCGCGGCGATTTTTGGCACAAGGAGGTGCCTCGCAAAGTCTCGCTCCATTCCGAGTGCGGCGGACGAAGTGTGCCGGCCTCAGCCCCCACGGCTATAGCCCACCCATTTTTGTGGCCTTTTTCCGCTGGACGAACTTTGCGCCCCGGCCTTCGGGCGGTTATTTTTGGGCGCGGCTGTGCCCGCGGCCTATTTTTGGCACACGGAGGCATCTCACAAAGTCTCGCACCATTCTCAGTCCGGCGGACGAAGTCCCCCAGCCCCACCCCCCAAGGCTATAGCACACCCGTTTTTGTGGCCTTTTTCCGCTGGACGAACTTGGCGCCCCAGCCTTCGGGTGGTTATTTTTGGGCGCGGCTGTGCCCGCGGCCTATTTTCGGCACACGGAGGCGCCTCGCAAAGCCTCGCGCCATTCTGGGTCCGACGAATGAAGTTTGCCAGCCCCAGCCCCCAAGGCTATAGCCCACCCGTTTTTGTGGCCTTTTTCAGCTGGACGAATTTGGCGCCCCGGCTTTCGGGCGGTTATTTTTGGGCGCGGCTGTGCCCGCGGCCTATTTTTGGCACACGGAGGCATCTCACAAAGTCTCGCACCATTCTCAGTCCGGCGGACGAAGTCCCCCAGCCCCACCCCCCAAGGCTATAGCACACCCGTTTTTGTGGCCTTTTTCCGCTGGACGAACTTGGCGCCCCAGCCTTCGGGGGGTTATTTTTGGGCGCGGCTGTGCCCGCGGCCTATTTTCGGCACACGGAGGCGCCTCGCAAAGCCTCGCGCCATTCTGGGTCCGACGAATGAAGTTTGCCAGCCCCAGCCCCCAAGGCTATAGCCCACCCGTTTTTGTGGCCTTTTTCAGCTGGACGAATTTGGCGCCCCGGCTTTCGGGCGGTTATTTTTGGGCGCGGCTGTGCCCGCGGCCTATTTTTGGTACACGGAGGCGCCTCGCAAAGTCTCGCGCTATTCCGAGTCCGGCGGAGGAAGTTGGCCGGCCCCACGCCCCAAGGCTATAGCCCACCCGTTTTTGTGGCCTTTTTCCGCTGGACGAACTTTGCGCCCCGGCCTTCGGGCGGTTATTTTTGGGCACGGCTGTACCCGCGGCCTATTTTTGGCACACGGAGGCACCTCACAAAGGCTCGCACCATTACGAGTCCGGCGGAGGAAGTGGGCCGGCCCCACCCCCCAAGGCTATAGCCCACCCGTTTTTGTGGCCTTTTTCCGCTGGACGAACTTGGCGCCCCAGCCTTCGGGCGGTTATTTTTGGGTGCGGCTGTGCCCGCGGCCTATTTAGGCACACGGAGGCGCCTCGCAAAGTCTCGCGCCATTCCGAGTCCGGCAGACGAATTGTGCCAGCCCCACGCCCCTAGGCTATAGCCCACCTGTTTTTGTGGCCTTTTTCCGCTGGACGATCTTGGCGCCCCGGCCTTCGGGCGGTTATTTAGGGCGCGGCTATGCCCGCGGCCTATTTTTGGCACAAGGAGGCGCCTCCCAAAGTCTCGCGCCATTCCGAGTCCGGCGGACGAAGTTGGCCAGCCCCACCCCCCAACGCTATAGGCCACCCGTTTTGGTGGCCTCTTTCCGCAGGACGAACTTGGCGCACCGGCCTTCGGGCGGTTATTTTTGGGCGCGGCTGTGCCCGCGGCCTACTTTTCACACACGGAGGCGCCTCGCAAAGTCTCGCACCATTCCGAGTCCGGCGGAGGAAGTTGGCCGGCCCCACCCCCCAAGGCTATAGCCCACCCGTTTTTGTGGCCTTTTTCCGCTGGACGAACTTGGCGCCCCAGCCTTCGGGCGGTTATTTTTGGGCGCGGCTATGGCCGCGGCCTATTTTTGGCACACGGAGACGCCTCGCCAAGTCTCGCACTATTCCGAGTCCGGCGGAGGAAGTTGGCCGGCCACACCCCCCAAGGCTATAGCCATCCCGTTTTTGTGGCCTTTTTCCGCTGGACGAACTTGGCGCCCCAGCCTTCGGGCGGTTATTTTTGGGCGCGGCTGTGCCCGTGGCCTATTTAGGCACACGGAGGCGCCTCGCAAAGTCTCGCGCCATTCCGAGTCCGTCAGACGAAGTGGGCCAGCCCCACGCCCCTGGGCTATAGCCCACCCGTTCTTCTGGCCTTTTTCAGCTGGACGAAGTTGGCGCCCCGGCCTTCGGGCAGTTATTTTTGGACGCGGCTGTGCCCGCGGCCTATTATTGGCACACGGAGGTGCCTCGTAAAGTCTTGCGCCATTCCGAGTCCGGCGGACGAAGTAGGCCAGCCCCACCCCCCAAGGCTATAGCCCACCCGTTTTTGTGGCCTTTTTCCGCTGGACGAACTTGGCGCCCTGGACTTCGGGCGGTTATTTTTGGGCACGGCTGTGCCCGTGGCCTATTTTTGGTACACGGAGGCGCCTCGCAAAGTCTCGCGCCATTCCGAGTCCGGCAGACGAAGTGGGCCAACCCCACGCCCCTAGGCTATAGCCCACCCGTTTTTGTGGCCTTTTTCAGCTGGACGAACTTGGCGCCCCGGCCTTCGGGTGGTTATTTTTTGGCGTGGCTGTGCCCGCGGCCTATTTTTACACAGGGAGGCGCCTCGCAAAATCTCGCGCCATTCGGAGTCCGGCGGACGAAGTGGGCCGGCCCCACCCCCCAAGGCTATAGCCCACCTGTTCTTGTGCCCTTTTTCAGCTGGACGAAGTTGGCTCCCCGGCCTTCGGGCTGTTATTTTTGGGCGCAGCTGTGCCCGCGGGCTATTTTTGGCACATGGAGGCGCCTCGCAAAGTCTCGCGCCATTCCGAGTCCGGCGGACGAAGTCGACCAGCCACACCCCCCAAGGCTATAGCCCACCCGTTTTTGTGGCCTTTTTCCGCTGGACGAACTTGGCGCCCCGGCCTTCGGGCGGTTATTTAGGGCGCGGATGTGCCCGCGGCCTATTTTGGGCACAAGGAGGCGCCTCCCAAAGTCTCGCGCCATTCCGAGTCCGGCGGACGAAGTGGGCCGGCCCCCAAGGCTATAGCCCACCCGTTTTTGTGGCCTTTTTCCGCCGGACGAACTTGGCGCCCCGGCCTTCGGGTGGTTATTTTTGGGCGCGGCTGTGCCCGGGGCCTATTTTTGGCACACTGAGGTGCCTCGCAAAGTCTCGCGCCATTCCGAGTCCGGCGGACGGCGGGCCGGCCCCACCCCCAAGGCTATAGCCCACCCATTCTTGTGGCCTTTTTTCCGCTGTACGAAATTGGCGCCCCGGCCTTCGGGCGGTTATTTAGGGCGCGGATGTGCCCGCGGCCTATTTTGGGCACAAGGAGGCGCCTCCCAAAGTCTCGCGCCATTCCGAGTCCGGCGGACGAAGTTGGCCAGCCCCACCCCCCAAGGCTATAGCCCACCCGTTTTTGTGGCCTTTTTCCGCCGGACGAACTTGGCGCCCCGGCCTTCGGGCGGTTATTTTTGGGCGCGGCTGTGCCCGCGGCCTATTTTTGGCACACGGTGGCGCTTTGCAAAGTCTTGCGCCATTCCGAGTGCGGCGGACGAAGTCGGCCAGCCCCACCCCCCAAGGCTATAGCCCACCCGTTTTTGTGGCCTTTTTCCGCAGGACGAACTTGGCGCCCCGGCCTTCGGGCTGGTATTTTTGGGTACGGCTGTGCCCGCAGCCTATTTTTGGCACGCGGAGGCGCCTCGCAAAGTCTCGCGCAATTCCGAGTCCGGCGGACGAAGTTGGTCAGCCCCACCCCCCAAGGCTATAGCCCACCTATTTTTGTGGCCTTTTACCGCTAGACGAACTAGGATGTGCCCGCGGCCTTCGGGCGGGTATTTTTGGGCGCGGCTGTGCCCGCGGCCTATTTTTGGCACACGGAGGCGCCTCGCAAAGTCTCACACCATTCCGAGTCCGGCGTACGAAGTTGGCCAACCCCACCCCCCAAGGCAATAGCCCACCCGTTTTTGTGGCCTTTTTCAGCTGGACGAACTTGGCGCCACGGCCTTCGGGCACGTATTTTTTGGCGCGGCTGTATCCAGGGCCTATTTATGGCAGACGGAGGCGCCTCGCAAAGCCTCGCACCATTCCGAGTCCGGCGGACGAAGTTGGCCAGCTCCACCCCCCAAGGCTATAGCCCACCCGTTTTTGTGGCTTTTTTCCGCTGGACGAACTTGGCGCCCCGGCCTTCGGGCGGTTATTTTTGTGCGCTGCTTTGACCGCGGCCTATTTTTGGCACACGGAGGCCCCTCGCAAAGTCTCGCGCCATTCCGAATCCGGCGGACGAAGTAGGCCCGCCTCACCACCCAAGGCTATAGCCCACCCGTTTTTGTGGCCATTTTCCGCTGGACGAACTTGGCGCCCCGGCCTTCGGGTGGTTATTTTTGTGTGCGGCTGTGTCCGCGGCCTATTTTTGGCACACGGAGGCCCCTCGCAAAATCTCGCGCCATTCCGAGTCCGGCGGACGAAGTCCGCCAGCCCCATCCCCCAAGGCTATAGCCCACCCGTTTTTGTGGCCTTTTTCCGCTGGACGAACTTGGCGCCCCGGCCTTCGGGCGGTTATTTTTGGGCGCGGCTGTGCCCGTGGCCTATTTTTGGCACACAGAGGCCCCTCGCAAAGTCTCGCGCCATTCCGAGTCCGGCGGACGAAGTTGGGCAGCCCCACCCTCCAAGGCTATAGCCCACCTGTTTTTGTGGCCTTTTTCCACTGCACGAACTTGGCGCCCCGGCCTTCGGGCGGGTATTTTTGAGTGCGGCTGTGCCCGTGGCCTATTTTTGGCACACGGAGGCCCCTCGCAAAGTCTCGCGCCATTCCGAGTCCGGCGGACGAAGTAGGCCAGCCCCACCCCCCAAGGCTATAGCCCACCCGTTTTTGTGGCCTTTTACCGCTGGACGAATTTCGCGCCCCGGCCTTTGGGCGGGTATTTTTGGGCGCGGCTGTGCCCGCGGCCTATTTTTGGCACACGGAGGCCCCTCGCAAAGTCTCGCGCCATTCCGAGTAGGCGGACGAAGTTCGCCAGCCCGACCTCCCAAGGCTATAGCCCACCCGTTTTTGTGGCCTTTTTCCGCTGGACGAACTTGGCGCCCCGGCCTTCAGGCGGGTATTTTTGGGCGCGGCTGTGGCCGCGGACTATTTTTGGCACACGGAGGTGCCTCACAAAGGCTCGCGCCATTCCGAGTCCGGCGGACGAAGTTGGCCAGCCCCACCCCCCAAGGCTATAGCCCACCCGGTTTTGTGGCCTTTTTCCGCTGGACGAACTTGGCGCCCCGGCCTTCGGGCACGTATTTTTGGGCGCGGCTGTCCCCGCGGCCTATTTTTGGCACACGGAGGTGCCTCGCAAAGTCTCGCGCCATTCCGAGTCCGGCGGACGAAGTCGGCCAGCCCCACCCCCCAAGGCTAAAGCCCACCCGTTTTTGTGGCCTTTTACCGCTAGATGAACTAGGCTGTGCCCGTGGCCTTCGGGCGGGTATTTTTGGGCGCGGCTGTGCCCGCGGCCTATTTGTGGCACACGGAGGCTCCTCGCAAAGTCCCCCGCACGACCGACTCCCGCGGACGAAGTCGGCCAGCCCCACCCCCCAAGGCTATAGCCCACCCGTTTTTGTGGCCATTTACCGCTTGCCGAACTTGGCGCCCCGGCCTTCGGCGGGTATTTTTGGCGCGGCTGTGCCCATGGCCTATTTTTGTCAAACGGTGGCGCCTCGCAAAGTCTCGTGCCATTTCGAGTCCGGCAGACGAAGCTGGCCAGCCCCACCCCCCAAGGCTATAGCCCACCCGTTTTTGTGGCCTTTTTCCGCTGGACGAACTTGGCTGACCGGCGTTCGGGCGGGTATGTTTGGGATCAGCTGTGCCCGCGCCTATTTTTGTCAAACGGAGGCGCCTCGCAAAGTCTCGTGCCATTCCGAGTCCGGCGGACGAAGTTGGCCAGCCCCACCCCCCAAGGCTAAAGCCCACCCGTTTTTGTGGCCTTTTACCGCTGGACGAACTAGGCTGTGCCCGTGGCCTTCGGGCGGGTATTTTTGGGCGCGGCTGTGCCCGCGGCCTATTTTTGGCACACGGAGGCGCCTCGCAAAGTCTCGCGCAATTCCGAGTCCGGCGGACGAAGTTGGCCAGCCCCACCCCCCAAGGCTATAGCCCACCCGTTTTTGTGGCCATTTACCGCTTGCCGAACTTGGCGCCCCGGCCTTCGGGCGGGTATTTTTGGGCGCGGCTGTGCCCGCGGCCTATTTTTGGCAAACGGTGGCGCCTCGCAAAGTCTCGTGCCATTTCGAGTCCGGCAGACGAAGCTGGCCAGCCCCACCCCCCTAGGCTATAGCCCACCCGTTTTTGTGGCCTTTTTCCGCTGGACGAACTTGGCTCCCCGGCCTTCGGGCGGGTATTTTTGGGCTCAACTGTGCCCGCGGCCTATTTTTGGCAAACGGAGGCGCCTCGCAAAGTCTCGTGCCATTTCGAGTCCGGCAGACGAAGCTGGCCAGCCCCACCCCCCTAGGCTATAGCCCACCCGTTTTTGTGGCCTTTTTCCGCTGGACGAACTTGGCTCCCCGGCCTTCGGGCGGGTATTTTTGGGCTCAACTGTGCCCGCGGCCTATTTTTGGCAAACGGAGGCGCCTCGCAAAGTCTCGTGCCATTCCGAGTCCGGCGGACGAAGTTGGCCAGCCCCACCCCCCAAGGCTAAAGCCCACCCGTTTTTGTGGCCTTTTACCGCTGGACGAACTAGGCTGTGCCCGTGGCCTTCGGGCGGGTATTTTTGGACGCCGCTATGCCCGTGGCCTATTTTTGGCACACGGAGGCGCCTCGCAAAGTCTCGTGCCATTCCGAGTCCGGCGGATGAAGTTGGCCAGCCCCACCCCCCAAGGCTATAGCCCACCAGTTTTTGTGGCCTTTTTCCGCTGGACGAACTTGGCGCCCCGGCCTTCGGGCGGGTATTTTTGGACGCCGCTATGCCCGTGGCCTATTTTTGGCACACGGAGGTGCCTCGCAAAGTCTCGCGCCATTCCGAGTCCGGCGGACGAAGTTGGCCAGCCCCACCCCCCAACGCTATAGCCCACCCGTTTTTGTGGCCTTTTTCCGCTGGACGAACTTGGCGCCCCGGCCTTCGGGAGGTTATTTTTGGGTACGGCTGTGCCCGTGGCCTATTTTTGGCACACGGAGGCGCCAAGCGAAGTCTCACCCCATTCCGAGTCCGGCGGACGAACTTCGCCCGCGCCCCCCACCAAGGCTATAGCCCACCCGTTTTTTGGCCATTTTTCCGCTGGGGGGTTTTGGCACCACGATCTTCGGGCGCGGCTTTAACCGCGGCTTATTTTTGACACCCCGACGCCCCTCGCAAAGTCTCACCTCATTCCAAGTCCGGCGGACGAACTTCGCCCGCGCCCCCCACCAAGCCTATAGCCCACCCGGCTTTTGGCCATTTTTCCGCTGGGGGGTTTTGGTACCACGACCTTGGGGCACTTATTTTTAGGCGCGGCTTTGCCTGCGGCTTATTTTTGGCACCCCGAGGCCCCTCGCAAAGTCTCGCCCCATTCCGAGTCCGGCGGACGAACTTCGCCCGTGCCCCCCACCAAGGCTATAGCCCACCCGTTTTTTGGCCATTTTTCCGCTGGGGGGTTTTGGCACCACGATCTTCGGGCGCTTATTTTTGGGCGCGGCTTTGGCCACGGCTTATTTTTGGTACCCCGAGGCCCCTCGCAATGTCTCGCCCAATTCCGAGTCCGGCGGACGAACTTCGCCTGCGCCCCACCAAGGCTATAGCCCACCCGCTTTTGGCCATTTTTCCGCAGGAGGGTTTTGCACAACGACCTTCGGCGCTTATTTTTGGGCGCGGCTTTGCTCATGGCTTATTTTTTGGCACCCTAGGCCCCTCGCAAAGTCTCGCCCAATTCCGAGTCCGGCGGACGAACTTCGCCCGCGCCCCCCACCAAGGCTATAGCCCACCCGTTTTTTGGCCATTTTTCCGCAGGCGGGTTTTGGCACCACGACCTTCGGCCGCTTATTATTGGGCGTGGCTTTGTCCTGGGCTTATTTTTTGCACCCCGAGGCCCCTCGGAAAGTCTCGCCCCATTCTGAGTCCGGCGGACGAACTTCGCCCGCGCCCCCCACCAAGGCTATAGCCCACCCGTTTTGTGGCCATTTGTCCGCGGGGGGGTTTTGGCACCACGACCTTCGGCCGCTTGTTATTTGGCGCGGCTTTGCCCGGGGCTTATTTTTGGCACCCCGAGGCCCCTCGCAAAGTCTCGCCCCATTCCGAGTCCGGCGGACGAACTCGCCAACGCTCCCCACCAAGGCTATAGCCCACCCGTTTTTTGGCCATTTTTCCGCCGAGGGGTTTTGGCACCGCGATCTTTGGGCGCTTATTTTGGGCGCGGCTTTGCCCAGCGGCTTATTTTTGGCACCCCTAGGCCCTCACAAAGTCTCGCCCCATTCCGAGTCCGGCGGACGAACTCGCCTGCGCCCCCACCAAGGCTATAGCCCACCCGCTTTTGGCCATTTTTCCGCTGGGGGTTTTGGCACCACAACCTTCGCCGCTTATTATTGGGCGCGCTTTGCCTGGGCTTATTTTTGGCACCCCGAGGCCCCTCGCAAAGTCTCGCCCCATTCCGAGTCCGGCGGACGAACTTCGCCTCGCGCCCCCACCAAGGCTATAGCCCACCCGTTTTTGTCCATTTTTCCGCTGGGGGTTTTGGGACCACGACCTTGGGGCACTTATTTTTGGTCACGGCTTTGCCTGCGGCTTATTTTTGGCACCCGAGACCCCTCGCAAAGTCTCGCCCCATTCCCGAGTCCGCGGACGAATCTCGCCAGCGCCCCACCAAGGCTATAGCCCACCCGCTTTTGGCCATTTTTCCGCTGGGGTTTTTGGCACCACGATCTTCGGCGCTTATTTTTGGCGCGGCTTTGGCCACGGCTTATTTTTGGTACCCGAGGCCCCTCGCAATGTCTCGCCCAATTCCGAGTCCGCGGACGAACTTCGCCCGCGCCCCCCACCAAGGCTATAGCCCACCCGTTTTTTGGCCACTTTTACGCTGGGGGTTTTGGCACCACGGCCTTCGGGAGCTTATTTTTGGGCGCGGCTTTGCCCGTGGCTTATTTTTGGTACCCCGAGGCCCCTCGCAATGTCTCGCCCCATTCCAAGTCCGGCGGACAAACTTCGCCCGCGTCCCACGCCAAGGCTATAGCCCACCCGTTTTTTGGCCATTTTTCCGCTGGTGGGTTTTGGCACCACGATCTTCGGGCGCGGCTTTGCCCGCGGCTTATTATTGGTACCCCGAGGCCCCCCGCAAAGTCTCGCCACATTCCGAGTACGGCGGACGAACTTCGCCCGCGTCCCACGCCAAGGCTATAGCCCACCCGTTTTTTGGCCATTTTTCCACTGGGGGGTTTTGGCACCACTACCTTCGGGCGCTTATTTTTGGACATGGCTTTGCCCGCGGCTTATTTTTGGTACCCCGAGGACCCTCGCAAAGTCTCGCCCCATTCCGAGTCCGGCGGTCGAACTTCGCCCGCGCCCCCAACCAAGGCTATAGCCCACCCGTGTTTTGGCCATTTTTCCGCTGGGGGGTTTTGGCACCACGACCTTCGGGCGCTTATTTTTGGGTGCGGCTTTGCCCGCGGCTTATTTTTGGCACCCCGAGACCCCTCGCAAAGTCTTGCCCCATTACGAGTCCGGCGGACGAACTTCGCCCGCGCCCCCCACCAAGGCTATAGCCCACCCGTTTTTTGGCCATTTTTCCGCTGGGGGGTTTTGGCACCACGACCTTCGGGCGCTTTTTTTTGGGCGCGGCTTTGCCCGCGGCTTATTTTTGGCACCCCGAGGCCCCTCGCAAAGTCTCGCCACATTCCGATTCAGGTGGACGAACTGCGCCCGCGCCCCCCACCAAGGCTATAGCCCACCGATTTTTTGGCCATTTTTCCGCTGGGGGGTTTTGGCACCACGATCTTCGGGCGCGGCTTTGCCCGCGGCTTATTATTGGTACCTTGAGGCCCCCCGCAAAGTCTCGTCACATTCCGATTCCGGCGGACGAACTTCGCCCGCGCCCCCCACCAAGGCTATAGCCCACCCGTTTTTTGGCCATTTTTCCGCTGGGGAGTTTTGGCACCACGGCCTTCGGGCGCTTATTTTTGGGCGCGGCTTTGTCCGCGCCTTATTTTTGGCACCCCGAGTCCCCTCGCAAAGTCTCACCCCATTCCGAGTCCGGCAGACGAACTTCGCCCGCCCCCCACCAAGGCTATAGCCCACCCGTTTTTTGGCCATTTTTCCACTGGGGGGTTTTGGCACCACTACCTTCGGGCGCTTATTTTTGGACATGGCTTTGCCCACGGCTTATTTTTGGTACCCCGAGGACCCTCGCAAAGTCTCGCCCCATTCCGAGTCCGGCGGTCGAACTTCGCCCGCGCCCCCAACCAAGGCTATAGCCCACCCGTGTTTTGGCCATTTTTCCGCTGGGGGGTTTTGGCACCACGACCTTCGGGCGCTTATTTTTGGGTGCGGCTTTGCCCGCGGCTTATTTTTGGCACCCCGAGACCCTCGCAAAGTCTTGCCCCATTACGAGTCCGGCGGACGAACCGCCCGCGCCCCCACCAAGGCTATAGCCCACCCGTTTTTGGCCATTTTTCCGCTGGGGGTTTTGGCACCACGACCTTCGGCGCTTTTTTTAGCGCGCGGCTTTGCCTGCAAGGCTTATTTTTGCACCCCGAGGCCCCTCACAAAGTCTCGCCACATTCGATTCCGGTGGACGAACTCTCGCCCGCGCCCCACCAAGGCTATAGCCCACCGATTTTTGGCCATTTTTCCGCTGGGGGTTTTGGCACCACGATCTTGGCGCGGCTTTGCCAAGGCTTATTATTGGTACCTTTAGGCCCCCCGCAAAGTCTCGTCACATTCCGATTCCGGCGGACGAACTTCGCCCGCGCCCCCCACCAAAGCTATAGCCCACCCGTTTTTTGGCCATTTTTCCGCTAAGGAGTTTTGGCACCACGGCCTTCGGGCGCTTATTTTTGGGCGCGGCTTTGTCCGCGCCTTATTTTTGGCACCCCGAGTCCCCTCGCAAAGTCTCGCCCCATTACGAGTCCGCGGATTTACTCTCGCCAGCGCCCCCCACCAAGGCTCTAGCTCACCCGGTTTTTGGCCATTTTTCCGCCGGGGGGTTTTGGCACCACGACCTCTCGGCACTTATTTTTGGATGCGGCTTTGCCCGTGGCTTATTTTTGGCACCCTGAGGCCCCTCGCAAAGTCTCATCCCATTCCGAGTCCGCGGATTTAACTTCGCCACGCGCCCCACCAAGGCTATAGCCCACCCGTTTTTTGGCCATTTTTCCGCTGGGGGGTTTTGGCACCACGATCTTCGGGCGCGGCTTTGCCCGTGGCTTATTATTGGTACCCCGAGGCCCCCCGCAAAGTGTCGCCACATTCCGAGTGCGGCGGACGAACTTCGCCCGCGCCCCCCACCAAGGCTATAGCCCACCCGTTTTTTGGCCATTTTTCCGCTGGGGGGTTTTGGTACCACGACCTTCGGGCACTTATTTTGGGACGTGGCTTTGCCCGCGGCTTATTTTTGGTACCCCGAGGCCCATCGCAAAGTCTCGCCCCATTCCGAGTCCGGTGGACGAACTTCGCCCGCGTCCCCCACCAAGGCTATAGCCCACCCGTTTTTTGGCCATTTTTCCGCTGGGGGGTTTTGTCACCACGACCTTCGGGCGTTTATTTTTGGACGCGGCTTAGTCCGTGGCTTATTTTTGGCACCCCGAGGCCCCTCACAAAGTCTCGCCCCATTCCGAGTCCGGCGGACGAACTTCGCCCGCGCCCCCCACTAAGGCTATAGCCCACCCGTTTTTTGGCCATTTTTCCGCTGGGGGGTTTTGGTACCACGACCTTCGGGCACTTATTTTGGGACGTGGCTTTGCCCGCGGCTTATTTTTGGTACCCCGAGGCCCATCGCAAAGTCTCGCCCCATTCCGAGTCCGGTGGACGAACTTCGCCCGCGTCCCCCACCAAGGCTATAGCCCACCCGTTTTTTGGCCATTTTTCCGCTGGGGGGTTTTGTCACCACGACCTTCGGGCGTTTATTTTTGGACGCGGCTTAGTCCGTGGCTTATTTTTGGCACCCCGAGGCCCCTCACAAAGTCTCGCCCCATTCCGAGTCCGGCGGATGAACTTCGCCCGCGCCCCCCACTAAGGCTATAGCCCACCCGTTTTTTGGCCATTTTTCCGCTGGGGGGGTTTTGGCACCACGATCTTTGGGCGCTTATTTTTGGGCGCGGCTTTGCCCACGGCTTATTTTTGGCACCCTGAGGACCCTCGCAAAGTCTCGCCCCATTCCGAGTGGCGCGGACGAACTTCGCCTGCGACCCCCACCAAGGCTCTAGCCCACCCGGTTTTTGGCCATTTTTCCGCCGGGGGGTTTTGGCACCACGGCCTTTAGGCGCTTATTTTTGGCACCACGACCTTCGGGTGCGGCTTTGTACGCACCTTATTTTTGGCACCCCGAGTCCCCTCGCAAAGTCTCGCCCCATTACGAGTCCGGCGGACGAACTTCAACCGCGCCCCCCACCAAGGATATAGCCCACCCGTTTTTTGGCCATTTTTCCGCTGGAGGGTTTTGGTACCACGACCTTCGGGCGCGGCTTTGTCCGCGGCTTATTTTTGGCACCCCGAGGCCCCTCGCAAAGTCTCGCCCCATTCCGAGTCCGGCGGACGAACTTCGCCCGCGCCCCCCACCAAGGCTATATCCCACCCGTTTTTTGGCCATTTTTCCGCTGGGGGGTTTTGGCACCACGACCTTCGGGCGCTTATTTTTGGGCGCGGCTTTGCCCGCGGCTTATTTTTGGCACCCCGAGGCCCCTCGCAAAGTCTCGCCCCATTCCGAGTCCGGCGGACGAACTTCGCCCACGCCCCCCACCAAGGCTATAGCCCACCCGTTTTTTGGCCATTTTTCCGCTGGGGGGTTTTGGCACCACGACCTTGGGGCACTTATTTTTGGTCGCGGCTTTGCCTGCGGCTTATTTTTGGCATCCCGAGGCCCCTCGCAAAGTCTCGCCCCATTCCGAGTCCGGCGGACGAACTTCGCCCGCGCCCCCCACCAAGGCTATAGCCCACCCGTTTTTTGGCCATTTTTCCGCTGCGGGGTTTTGGCACCACGATCTTCGGGCGCTAATTTTTTGGCGCGGCTTTGCCCGCGGCTTATTTTTGGCACCACGAGGCCCCTCGCAAAGTCTCGCCCCATTCCGAGTCCGGCGGACGATCTTCGCCCGCGCCCCCCACCAAGGCTATCGCCCACCCGTTTTTTGGCCATTTTTCCGCTTGGGGGTTTTGGCACCACGACCTTTGGGCACTGATTTTTGGGCGCGGCTTTGCACACGGCTTATTTTTGGCACCCCGAGGCCCCTCGCAAAGTCTCGCCCCATTCCGAGTCCGGCGGACGAACTTCGCCCGCGCCCCCCACCAAGGCTATAGCCCACCCGTTTTTTGGCCATTTTTCCGCTGGGGGGTTTTGGCACCACGACCTTGGGGCACTTATTTTTGGTCGCGGCTTTGTTCGCGGCTTATTTTCGGCACCCCGAGGCCCCTCGCAAAGTCTCGCCCCATTCCCAGTCCGCGGATTTAACGCCGCCTCGCGCCCCTACCAAGGCTATAGCCCACCCGTTTTTTGGCCATTTTTCCGCTGGGGGGTTTTGGCACCACGACCTTCGGGCGCTTATTTTTGGGCGCGGCTTTTCCGCAGCTTATTTTTGGCACCCCGAGGCCCCTCGCAAGTCTCGCCCCATTCTGAGTCCGGCGGACGAACTTTGCCCGCGCCCCCCACCAAGGCTATAGCCCACCCGTTTTTTGACCATTTTTCAGCTGCGGGGTTTTGGCACCACGATCTTCGGGCGCTAATTTTTTGGCGCGGCTTTGCCCGCGGCTTATTTTTGGCACCACGAGGCCCCTCGCAAAGTCTCGCCCCATTCCGAGTCCGGCGGACGAACTTCGCCCGCGCCCCCCACCAAGGCTATAGCCCACCCGTTTTTTGGCCATTTTTCCGCTGCGGGGTTTTGGCACCACGATCTTCGGGTGCTAATTTTTTGGCGCGGCTTTGCCCGCGACTTATTTTTGGCACCACGAGGCCCCTCGCAAAGTCTCGCCCCATTCCGAGTCCGCGGACGATCTTCGCCTCGCGCCCCCACCAAGGCTATCGCCACCCGTTTTTTGGCCATTTTTCCGCTTGGGGGTTTTGGCACCACGACCTTTGGGCACTGATTTTTGGGCGCGGCTTTGCACACGGCTTATTTTTGGCACCCCGAGGCCCCTCGCAAAGTCTCGCCCCATTCCGAGTCCGGCGGACGAACTTCGCCCGCGCCCCCCACCAAGGCTATAGCCCACCCGTTTTTTGGCCATTTTTCCGCTGGGGGGTTTTGGCACCACGACCTTGGGGCACTTATTTTTGGTCGCGGCTTTGTTCGCGGCTTATTTTCGGCACCCCGAGGCCCCTCGCAAAGTCTCGCCCCATTCCCAGTCCGGCGGACGAACGTCGCCCGCGCCCCTACCAAGGCTATAGCCCACCCGTTTTTTGGCCATTTTTCCGCTGGGGGGTTATGGCACCACGACCTTCGGGCGCTTATTTTTGGGCGCGGCTTTTCCGCAGCTTATTTTTGGCACCCCGAGGCCCCTCGCAAGTCTCGCCCCATTCTGAGTCCGGCGGACGAACTTTGCCCGCGCCCCCCACCAAGGCTATAGCCCACCCGTTTTTTGACCATTTTTCAGCTGGGGGTTTTGGCACCACGACCTTCGGGTGCTTATTTTTGGGGGCGGCTTTGCCCGCGGCTTATGTTTGGCACCCCGAGGCCCCTCGCAAAGTCTCGCCCCATTCCGAGTCCGGCGGACGAACTTCGCCCGCGGCCCCCACCAAGGCTATAGCCCACCCGTTTTTTGGCCATTTTTCAGCTGGGGGGTTTTGGCACCACGATGTTCGGGCGCTTATTTTTGGGCGCGGCTTTTCCCGCGGCTTATTTTTGGCACCCCGAGGCCCCTCGCAAAGTCTCGCCCCATTCCGAGTCCGGCGGACGAACTTCGCCCACGCCCCCCACCAAGGCTATAGCCCACCCGTTTTTTGGCCATTTTTCCGCTGGGGGGTTTTGGCACCACGACCTTCGGGCGCGGCTTTGTTCGCGGCTTATTTTCGGCACCCCGAGGCCCCTCGCAAAGTCTCGCCCCATTCCAAGTCCGGCGGACGAACGTCGCCCGCGCCCCTACCAAGGCTATAGCCCACCCGTTTTTTGGCCATTTTTCCGCTGGGGGGTTTTGGCACCACGAC
The DNA here is from genome assembly GCA_030444885.1 of Citrus sp. QX-2021. Taxonomy (NCBI): domain Eukaryota; kingdom Viridiplantae; phylum Streptophyta; class Magnoliopsida; order Sapindales; family Rutaceae; genus Citrus; species Citrus sp. QX-2021. Next base: position 32,232 of record JAUJEF010000620.1, read on the forward strand.
CTTCGGGCGCTTATTTTTTGGGCACGGCTTTGCCCGCGGCTTATTTTTGGCAACCCGAGGCCCCTCGCATGGTCTCGCCCCATTCCGAGTCCGGGGGACGAACTTCGCCCACGCCCCCCACCAAGGCTATAGCCCACCCGTTTTTTGGCCATTTTTCCGCTGGGGTTTTGGCACCACGACCTTCGGGCGCGGCTTTGTTCGCGGCTTATTTTCGCACCCCGAGGCCCCTCGCAAAGTCTCGCCCCATTCCAAGTCCGGCGGACGAACGTCGCCCGCGCCCCTACCAAGGCTATAGCCCACCCGTTTTTTGGCCATTTTTCCGCTGGGGGGTTATGGCACCACGACCTTCGGGGGGTTATTTTTGGGTGCGGCTGTGCCCGCGGCCTATTTTTGGCACGCGGAGGTCGCTCGCAAATTCTCGCCCCATTCCGAGTCCGGCTGACGAAGTTGGCCAGCTCCTCCCCCCAAGGCTATAGCCCACCCGTTTTTTGGCCATTTTTCCGCTGGGGGGTTTGGGCGCGCCGACCTTCGGGGGGTTATTTTTGGGTGCGGCTGTGTCCGCGTCTATTTTTGCACGCGGAGGCCGCCGCAGTCTCGCCCCATTCCGAGTCCGCGGACGAGTTGGCCAGCCCCTCCCCCCAAGGCTATAGCCCACCCGTTTTTTGGCCATTGTTTCGCTGGGGGGTTTGGGCGTGCCGATCATCGGGGGGTTATGTTTTGGCGCGGCTGTGTCCGCGGCCAATTTTTGGCACGCGGAGGCCACTCGCAAAGTCTCGCCCCATTCCGAGTCCGGCTGACGAAGTTGGCCAGCCCCTCCCCCAAAGGCTATAGCCCACCCGTTTTTTGGCCATTTTTCCGCTGGGGGGTTTGGGCGCGCCGACCTTCGGGGGGTTATTTTTGGGCGCGGCTGTGCCCGCGGCCTATTTTTGGCACGCGGAGATCGCTCGCAAATTCTCGCCCCATTCCGAGTCCGGCGGACGAAGTTGGCCAGCTCCTCCCCCCAAGGGTATAGCCCACCCGTTTTTTGGCCATTTTTCCGCTGGGGGGTTTGGGCGCGCCGACCTTCGGGGGGTTATTTTTGGGCGCGGCTGTGTCCGCGGCCTATTTTTGGTACGCGGAGGCCGCTCGCAAAGTCTCGCCCCATTCCGAGTCCGGCGGACGAAGTTGGCCAGCCCCTCCCGCCAAGGCTATAGCCCACCCGTTTTTTGGCCATTGTTTCGCTGGGGGGTTTGGGCGCGCCGATCATCGGGGGGTTATTTTTTGGCGCGGCTGTGTCCGCGGCCTATTTTTGGCACGCGGAGGCCACTCGCAAAGTCTCGTCCCATTACGAGTCCGGCGGACGAAGTTGGCCAGCCCCTCCCCCAAAGGCTATAGCCCACCCATTTTTTAGCCATTTTTCCGCTCGGGGGTTTGGGCGCGCCGACCTTCGGGGGGTTATTTTTGAGTGTGGCTGTGTCCACGGCCTATTTTTGGCACGCGGAGGCCGCTCGCAAAGTCTCGCCCCATTCCGAGTCCGGCGGACGAAGTTGGCCAGCCCCTCCCCCCAAGGCTATAGCCCACCCGTTTTTTGGCCATTTTTCCAATGGGGGGTTTGGGCGCGCCGACCTTCGGGGGGTTGTTTTTTGGCGCGGCTGTGCCCGCGGCCTATTTTTGGCACGCGGAGGCCACTCGCATAGTCTCGCCCCATTCCGAGTCCGGCGGACGAAGTTGGCCAGCCCCTTCCCCCAAGGCTATAGCCCACCCGTTTTTTGGCCATTTTTCCACCAGGG
>JAUJEF010000621.1:0-26403 GCA_030444885.1 Citrus sp. QX-2021
AAAGTTGTCCAGCCACACCCCCCAAGGCTATAGCCCACCAGTTTTTGGCCATTTTCCGCTGGACGAACTTGGCGCCCCGGCCTTCGGGCGGTTATTTTTAGGCGCGGCTGTGCCCGCGGCCTATTCTTGGCACTCAAAGGCCGCTCGCAAAGTCTGGCCCCATTCCGAGTCCGGCGGACAAAGTTGGCCAGCCCCTCCCTCCAAGGCTATAGCCCACCAGTTTTTTGGCCATTTTTCCGCTGGACGAACTTGGCGCCCCAGCCTTCGGGCGGTTATTTTTGGGCGCGCCTGTGCCCGCGGCCTATTTTTGGCACACGGAGGCCGCTTGCAAAGTCTGGCCCCATTCCGAGTCCGGCGGACGAAGTTGGCCAGCCCCACCCCCCAAGGCTATAGCCCACCCGTTTTTCTTACCTTTTTCCGCTGGACGAACTTGGCGCCCCGGCCTTGGGCGGTTATTTTTGGGCGTGGCTGTGCCCGTGGCATATTTTTGGCACACGGAGGCCCCTCGCAAAGTCTCGCGCAATTCCGAGTCCGGCGGACGAAGTTGGCCAGCCCCATCCCCCAAGGCTATAGCCCACCCGTTTTTGTCGCCTTTTTCCGCTGGACGAACATGGCGCCCCAGCCTTCGGGCGGTTATTTTTGGGCGCGGCTATGCCCGCGGCCTATTTTTGGCACACGGAGGCCCCTCGCAAAGTCTCGCGCCATTCCGAGTCCGGCGGACGATGTTGGCCTGCCACTGGACCTCAGTCGAGAGCTCGACCGTTATTGTGGCCTTTTCCGCTGGACGAACTTGACGCCCCGGCCTTCCGGCGGTTATTTTTTGGCGCGCCTGTGTCCGCGCCCTATTTTTGGCACACGGAGGCCCCTCGTAAAGTCTCGCGCCATTCCGAGTCCGGCGGACGAAGTTGGCCAGCCCCACCCCCCAAGGCCATAACCCACCCGTTTTTGTGCCCTTTTTCCGCTGGACGAGTATGGCGCCCCAGCCTTCGGGAGGTTATTTTTGGGCGCGGCTGTGACCACGGCCTATTTTTGGCACACGGAGGCCCCTCGTAAAGACTGGCGCCATTCCGAGTCTGGCGGACGAAGTGGGCCAGCCCCACCCCCCATGGCTATAGCCCACCCGTTTTTCTGGCCTTTTTCCGCTGGACGAACTTGGCGCCCCGGCCTTCGGGCGGTTATTTTTGGGCGCGGCTGTGCCGCAAGCGTATTTTTGCCACACCGAGGCCGCGCGCACCGTCTCGCCCCCGTCCGCGTCCGGCGGACGCCGTTGGCCAGCCCCCCCCCCCCAGGCTATAGCCCACCCGTTTTTGTGACCTTTTTCCGCTGGACGAACTTGGTGGCCCGGCCTTCGGGCGGTTATTTTTGGGCGCGGCTGTGCCCGCGGCCTATTTTTGGCAAACGGAGGCCCCTCGGAAGGTCTCGCGCCATTCCGAGTCCGGCGCACGAAGTTGGCCAGCCCCACCCCCCGAGGCTATAGCCCACCCGTTTTTGTGTCCTTTTTCCGCTGGACGAACTTGGCGCCCCAGCATTCGGGCAGTTATTTTTGGACGCGGCTGTTCCCACGGCCTGTTTTTCGCACACGGAGGCCCCTCGCAAAGTCTCGCTCCATTCCGAGTCCGGCGGACGACGTTGGCCAGCCCCACCCCCCAAGGCCATAGCCCACCCGTTTTTGTGGCCTTTTTCCGCTGGGACGAACTTGGCGCCCGGCCTTCGGGCTGTTATTTTTGGTCGCGGCTGTGTCCGTGGCCTTTTTTTGGCACACGGAGGCCCCTCGTAAAGTCTCGCGCCATTCCGAGTCCGGCGGACGACGTTGGCCAGCCCCACCCCCCAAGGCCATAGCCCACCCGTTTTTGTGGCCTTTTTCCGCTGGACGAGCATGGCGCCCCGGCCTTCGGGAGGTTATTTTTGGGCGCGGGTGGGGCCCCGGCCTTTATTTTGCACAGGGAGGCCCCTCGCAAAGTCTCGCGCCATTCCGAGTCCGGCGGACGAAGTTGGCCAGCCCCACCCCCCAAGGCTATAGCCCACCCGTTTTTGTGACCTCTTTCCGCTGGACGAACTTGGTGGCCCGGCCTTCGGGCGGTTATTTTTGGACGCGGCTGTGCCCGCAGCCTATTTTTGGCACACGGAGGCCCCTCACAATGTCTCGCACCATTCCGAGTCCGGCGGACGAAGTTGGCCAGCCCCAACACCCGAGGCTATAGCCCACCCATTTTTGTGGCCTTTTTCCGCTGGACGAACATGGCGCCCCGGCCTTCCGGCTGTTATTTTTGGGCGCGGCTGTGCCCGCGGCCTATTTTTGGCACACGGAGGCCCCTCGCAAAGACTGGCGCCATTCCGAGTCCGGCGGACGAAGTTGGCCAGCCCCACCCCCCAAGGCTATAGCCCACCCGTTTTTCTGGCCTTTTTCCGCTGGACGAACTTGGCGCCCCGGCCTTCGGGCGGTTATTTTTGGGCGCAGCTGTGCCCGCGGCCTATTTTTGGCAGACGGAGGCCGCTCGCAAAGTCTCGCCCCATTCCGAGTCCGGCGGACGAAGTTGGCCAGCCCCTCCCCCCAAGGCTATAGCCCACCCGTTTTTATGGCCTTTTTCCGCTGGACGAACTTGGCGCCCCGGCCTTCGGGCAGTTATTTTTGGGCGCGCCTGTGTCCGCGGCCTATTTTTGGCACACGGAGGCCCCTCGTAAAGTCTCGCGCCATTCCGGGTCCGGCGGACGACGTTGGCCAGCCCCACCCCCCAAGCCCATAGCCCACCCGTTTTTGTGGCCTCTTTCCGCTGGACGAACTTGGCGCCCCGGCCTTCGGGCGGGTATTTTTGGGCGCGGCTGTGCCCGCGGCCTATTTTTGGCACACGGAGGCGCCTCGCAAAGTCTCGCGCCATTCCGAGTCCGGCGGGCACGGTTGGCCAGCCCCACCCCCCAAGGCTATAGCCCACCCGTTGTTGTGGCCTCTTTCCGCTGGACGAACTTGGCGGCCCGGCCTTCGGGCGGGTATGTTTGGGGGCGGCTGTGCCCCTCGCCTATTTTTGGCACACGGAGGCGCCTCGCAAAGTCTCGCGCAATTCCGAGTCCGGCGGACGAAGTTGGACAGCCCCGCCCCCCAAGGCTATAGCCCACCCGTTTTCGGGCCATTTTTCCGCTGGACGAACGTGGCGTCCCGGCCGTCGGGCGGGTATTTTGGGCCCGGCTGTGCCCGCGGCCTAATTTTTGCACACGGAGGCGCCTCGCAACGTCTCGCGCCATTCCAAGTCCGCGGACGAAGTGGGCCAGCCCCGCCCCATGGCTATAGCCCACCCGTTTTCTGGCCTCTTTCCGCTGGACGAACTTGGCGTCCCGGCATTCGGGCGGGTATTTTGGGCGCGGCTGTGCCCGCGTCCTATTTTTGGCACACAGAGGCGCCTCGCAAAGTCTCGCGCCATTCCGAGTCCGGCGGACGAAGTTGGCCAGCCCCGCCCCCAAGGCAATAGCCACCCCCGTTTTGTGCCCACATTCCGCTGGCAGAACTTGGCGCCCCGGCCTTCGGGCGGGTATTTTTGGGCGCGGCTGTGCCCGCGGCCTATTTTTGGCACACGGAGGCGCCTCGCAAAGTCTCGCGCCATTCCGAGTCCGGCGGACGAAGTTGGCCAGCCCCGCCCCCCAAGGCTATAGCCCACCCGTTTATGTGGCCTCTTTCCGCTGGACGAACTTGGCGCCCCGGCCTTCGGGCGGGTATTTTTGGGCACGGCTGTGCCCGCGGCCTATTTTTGGCACACGGAGGCGCCTCGTAAAGTCTCGCGCCATTCCGAGTCCGGCGGACGAAGTTGGCCAGCCCCGCCCCCCAACGCTATAGCCCACCCGTTTTTGTGGCCTCTTTCCGCTGGACGAACTTGGCGCCCCGGCCTACGGGCGGGTATTTTTGGGCGCGGCTGTGCCCGCGGCCTATTTTTGGCACACGGAGGCGCCTCGCAAAGTCTCGCGCCATTCCGAGTCCGGCGGACGAAGTTGCTCAGCCCCGCCCCCCAATGCTATAGCCCACCCGTTTTTGTGGCCTCTTTCCGCTGGACGAACTTGGCGGCCCGGCCTTCGGGCGGGTATTTTTGGGCGCGGCTGTGCCCTGCTGGCCTATTTTTTGGGACACGGAGGCGCCTCGCAAAGTCTCGCGCCATTCCGAGTCCGGCGGACGAAGTTGGCCAGCCCCGCCCCCCAAGGATATAGCCCACCCGTTTTTGTGGCCTCTTTCCGCTGGACGAACTTGGCGCCCCGGCCTTCGGGCGGGTATTTTTGGGCGCGGCTGTGCCCGTGGCCTATTTTTGGCACACGGAGGCGCCTCGCAAAGTCTCGCGCCATTCCGAGTCCGGCGGACGAAGTTGCTCAGCCCCGCCCCCCAAGGCTATAGCCCACCCGTTTTTGTGGCCTCTTTCCGCTGGACGAACTTGGCGCCCCGGCCTTCGGGCGGGTATTTTTGGGCGCGGCTGTACCCGCGGCCTATTTTTGGCACACGGAGGCGCCTCGCAAAGTCTCGCGCCATTCCGAGTCCGGCGGACGAAGTTGGCCAGCCCCGCCCCCCAAGGCTATAGCCCACCCGTTTTTGTGGCCTCTTTCCGCTGGACGAACTTGGCGCCCCCGCCTTCGGGCGGGTATTTTTGGGCGCGGCTGTGCCCGCGGCCTATTTTTGGCACACGGAGGTGCCTCGCAAAGTCTCGCGCCATTCCGAGTCCGGCGGACGAAGTTGGCCAGCCCCACCCCCCAAGGCTATAGCCCACCAGTTTTTTGGCCATTTTTCCGCTGGACGAACTTGGCGCCCCAGCCTTCGGGCGGTTATTTTTAGGCGCGGCTGTGCCCGCGGCCTATTCTTGGCACTCAAAGGCCGCTCGCAAAGTCTGGCCCCATTCCGAGTCCGGCGGACAAAGTTGGCCAGCCCCTCCCTCCAAGGCTATAGCCCACCAGTTTTTTGGCCATTTTTCCGCTGGACGAACTTGGCGCCCCAGCCTTCGGGCGGTTATTTTTGGGCGCGCCTGTGCCCGCGGCCTATTTTTGGCACACGGAGGCCGCTTGCAAAGTCTGGCCCCATTCCGAGTCCGGCGGACGAAGTTGGCCAGCCCCACCCCCCAAGGCTATAGCCCACCCGTTTTTCTTACCTTTTTCCGCTGGACGAACTTGGCGCCCCGGCCTTGGGCGGTTATTTTTGGGCGTGGCTGTGCCCGTGGCATATTTTTGGCACACGGAGGCCCCTCGCAAAGTCTCGCAATTCCGAGTCCGCGGACGAAGTTGGCCAGCCCCATCCCCAAGGCTATAGCCCACCCGCTTTTGTCGCCTTTTCCGCTGGACGACCATGGCGCCCCAGCCTTCGGGCGATTAATTTTTCGCGCGGCTATGCCCGCGCCTATTTTTGCACACGGAGGCCCCTCGCAAAGTCTCGCGCCATTCCGAGTCCGGCGGACCAGTTGGCCTGCCCCACCCCCAAGGCTATAGCCCACCCGCTTTTGTGGCCTTTTTCCGCTGGACGAACTTGACGCCCGGCCTTCCGGCGGTTATTTTTGGCGCGCCTGTGTCCGCGCCCTTTTTTTGGTACACGGAGGCCCCTCGCAAAGTCTCGCGCCATTCCGAGTCCGGCGGACGAAGTTGGCCAGCCCCACCCCCCAAGGCCATAACCCACCCGTTTTTGTGCCCTTTTTCCGCTGGACGAGTATGGCGCCCCAGCCTTCGGGAGGTTATTTTTGGGCGCGGCTGTGACCACGGCCTATTTTTGGCACACGGAGGCCCCTCGTAAAGACTGGCGCCATTCCGAGTCTGGCGGACGAAGTGGGCCAGCCCCACCCCCCATGGCTATAGCCCACCCGTTTTTCTGGCCTTTTTCCGCTGGACGAACTTGGCGCCCCGGCCTTCGGGCGGTTATTTTTGGGCGCGGCTGTGCCCGCGGCGTATTTTTGCCACACGGAGGCCGCTCGCAAAGTCTCGCCCCATTCCGAGTCCGGCGGACGAAGTTGGCCAGCCCCACCCCCCAAGGCTATAGCCCACCCGTTTTTGTGACCTTTTTCCGCTGGACGAACTTGGTGGCCCGGCCTTCGGGCGGTTATTTTTGGGCGCGGCTGTGCCCGCGGCCTATTTTTGGCATACGGAGGCCCCTCGTAAGGTCTCGCGCCATTCCGAGTCCGGCGGACGAAGTTGGCCAGCCCCACCCCCCGAGGCTATAGCCCACCCGTTTTTGTGGCCTTTTTCCGCTGGACGAACTTGGCGCCCCAGCATTCGGGCAGTTATTTTTGGACGCGGCTGTTCCCACGGCCTGTTTTTCGCACACGGAGGCCCCTCGCAAAGTCTCGCTCCATTCCGAGTCCGGCGGACGAAGTTGGCCTGCCCCACCCCCCAAGGCTATAGCCCACCCGTTTTTATGGCCTTTTTCCGCTGGACGAACTTGGCGCCCCGGCCTTCGGGCGGTTATTTTTGGGCGCGCCTGTGTCCGTGGCCTATTTTTGGCACACGGAGGCCCCTCGTAAAGTCTCGCGCCATTCCGAGTCCGGCGGACGACGTTGGCCAGCCCCACCCCCCAAGGCCATAGCCCACCCGTTTTTGTGGCCTTTTTCCGCTGGACGAGCATGGCGCCCCGGCCTTCGGGCGGTTATTTTTGGGCGCGGGTGCGGCCACGGCCTATTTTTTGCACACGGAGGCCCCTCGCAAAGTCTCGCGCCATTCCGAGTCCGGCGGACGAAGTTGGCCAGCCCCACCCCCCAAGGCTATAGCCCACCCGTTTTTGTGACCTCTTTCCGCTGGACGAACTTGGTGGCCCGGCCTTCGGGCGGTTATTTTTGGGCGCGGCTGTGCCCGCAGCCTATTTTTGGCACACGGAGGCCCCTCACAATGTCTCGCACCATTCCGAGTCCGGCGGACGAAGTTGGCCAGCCCCAACACCCGAGGCTATAGCCCACCCATTTTTGTGGCCTTTTTCCGCTGGACGAACATGGCGCCCCGGCCTTCCGGCTGTTATTTTTGGGCGCGGCTGTGCCCGCGGCCTATTTTTGGCACACGGAGGCCCCTCGCAAAGACTGGCGCCATTCCGAGTCCGGCGGACGGTTGGCCAGCCCCAACACCCGAGGCTATAGCCCACCCATTTTTGTGGCCTTTTTCCGCTGGACGAACTTGGCGCCCCGGCCTTCGGGCGGTTATTTTTGGGCGCAGCTGTGCCCGCGGCCTATTTTTGGCAGACGGAGGCCGCTCGCAAAGTCTCGCCCCATTCCGAGTCCGGCGGACGAAGTTGGCCAGCCCCTCCCCCCAAGGCTATAGCCCACCCGTTTTTATGGCCTTTTTCCGCTGGACGAACTTGGCGCCCCGGCCTTCGGGCAGTTATTTTTGGGCGCGCCTGTGTCCGCGGCCTATTTTTGGCACACGGAGGCCCCTCGTAAAGTCTCGCGCCATTCCGGGTCCGGCGGACGACGTTGGCCAGCCCCACCCCCCAAGCCCATAGCCCACCCGTTTTTGTGGCCTTTTTCCGCTGGACGAGCATGGCGCCCCGGCCTTCGGAAGGTTATTTTTGGGCGCGGGTGCGGCCACGGCCTATTTTTTGCACACGGACGCCCCTCGCAAAGTCTCGCGCCATTCCGAGTCCGGCGGACGAAGTTGGCCTGCCCCACCCCCCAAGGCTATAGCCCACCCGTTTTTATGGCCTTTTTCCGCTGGACGAACTTGGCGCCCCGGCCTTCGGGCGGTTATTTTTGGGCGCGCCTGTGTCCGTGGCCTATTTTTGGCACACGGAGGCCCCTCGTAAAGTCTCGCGCCATTCCGAGTCCGGCGGACGACGTTGGCCAGCCCCACCCCCCAAGGCCATAGTCCACCCGTTTTTGTGGCCTTTTTCCGCTGGACGAGCATGGCGCCCCGGCCTTCGGAAGGTTATTTTTGGGCGCGGGTGCGGCCACGGCCTATTTTTTGCACACGGAGGCCCCTCGCAAAGTCTCGCGCCATTCCGAGTCCGGCGGACGAAGTTGGCCAGCCCCACCCCCCAAGGCTATAGCCCACCCGTTTTTGTGACCTCTTTCCGCTGGACGAACTTGGTGGCCCGGCCTTCGGGCGGTTATTTTTGGGCGCGGCTGTGCCCGCAGCCTATTTTTGGCACACGGAGGCCCCTCACAATGTCTCGCACCATTCCGAGTCCGGCGGACGAAGTTGGCCAGCCCCAACACCCGAGGCTATAGCCCACCCATTTTTGTGGCCTTTTTCCGCTGGACGAACTTGGCGCCCCAGCCTTCCGGCTGTTATTTTTGGGCGCGGCTGTGCCCGCGGCCTATTTTTGGCACACGGAGGCCCCTCGCAAAGACTGGCGCCATTCCGAGTCCGGCGGACGAAGTTGGCCAGCCCCACCCCCCAAGGCTATGGCCCACCCGTTTTTCTGGCCTTTTTCCGCTGGACGAACTTGGCGCCCCGGCCTTCGGGCGGTTATTTTTGGGCGCAGCTGTGCCCGCGGCCTATTTTTGGCAGACGGAGGCCGCTCGCAAAGTCTCGCCCCATTCCGAGTCCGGCGGACGAAGTTGGCCAGCCCCTCCCCCCAAGGCTATAGCCCACCCGTTTTTATGGCCTTTTTCCGCTGGACGAACTTGGCGCCCCGGCCTTCGGGCAGTTATTTTTGGGCGCGCCTGTGTCCGCGGCCTATTTTTGGCACACGGAGGCCCCTCGTAAAGTCTCGCGCCATTCCGGGTCCGGCGGACGACGTTGGCCAGCCCCACCCCCCAAGCCCATAGCCCACCCGTTTTTGTGGCCTTTTTCCGCTGGACGAGCATGGCGCCCCGGCCTTCGGAAGGTTATTTTTGGGCGCGGGTGCGGCCACGGCCTATTTTTTGCACACGGACGCCCCTCGCAAAGTCTCGCGCCATTCCGAGTCCGGCGGACGAAGTTGGCCTGCCCCACCCCCCAAGGCTATAGCCCACCCGTTTTTATGGCCTTTTTCCGCTGGACGAACTTGGCGCCCCGGCCTTCGGGCAGTTATTTTTGGGCGCGCCTGTGTCCGTGGCCTATTTTTGGCACACGGAGGCCCCTCGTAAAGTCTCGCGCCATTCCGAGTCCGGCGGACGAAGTTGGCCAGCCCCTCCCCCCAAGGCTATAGCCCACCCGTTTTTGTGGCCTTTTTCCGCTGGTCGAACTTGGCGCCCCGGCCTTCGGGCGGTTATTTTTGGGCGCGGCTGTGCCCGCAGCCTATTTTTGGCACACGGAGGCCCCTCGCAAAGTCTCGCGCCATTCCGAGTCCGGCGGACGAAGTGGGCCGGCCCACCCCCCGAGGCTATAGCCAACCCGTTTTTGTGGCCTTTTTCCGCTGGACGAACTTGGCGCCCCCGCCTTCGGGCAGTTATTTTTGGGCGCGGCTGTGCCCGTGGCCTATATTTGGCACACGGAGTCCCCTCGCAAAGTCTCGCGCCATTCCGAGTCCGCGGACGGTTGGCCTGCCCCACCCCCCAAGGCTATAGCCCACCCGTTTTTGTGGCCTTTTTCCGCTGGACGAACTTGGCACCCCGGCCTTCGGGCGGTTATTTTTGGGCGCGGCTGTGCCCGCGGCCTATTTTGGGCATACGGAGGCCCCTCGCAAGGTCTCGCGCCATTCCGAGTCCGGCGGATGAAGTTGGCCAGCCCCACCCCCCGAGGCTATAGCCCACTCATTTTTGTGGCCTTTTTCCGCTGGACGAACTTGGCGCCCCAGCCTTCGGGCAGTTATTTTTGGACACGGCTGTTCCCACGGCCTGTTTTTCGCACACGGAGACCCCTCGCAAAGTCTCGCGCCATTCCGAGTCCGGCGGACGAAGTTGGCCAGCCCCACCCCCCAAGGCTATAGCCCACCCGTTTTTGTGACCTTTTTCCGCTGGACGAACTTGGTGGCCCGGCCTTCGGGCGGTTATTTTTGGGCGCGGCTGTGCCCGCAGCCTATTTTTGGCACACGGAGGCCCCTCACAATGTCTCGCACCATTCCGAGTCCGGCGGACGAAGTTGGCCAGCCCCAACACCCGAGGCTATAGCCCACCCATTTTTGTGGCCTTTTTCCGCTGGACGAACTTGGCGCCCCGGCCTTCCGGCTGTTATTTTTGGGCGCGGCTGTGCCCGCGGCGTATTTTTGGCACACGGAGGCCCCTTACAAAGTCTCGTGCCATTCCGAGTCCGGCGGACAAAGTTGGCCTGCCCCACCCCCCAAGGCTATAGCCCACCCGTTTTTGTGGCCTTTTTCCGCTGGACGAACTTGGTGGCCCGGCCTTCGGGCGGTTATTTTTGGGCGCGGCTGTGCCCGCAGCTTATTTTTGGCACACGGAGGCACCTCGCAAAGTCTCGCGCCATTCCGAGTCCGGCGGACGAAGTCGGCCAGCCCCACCCCCCAAGGCTATAGCCCACCCGTTTTTGTGGCCTTTTTCCGCTGGACGAACTTGGCGCCCCGGCCTTCGGGCGGTTATTTTTGGGCGCGGCTGTGCCCGAGGCCTACTTTTGGCACACGGAGGCCACTCGCAAAGTCTCGCGCCATTCCGAGCCCGGCGGACGAAGTTGTCCAGCCCCACCCCCCAAGGCCATAGCCCACCCGTTTTTGTGGCCTTTTTCCGCTGGACGAGAATGGCGCCCCGGCCTTCGGGAGGTTTTTTTTGGGCGCGGCTGTGCCCATTGCCTAGTTTTTGCACACGGAGGCCCCTCGTAAAGTCTCGCGCCATTCCGAGTCCAGCGGACGAAGTGGGCCAGCCCCACCCCCCAAGGCTATAGCCCACCCGTTTTTGTGGCCTTTTTCCGCTGGACGAACTTGGCGCCCCGGCCTTCAGGCGGTTTTTTTTGGGCGCGGCTGTGCCCGCAGCTTATTTTTGGCACACGGAGGCCCCTCGCAAAGTCTCACACCATTCCGAGTCCGGCGGACGAAGTTGCCCAGCCCCACCCCCAGAGGCTATAACCCACCCCTTTTTGTTGCCTTTTTCCGCTGGACGAACTTGGCGCCCCGGCCTTCGGGCGGTTATTTTTGGGTGCGGTTGTGTCCGCGGCCTATTTTTGGCACACGGAGGCCACTCGCAAAGTCTCACGCCATTCCGAGTCCGGCGGACGAAGTTGGCCAGCCCCACCCCCCAAGGCTATAGCGCACCCGTTTTTGTGGCCTTTTTCCGCTGGACGAACTTGGCGTCCCGGCCTTGGGCGGTTATTTTTGGGCAGTGGCTGTGCCCACGGCCTATTTTTGGTACACGGAGGCCCCTCGCAAAGTCTCGCGCCATTCCGAGTCCGGCGGTCGAAGTCGGCCAGCCCCACCCCCCAAGGTTATAGCCCACCCGTTTTTGTGGTCTTTTTCCGCTGGACGAAATTGGCGCCCCGGCCCTCGGGCGGGTATTTTTGGGCGCGGCTGTGCCCGCGGCCTAATTTTGGCACACGGAGGTGCCTCGCAAAGTCTCGCGCCATTCCGAGTCCGGCGGACGAAGTAGGCCAGACCCACCCCCCAAGGCTATAGCCCACCCGTTTTTGTGGCCTTTTTCCGCTGGTCGAACTTGGCGCCCCGGCCTTCGGAAGGTTATTTTTGGGCGCGCCTGTGTCCGCGGCCTATTTTTGACACACGGAGGCCCCTCGTAAAGTCTCGCACCATTCCGAGTCCGGCGGACGAAGTTGGCCAGCCCCACCCCCCAAGGCCATAGCCCACCCGTTTTTGTGGCCTTTTTCCGCTGGACGAGCTTGGCGCCCCGGCCTTCGGGAGGTTATTTTTGGGCGGGGCTGTACCCGCGGCCTATTTTTGGCACACGGAGGTGCCTCGCAAAGTCTGGCGCAATTCCGATTTCGGCGGACGAAGTGGGCCAGCCCCACCCCCCAAGGCTATAGCCCACTCGTTTTTGTGGCCATTTTCCGCTGGACGAACTTGGCGCCCCGGCCTTCGGGCGGGTATTTTTGGGCGCGGCTGTGCCCGCGGCCTATTTTTGGCACACGGATGCGCCTAGCAAAGTCTCGCGCCATTCCGAGTCCGGCGGATGAAGTTGGCCAGCCCCACCCCCCAAGGCTATAGCCCACCCGTTTTTGTGGCCATTTTCCGCTGGACGAACTTGGCGCCCCGGCCTTCGGGCGGGTATTTTTGTCCGCGGCTGTGCCCACGGCCTATTTTTTGCACACGGAGGCGCCTCGCAAAGTCTCGCGCCATTCCGAGTCCGGCGGACGAAGTTGGCCATCCCCACCCCCCAAGGCTATAGCCCACCCGTTTTTGTGGCCTTTTGCCGCTGCACGAACTTGGCGCCCCGGCCTTCGGGTGGGTATTTTTGGGCGCGGCTGTGCCCGCGGCCTATTTTTGGGACGCGGAGGCGCCTCGCAAAGTCTCGCGCCATTCCGAGTCCGGCGGACGAAGTGGGCTAGCCCCACCCCCCAAGGCTATAGCCCACTCGTTTTTGTGGCCATTTTCCGCTGGACGAACTTGGCGCCCCGGCCTTAGGCCGGGTATTTTTGGGCGCGGCTGTGCCCGCGGCCTATTTTTGGGACTCGGAGGCGCCTCGCAAAATCTCGCGCCATTCCGAGTCCGGCGGACGAAGTGGGCCAGCCCCACCCCCCAAGGCTATAGCCCGCCCGTTTTTGTGGCCATTTTCCGCTTGACGAACTTGGCGCCCCGGCCTTTGGGCGGGTATTTTTGGGCTCGGCTGTGCCCGTGGCCAATTTTTGGCATACGGAGGCGCCTCGCAAAGTCTCGCGCCATTCCGAGTCCGGCGGACGAAGTTGGCCAGCCCCACCCCCCAAGGCTATAGCCCAACCGTTTTTGTGGCCATTTTCCGCTGGATGAACTTGGCGCCCCGGCCTTCGGGCGGGTATTATTGGGCGCGGCTGTGCCCGCATCCTTTTTTTGGCAGACGGAGGCGCCTCGTAAAGTCCCGCGCCATTCTGAGTCCGGCGGACGAAGTGGGCCAGCCCCACCCCCCAAGGCTATAGCCCACCCGTTTTTGTGGCCATTTTCCGCTGGACGAACATGGCGCCCCGGACTTCGGCCGGGTATTTTTGGGCGCGGCTGTGCCCGCGGCCTATTTCTAGCACACGGAGGCGCTTTGCAAAGTCTCGCGCCATTCCGAGTCCGGCGGACGACGTTGGCCAGCCCCACCCCCCAAGACTATAGCCCACCCGTTTTTGTGGCCATTTTCCGCTGGACGAACTTGGCGCCCCGGCCTTCGGGCGGGTATTTTTGTGCGCGGCTGTGCCCGCGGCCTATTTTTGGCACACGGAGGCGCCTCGCAATGTCTCGCGCCATTCCGAGTCCGGCGGACGAAGTTGGCCAGCCCCACCCCCCAAGGCTATAGCCCACCCGTTTTTGTGGCCATTTTCCGCTGGACGAACTTGGCGGCCCGGCCTTCGGCGGGTATTTTTCGGCGCGGCTGTGCCCGCGGCCTTTTTTTGGCACAAGGAGGTGCCTCGCAAAGTCTCGTGCAATTCCAATTCCGGCGGACGAAGTTGGCCAGCCCCACCCCCCAAGGCTATAGCCCACCCGTTTTTGTGGCCTTTTTCCGCTGGACGAACTTGGCGCCCCGGCCTTTGGGCGGGTATTTTTGGACGCGGCTGTGCACGCGGCCTATTTTTGGCACACGGAGGCGCCTCGCAAAGTCTGGCGCCATTCCGAGTCCGGAGGACGAAGTTGGCCAGCCCCACCCCCCAAGGCTATAGCCCACCCGTTTTTGTGGCCATTTTCCGCTGGACGAACTTGGCGCCCCGGCCTTCGCGCGGGTATTTTTGGCGCGGCTGTGCCCGCTGCCTATTTTTGGCACACGGAGGTGCCTCGCAATGTCTTGTACCATTCCGAGTCAGGGGGACAAAGTTGGCCAGCCCCACCCCCCAAGGCTATAGCCCACCCGTTTTTGTGGCCTTTTTCCGCTGGACGAACTTGGCGCCCCGGCCTTTGGGCGGGTATTTTTGGGCTCGGCTGTGCCCGTGGCCTATTTTTGGCATACGGAGGCGCCTCGCAAAGTCTCGCGCCATTCCGAGTCCGGCGGACGAAGTTGGCCAGCCCCACCCCCCAAGGCTATAGCCCAACCGTTTTTGTGGCCATTTTCCGCTGGACGAACTTGGCGCCCCGGCCTTCGGGCGGGTATTATTGGGCGCGGCTGTGCCCGCATCCTTTTTTTGGCAGACGGAGGCGCCTCGTAAAGTCCCGCGCCATTCTGAGTCCGGCGGACGAAGTGGGCCAGGCCCACCCCCCAAGGCTATAGCCCACCCGTTTTTGTGGCCATTTTCCGCTGGACGAACATGGCGCCCCGGACTTCGGCCGGGTATTTTTGGGCGCGGCTGTGCCCGCGGCTTATTTCTAGCACACGGAGGCGCTTTGCAAAGTCTCGCGCCATTCCGAGTCCGGCGGACGACGTTGGCCAGCCCCACCCCCCAAGACTATAGCCCACCCGTTTTTGTGGCCATTTTCCGCTGGACGAACTTGGCGCCCCGGCCTTCGGGCGGGTATTTTTGGGCGCGGCTGTGCCCGCGGCCTATTTTTGGCACACGGAGGCGCCTCGCAATGTCTCGCGCCATTCCGAGTCCGGCGGACGAAGTTGGCCAGCCCCACCCCCCAAGGCTATAGCCCACCCGTTTTTGTGGCCATTTTCCGCTGGACGAACTTGGCGCCCCGGCCTTCGGGCGGGTATTTTTCGGCGCGGCTGTGCCCGCGGCCTTTTTTTGGCACAAGGAGGTGCCTCGCAAAGTCTCGTGCAATTCCAATTCCGGCGGACGAAGTTGGCCAGCCCCACCCCCCAAGGCTATAGCCCACCCGTTTTTGTGGCCATTTTCCGCTGGACGAACTTGGCGCCCCGGCCTTCGGGCGGGTATTTTTGGACGCGGCTGTGCACGCGGCCTATTTTTGGCACACGGAGGCGCCTCGCAAAGTCTGGCGCCATTCCGAGTCCGGAGGACGAAGTTGGCCAGCCCCACCCCCCAAGGCTATAGCCCACCCGTTTTTGTGGCCATTTTCCCAAGGAAGAACTAGGCGCCCCCGCCTTCGCGCGGGTATTTTTGGCGCGGCTGTGCCCGCGGCCTATTTTTGTCACACGGAGGTGGCTCTCCAGCTCTTGTCCCATTCCGAGTCAGGTGGACTAAGTTGGCCAGCCCCACCCCCCAAGGCTATAGCCCACCCGTTTTTGTGGCCTTTTTCCGCTGGACGAACTTGGCGCCCCGGCCTTTGGGCGGGTATTTTTGGGCTCGGCTGTGCCCGTGGCCTATTTTTGGCATACGGAGGCGCCTCGCAAAGTCTCGCGCCATTCCGAGTCCGGCGGACGAAGTTGGCCAGCCCCACCCCCCAAGGCTATAGCCCAACCGTTTTTGTGGCCATTTTCCGCTGGACGAACTTGGCGCCCCGGCCTTCGGGCGGGTATTATTGGGCGCGGCTGTGCCCGCATCCTTTTTTTGGCAGACGGAGGCGCCTCGTAAAGTCCCGCGCCATTCTGAGTCCGGCGGACGAAGTGGGCCAGGCCCACCCCCCAAGGCTATAGCCCACCCGTTTTTGTGGCCATTTTCCGCTGGACGAACATGGCGCCCCGGACTTCGGCCGGGTATTTTTGGGCGCGGCTGTGCCCGCGGCCTATTTCTAGCACACGGAGGCGCTTTGCAAAGTCTCGCGCCATTCCGAGTCCGGCGGACGAAGTGGGCCAGCCCCACCCCCCAAGGCTATAGCCCACCCGTTTTTGTGGCCATTTTCCGCTGGACGAACTTGGCGCCCCGGCCTTCGCGCGGGTATTTTTGGCGCGGCTGTGCCCGCGGCCTATTTTTGGCACACGGAGGTGCCTCGCAATGTCTTGTACCATTCCGAGTCAGGGGGACAAAGTTGGCCAGCCCCACCCCCCAAGGCTATAGCCCACCCGTTTTTGTGGCCTTTTTCCGCTGGACGAACTTGGCGCCCCGGCCTTTGGGCGGGTATTTTTGGGCTCGGCTGTGCCCGTGGCCTATTTTTGGCATACGGAGGCGCCTCGCAAAGTCTCGCGCCATTCCGAGTCCGGCGGACGAAGTTGGCCAGCCCCACCCCCCAAGGCTATAGCCCAACCGTTTTTGTGGCCATTTTCCGCTGGACGAACTTGGCGCCCCGGCCTTGGGGCGAGTACATTGGGCGCGGCTGTGCCCGCATCCTTTTTGGCAGACGGAGGCGCCTCGTAAAGTCTCGCGCCATTCTGAGTCCGGGCGGACGAAGTGGGCCAGGCCCACCCCCAAGGCTATAGCCCACCCGTTTTGTGGCCATTTTCCGCTGGACGAACATGGCGCCCGGACTTCGGCCGGGTATTTTTGGGCGCGGCTGTGCCCGCGGCCTATTTCTAGCACACGGAGGCGCTTTGCAAAGTCTCGCGCCATTCCGAGTCCGGCGGACGAAGTTGGCCAGCCCCACCCCCCAAGGCTATAGCCCACCCGTTTTTGTGGCCATTTTCCGCTGGACGAACTTGGCGCCCTGCCTTCGCTGGTATTTTTGGCGCGGCTGTGCCATGGCCTATTTTTGGCACACGGAGGTGCCTCGCAATGTCTCCCGCCATTCCGAGTCCGGGGGACAAAGTTGGCCAGCCCCACCCCCCAAGGCTATAGCCCACCCGTTTTTGTGGCCTTTTTCCGCTGGACGAACTTGGCGCCCCGGCCTTTGGGCGGGTATTTTTGGGCTCGGCTGTGCCCGCGTCCTATTTTTGGCATACGGAGGCGCCTCGCAAAGTCTCGCGCCATTCCGAGTCCGGCGGACGAAGTTGGCCAGCCCCACCCCCCTAGGCTATAGCCCACCCGTTTTTGTGGCCATTTTCCGCTGGACGAACTTGGGGCCCCGGCCTTTGGGTGGGTACTTTTCGGCGCGGCTGTGGCCACGGCCTATTTTTGGCATACGGAGGGGCCTCGCAAAGTCTCGCGCCATTCCGAGTCCTGCGGACGAAGTTGGCCAGCCCCACCCCCCAAGGCTATAGCCCACCCGTTTTTGTGGCCTTTTTCCGCTGGACGAACTTGGCGCCCCGGCCTTAGGCCAGGTATTTTTGGGCGCGGCTGTGCCCGCGGCCTATTTTTGGTACACGGAGGCGCCTCGCAATGTCTCGCGCCATTCCGAGTCCGGCGGACGAAGTTGGCCAGCCCCACCCCCCTAGGCTATAGCCCACGAGTTTTTGTGCCCATTTTCCGCTGGACGAACTTGGCGCCCCGGCCTTCGGGTGGGTATTTTTGGGCGCGGCTGTGCCCGCGGCCTATTTTTGGCACACGGAGGGTCCTCACAAACTCTCGCGCCATTCCGAGTCCGTCGGACGAAGTTGGCCAGCCCCACCCCCCAAGGCTATAGCCCACCCGTTATTGTGGCCTTTTTCCGCTGGACGAACTTGGCGCCCCGGCCTTCGGGCGGGTATTTTTGGGCGTGGCTGTGCCCGCGGCCTATTTCTAGCACACGGAGGCGCCTTGCAAAGTCTCGCGCCATTCCGAGTCCGGCGGACGAAGTTGGCCAGCCCCCCCCAAGGCTATAGCCCACCCGTTTTTGTGGCCTTTTTCCGTTGGACGAACTTGGCACCCCGGCCTTCGGGCGGGTATTTTTGGGTGCGGCTGTGCCCGTGGCCTATTTTTGGCACACGGAGCAGCCTCACAAAGTCTCGCGCCATTCCGAGTCCGGCGGATGAAGTTAGCCAGCCCACCCCCCAAGGCTATAGCCCACCCGTTTTTGTGGCCATTTTCCGCTGGACGAACATGGCGCCCCGGCCTTCGGGCGGGTATTTTTGGGTGCGGCTGTGCCCGCGGCCTATTTTTAGCACACGGAGGTGCCTCGCAATGTCTTGTACCATTCCGAGTCAGGGGGACAAAGTTGGCCAGCCCCACCCCCCAAGGCTATAGCCCACCCGTTTTTGTGGCCATTTTCCGCTGGACGAACTTGGCGCCCCGGCCTTTGGGCGGGTATTTTTGGGCTCGGCTGTGCCCGTGGCCTATTTTTGGCATACGGAGGCGCCTCGCAAGGTCTCGCGCCATTCCGAGTCCGGCGGACGAAGTTGGCCAGCCCCACCCCCCAAGGCTATAGCCCAACCGTTTTTGTGGCCATTTTCCGCTGGACGAACTTGGCGCCCCGGCCTTCGGGCGGGTATTATTGGGCGCGGCTGTGCCCGCATCCTTTTTTTGGCATACGGAGGCACCTCGTAAAGTCTCGCGCCATTCTGAGTCCGGCGGACGAAGTGGGCCAGCCCCACCCCCCAAGGCTATAGCCCACCCGTTTTTGTGGCCATTTTCCGCTTGACGAACTTGGTGCCCCGGCCTTCGGGCCGGTATTTTTGGGCGCGGCTGTGCCCGCGGCCTATTTTTGGCACACGGAGGTGCCTCGCAAAGTCTGGCGCCATTCCGAGTCCGGCGGACGAAGTTGGCCAGCCCCACCCCCCAAGGCTATAGCCCACCCGTTTTTGTGGCCATTTTCCGCTGGACGAACTTGGCGCCCCTGCCTTGGGGCTTGTATTTTTGGGCGCGGCTGTGCCCGCGGCCTATTTTTGGCACACGGAGGGTCCTCGCAAACTCTCGCGCCATTCCGAGTCCGTCGGACGAAGTTGGCCAGCCCCACCCCCCAAGGCTATAGCCCACCCGTTTTTGTGGCCATTTTCCGCTGGACGAACGTGGCGCCCTGGCCTTCGGGCGGGTATTTTTCGACGGAGCTGTGCCCGCGGCCTATTTTTGGCACGCGGAGGCCGCTCGCAAAGTCTCGCCCCATTCCGAGTCCGGCGGACGAAGTTGGCCAGCCCCTCCCCCCAAGGCTATAGCCCACCCGTTTTTTGGCCATTTTTCCGCTGGACGAACTTGGCGCCCCGGCCTTCGGGCGGCTATTTTTGGGTGCGGCTGTGCCCGTGGCCTATTTTTAGCACGCGGAGGCCGCTCGAAAAGTCTCGCCCCTTTCCGAGTCCGGTGGACGAAGTTGGCCAGCCCCTCCCCCCAAGGCTATAGCCCACCCGTTTTTTGGCCATTTTTCCGCTGGGGGGTTTGGGCGCAACGACCTTCGGGGTGTTGGTTTCGGGCATGGCTGTGTTCACGGCCTATTTTTGGCATGCGGAGGCCGCTCGCAAAGTCTAGCCCCATTCCCAGTCCGGCGGACGAAGTTGGCCAGCCCCTCCCCCAATGGCTATAGCCCACCCGTTTTTTGGCCATTTTTCCTCTGGACGAGCTTGGCGCTCCGGCCTTCGGGCGGTTTTTTTTGGGTGCCGCTGTGCCCGCGGCATATTTTTGGCATGCGGAGGCCGCTCGCAAAGTCTCGCCCCATTCCGAGTCCGGCGAACGAAGTTGGCCAGCCCCTCCCCCCAAGGCTATTGCCCACCCGTTTTTTGGCCATTTTTCCGCTGGGGGGTTTGGGCGCGCTGACCTTCGGGCGGTTATTTTTGGGCGCGGCTGTGCCCGTGGCCTATTTTTGGCATGTGGAGGCCGCTCGGAAAGTCTCGCCCCATTCCGAGTCCGGCGGACGAAGTTGGCCAGCCCCTCCCCCCAAGGCTATAGCCCTCCCGTTTTTTGGCCATTTTTCCGCTGGACGAACTTGGCGCCCCGGCCTTCGGGGGGTTAATTTTGGGCGCGGCTGTCCCCGCGACCTATTTTTCGCACGCAGAGGCCGCTCGCAAAGTCTCGCCCCATTCCGAGTCCGGCGGACGAAGTTGGCAAGACCCTCCCCCCAAGGCTATAGTCCACCCGTTTTTTGGCCATTTTTCCGTTGGGGGGTTTGGGCGCAATGACCTTCGGGGGGTTATTTTTGGGTGCGGCTGTGCCCACGGCCTATTTTTAGCACGCGGAGCCCGCTCGCAAAGTCTCGTCCCATTGCGAGTCCGGCGGACGAAGTTGGCCAGCCCCTCCCTCCAAGGCCATAGCCCACCCGTTTTTTGGCCATTTTTCCGCTGGGGGGTTTGGGCGCAACGACCTTCGGGGGGTTATTTTTGGGCGCGGCTGTGCCCGCGGAGGCCACTCGCAAAGTCTCGCCCCATTCTGAGTCCGGCAGACGAAGTTGGCCAGCCCCTCCCCCCAAGGCTATAGCCCACCCGTTTTTTGGCCATTTTTCCGCTGGGGGGTTTGGGCGCAACGACCTTTGGGGTGTTGTTTTTGGGCAAGGCTGTGCCCGCGGGCTATTTTTGGCACGCGGAGGCCGCTCGCAAAGTCTCGCCCATTCCGAATCCGGCAGACGAAGTTGGCCAGCCCCTTCCCCTAAGGCTATAGCCCACCCATTTTTTGCCCATTTTTCCGCTGGACGAACTTGGCGCCCCGGCCTTCGGGCGGTTATATTTGGGTGCGGCTGTGCCCGCAGTCTATTTTTAGCACGCGGAGGCCGCCCGCAAAGTCTCGCCCCTTTCCGAGTCCGGCGGACAAATTTGGCCAGCCCCTCCCCCCAACGCTATGGCCCACCCATTTTTTGGCCATTTTTCCGCTGGGGGGTTTGGGCGCAACGACCTTCGGGGTGTTGTTTTTGGGCATGGCTGTGCCCACGGCCTATTTTTGGCATGCCGAAGCCGCTCGTAAAGTCTCGCCCCATTCCGAGTCCGGCGGACGAAGTTGGCCAGCCCCTCCCCCCAGGGCTATAGCCCACCCGTTTTTTTCCCATTTTTCCGCTGGACGAACTTGGCGCCCCGGCCTTCGGGCGGCTATTTTTGGGCGGGCCTGTGCCCGTGGCCTATTTTTAGCACGCGGAGGCCGCTCGAAAAGTCTCGCCCCTTTCCGAGTCCGGCGGACGAAGTTGGCCAGCCCCTCCCCCCAAGGCTATAGCCCACCCGTTTTTTGGCCATTTTTCCGCTGGTCGAACTTGGCTCCCCGGCCTTCGGGCGTTTATTTTTGGGCGCGGCTGTGCCCGCTGCCTATTTTTGGCACGCGGAGGCCACTCGCAAAGTCTCGCCCCATTCCGAGTCCGGCGGACGAAGTGGGCCAGCCCCTCCCCCCAAGGCTATAGCCCACCCGTTTTTTGGCCATTTTTCCGCTGGGGGGTTTGGGCGCGTCGACCTTGGGGGGGTTATTTGGCGGCGCGGCTGTCCCCGCAGCCTATTTTTGGCACGCAGAGGCCGCTCGCAAAGTCTCACCCCATTCCGAGTCCGGCGGACGAAGTGGGCCAGCCCCTCCCCCCAAGGCTATAGCCCACCCGCTTTTGGCCATTTTTCCGTTGGTCGAACTTGGCGCCCGGCCTTCGGAGGGTTATTTTTGGGCGCGGCTGTGCCCACGGCCTATTTTCGGCACGCAGAGGCCGCTCGCAAAGTCTCGCCCCATTCCGAGTCCGGCGGACGAAGTTGGCCAGCCCCTCCCCCCAAGGCTATAGCCCACCCGTTTTTTGGCCATTTTTCCGCTGGGGGGTTTGGGCGCGCCGACCTTTGGGGGGGTTATTTTTGGGCGCGGCTGTGCCCACGGCCTATTTTTTGCACGCAGAGGCCGCTCGCAAAGTCTCGCCCCATTCCGAGTCGGGCGGACGAAGTTGGCCAGCCCCTCCCCCCAAGGCTATAGCCCACCCATTTTTTGGCGATTTTTCCGCTGGACGAACTTGGCGCCCCGGCCTTCGGGCGGTTATTTTTGGGCGCGGCTGTGCCCGCGGCCTATTTTTGCCATGCGGATGCCGCTCGCAAAGTCTCGCGCCATTCTGAGTCCGGCGGACGAAGTGGGCCAGCCCCACCCCCCAAGGCTATAGCCCACCCGTTTTTGTGGCCTTTTTCCGCTGGACGAACTTGGCGCCCCGGCCTACGAGCGGTTATTTTTGGGCGCGGCTGTGCCCGCGGCCTATGTTTGGCACACGGAGGCCCCTCGCAAAGTCTCGCGCCATTGCGAGTCCGGCGGACGAAGTCGGCCAGCACCACCCCCCAAGGCTATAGCCCACCCGTTTTTGTGGCCTTTTTCCGCTGGACGAACTTGGCGCCCCGGCTTTCGGGCGGTTATTTTTTGGCTCGGCTGTGCCCGCGGCCTATTTTTGGCACACGGAGGACCCTCGCAAAGTCTCGCGCCATTCCGAATCCTGCGGACGAAGTTGGCCAGCCCCACCCCCCAAGGCTATAGCCCACCCGTTTTTGTGGCCTTTTTCCGCTGGACGAACTTGGCGCCCCGGCCTTCGGGCGGTTATTTTTGGGCGCGGCTGTGCCCGCGGCCTATTTTTGGGACACAGAGGCCACTCCCAAAGTATCGCGCCATTCCAAGTCTGGCGGACGAAGTGGGCCAGCCGCACCCCCCAAGGCTATAGCCCACCCGTTTTTGTGGCCTTTTTCCGCTGGACGAACTTGGCGCCCCGGCCTTCGGGCGGTTATTTTTGGGTGCGGCTGTGCCCGCGGCCTATTTTTGGCACAGGAGGCCCCTCGCAAAGTCTCGCGCCATTCCGAGTCCGGCGGACAAAGTTGGCCAGCCCCACCCCCCAAGACTATAGCCCACCCGTTTTTGTGGCCTTTTTCCGCTGGACGAACTTGGCGCCCCGGCCTTCGGGCCGTTATTTTTTGGTACGCTTGTGCCCGCGGCCTTTTTTTGGCACACGGAGGCCCCTCGCAAAGTCTCGCGCCATTCCGAGTCCGGCGGACGAAGTTGTCCAGCCCCAGCCCCCAAGACTATAGCCCACCCGTTTTTGTGGCCCTTTTCCGCTGAACGAACTTGGCGCCCCGGCCGTCGGGCGGTTATCTTTGGGCGTGACTGTGACCGCGGCCTATTTTTGGAACACGGAGGCCCCTCGCAAAGTCTCGCGCCATTCCGAGTCCGGCGGACGAATTTGGACAGCACCACCCCCCAAGGCTATAGCCCACCCGTTTTTGTGGCCTTTTTCCGCTGGACGAACTTTGCGCCCCGGCCTTCGGGCGGTTATTTTTGGGCGCGGCTGTGCCCGCGGCCTATTTTTGACACACGGAGGCGCCTCGCAAAGTCTCGCGCCATTCCGAGTCCGGCGGACGAAGTGGGCCAGCCCCACCCCCCAAGGCGATAGCCCACCCGTTTTTGTGGCCTTTTTCCGCTGGACGAACTTCACGCCCCGGCCTACGAGCGGTTATTTTTGGGTGTGGCTGTGCCCGCGGCCTATGTTTGGCACACGGAGGCCCCTCACAAAGTCTCGCGCCATTGCGAGTCAGGCGGACGAAGTTGGCCAGCCCCACCCCCCAAGTCTATAGCCCACCCATTTTTGTGGCCTTTTTCCGCTGGGCGAACTTCGCGCCCCGGACTTCGGGCGGTTATTTTTGGGCGCGGCTGTGCCTGCGGCCTATTTTTGACACAGGAGGACCCTCGCAAAGTCTCGGACCATTCCGAGTCCGGCGGACGAAGTTGGCCAGCCCCATCCCCCAAGACTATAGCCCACCCGTTTTTGTGGCCTTTTTCCGCTGGACGAACTTGGCGCCCCGGCCTTCGGGCGGTTATTTTTGGGCGCGGCCGTGCCCGCGGCCGATTTTAGGGGCACAGAGGCCACGCCCAAAGTATCGCGCCATTCCAAGTCCGGCGGACGAAGTTGGCCAGCACCACCCCCCAAGGCTATAGCCCACCCGTTTTTGTGGCCCTTTTCCGCTGAACGAACTTGGCGCCCCGGCCTTCGGGCGGTTATCTTTGGGCGTGACTGTGACCGCGGCCTATTTTTGGTACATGGAGGCCCCTCGCAAAGTCTCGCGCCATTCCGAGTCTGGCGGACGAAGTTGGCCAGCACCACCCCCCAAGGCTATAGCCCACCCGTTTTTGTGGCCTTTTTCCGCTGGACGAACTTGGCGCCCCGGCCTTCGGGCGGTTATTTTTGGGCGCGGCTGTGCCCGCGGCCTATTTTTAACACATGGAGGCACCTCGCAAAGTCTCGCACCATTGCGAGTCCGGCGAACGAAGTTGGCCAGCACCACCCCCCAAGGCTATAGCCTACCCGTTTTTGTGGCCTTTTTCTGCTGGACGAACTTGGCGCCCCGGCCTTCGGGCGGTTATTTTTGGGTGCGGCTGTGCCCGCGGCCTATTTACAGCACACGGAGGCCCTCTCAAAGTCTCGCGCCATTCCGAGTCCGCGGACGAGAAGTTGGCCAGCCCCACCCCCCAAGGCTATAGCCCACCCGTTTTTGTGGCCTTTTTCCGCTGGACGAACTTGGCGCCCCGGCCTTCGGGCGGTTATTTTTGGGTGCGGCTGTGCCCGCGGCCTATTTTTGGTACACGGAGGCCCCTCGCAAAGTCTCGCGCCATTCCGAGCCCGGCGGACGAAGTTGGCCTGCCCCACCCCCCAAGGCTCCCACCCGTTTTTGTGGCCTTTTTCCGCTGGACGAACTTGGCGCCCCGGCCTTCGGGCGGTTATGTTTGGGTGCGGCTGTGCCCGCGGCCTATTTTTGGCACACGGAGGCCCCTCGCAAAGTCTCGCGCCATTCCGAGTCGGGCGGACAAAGTTGGCGAGCCCCAACCCCGAAGGCTATAGCCCACCCGTTTTTGTGCCTTTTTGCGCTGGACGAACCATGCGCCCCGGCCTTCGGGCGGTTATTTTTTGGTGCGGCTGTGCCCGCGGCCTATTTTTGGCACACGGAGGCCACTCCCAAAGTCTCGCGCCATTCCGAGTCCGGCGGACGAAATTGGCCAGCCCCACCCCCCAAGGCTATAGCCCACCCGTTTTTGTGGCCTTTTTCCGCTGGACGAACTTGGCGCCCCGGCCTTCGGGCGGTTATTTTTGGGTGCGGCTGTGCCCGCGGCCTATTTTTGGCACACGGAGGCGCCTCGCAAAGTCTCGCGCCATTCTGAGTCCGGCGGACGAAGTGGGCCAGCCCCACCCCCCAAGGCTATAGCCCACTCGTTTTTGTGGCCATTTTCCGCTGGACGAACTTGGCGCCCCGGTCTACGAGCGGTTATTTTTGGGCGCGGCTGTGCCCGCGGCCTATGTTTGGCACACGGAGGCCCCTCGCAAAGTCTCGCGCCATTGCGAGTCCGGCGGACGAAGTTGGCCAGCACCACCCCCCAAGGCTATAGCCCACCCGTTTTTGTGGCCTTTTTCCGCTGGACGAACTTGGCGCCCCGGCCTTCGGGCGGTTATTTTTGGGTGCGGCTGTGCCCGCGGCCTATTTTTGGCACACGGAGGCGCCTCGCAAAGTCTCGCGCCATTCTGAGTCCGGCGGACGAAGTAGGCCAGCCCCACCCCCCAAGGCTATAGCCCACTCGTTTTTGTGGCCATTTTCCGCTGGACGAACTTGGCTCCCCGGTCTACGAGCGGTTATTTTTGGGCGCGGCTGTGCCCGCGGCCTATGTTTGGCACACGGAGGCCCCTCGCAAAGTCTCGCGCCATTGCGAGTCCGGCGGATTTGTTGGCCAGCACCACCCCCAAGGCTATAGCCCACCCGCTTTTTGTGGGCTTTTTCCGCTGGACGAACTTGGCGCCCGGCCTTCGGGCGGTAATTTAGCTCGGCTGTGCCCGCGGCCTATTTTTGGCACACGGAGGCCCCTCGCAAAGTCTCGCGCCATTCCGAGTCCGGCGGACGAAGTCGGCCAGCCCCACCCCCCAAGGCTATAGCCCACCCGTTTTTGTGGCCGTTTTCCACTGGACGAACTTGGCGCCCCGGCCTTCGGGTGGTTATTTTTGGGTGCGGCTGTGCCCACGGCCTATTTTTGGTACACGGAGGCCCCTCGTAAAGTCTCGCGCCATTCCAAGTCCGGCGGACGAAGTGGGCCAGCCCCACCCCCCAAGGCTATAGCCCACCCGTTTTTGTGGCCTTTTTCCGCTGGACGAACTTGGCGCCCCGGCCTTCGGGCGGTTATTTTTCGGCGCAGCTGTGGCCACGGCCTATTTTTGGCTCACGGAGGCCCCTCGCAAAGTCTCGCGCCATTCCGAGTCCGGCGGACGAAATTGGCCAGCCCCACCCCCAAAGGCTATAGCCCACCCGTTTTTGTGGCCTTTTTCCGCTGGAAGAACTTGGCGCCCCGGCCTTCGGGCGGTTATTTTTGGGTCCGGCTGTGCCCGTGGCTTATTTTTGGCACACGGAGGCACCTCGTAAAGTCTCGCACAATTCCGAGTCCGGCGGACGAAGTTGGCCAGCCCCACCCCCCAAGGCCATAGCCCACCCGTTTTTGTGGCCTTATTCCGCTGGACGAACTTGGCGCCACGGCCTTCGGGTGGTTATTTTTGGGCGCGGCTGTGCCCGCAGCCTATTTTTGGCAAACGGAGGCCCCTCGTAATGTCTCGCGCCATTCCGAGTCCGGTGGACGAAGTTGGCGAGCCCCACCCCCCAAGGCTATAGCCCACCCGTTTTTGTGGCCTTTTTCCGCTGGACGAACTTGGCGCCCCGGCCTTCGAGCGGTTATTTTTGGGCGCGGCTGTTCCCTGCTGTCTATTTTTGGCACACGTGAGGCCCTCGTAAAGTCTCTAACATTCCGAGTCCGGCCCGGCGGACAAAGTTGGCCAGCCCCACCCCCAAGGCTATAGCCCACCCGCTTTTGTGGCCTTTTTCCGCTGGACGAACTTGGCGCCCTGACCTTCGCGAGGTTATTTTTAGGTGCGTTGTGCCTGCAGCCTATTTTTGTACACGAGGCCCCTCGCAGTCTCGCGCCATTCCGAGTCGGGCGGACAAAGTTGGCCAGCCCTAACCCCAAGGCTATAGCCCACCCGCTTTTTGTGCCTTT
>JAUJEF010000622.1:0-34000 GCA_030444885.1 Citrus sp. QX-2021
GGTGGGCTATAGCCTTGGGGGGTGGGGCTGGCCCACTTCTTCCGCCGGACTCGGAATGGCGCGAGACTTTGCGAGGGTCCTCCGTGTGCGAAAAATAGGCCGCGGGTACAGCCGCGCCCAAAAATAACCGCCCGAAGGCCGGGGCGCCGAGTTCGTCCAGCGGAAAAAGGCCACAAAAACGGGTGGGCTATAGCCTTGGGGGGTGGGGCTGGCCGACTTCGTCCGCCAGACTCGGAATTGCGCGAGACATTGTGGGAGGCCTCCGTGTGCAAAAAATAGGCCGTGGGCACAGCCGCGCCCAAAAATAACCACCCCTAGGCCGGGGACGCCAAGTTCGTCCAGCGGAAAAGGCCACAAAAACGGGTCGGCTATAGCCTTGGGGGGTGGGGCTGGCCAACTTCGTCCGCCGGACTCGGAATGGCGTGAGACTTTCCGTGGGGCCTCCGTGTACCAAAAATAGGCCGCGGGCACAGCCGCGTCCAAAAATTACTCCCCGATGGCCGGGGCGCCAAGTTCGTCCTGCGGAAAAAGGCCACAAAAACGGGTGGGCTATAGCCTTGGGGGGTGGGGCTGGCCCACTTCGTCCGCCGGACTCGGAATGGCGCGAGACTTTGCGAGGGTCCTCCGTGTGCCAAAAATAGGCCGCGGGCACAGCCGAACCGTAAAATAACCGCCCGAAGGCCGGGGCGCCAAATTCGTCCGGCGGAAAAAGGCCACAAAAACGGGTGGGCTACAGCCTTGGGGGATGGGGCTGGCCCACTTCGTCCGCCACACTCGGAATGGCGCGAGACTTTGCGAGGTGCTTCTGTGTGCCAAAAATAGGACTCGGGCACAGCCGCGCCCAAAAATACCCGCACGAAGGCCGGGGCACCAAGTTCGTCCTGCGGAAAAAGGGCACAAAAACAGGTGGGCTATAGCCTTGGGGGATGGGGCAGACCAACTTCGTCCGCCGGACTCGGAATGGCGCGAGACTTTGCGAGGCACCTCCGTGTGTCAAAAATAGGCCGCAGGCACAGCCGCGTCCAAAAATTACCCCCCGATGGCCGGGGCGCCAAGTTCGTCCAGCGGAAACAGGCCACAAAAACGGGTGGGCTATAGCCTTGGGGGGTGGGGCTGGCCAACTTCATCTGCTGCACTCGGAATTGCGCGAGACTTTCTGAGGGGCCTCCGTGCGCCAAAAATAGGCCGCGGGCACAGCCGCGTCCAAAAACAATCGCCCGTAGGCCGGGGGAGCCAAGTTCGTCCAGCAGAAAAGGCCACAAAAACGGGTGGGGTATAGGCTTGGGGGGTGGGGCTGGCCAACTTTGTCCGCCGGACTCGGAATGGCGTGAGACTTTGCGAGGGGTCTCCGTGTGCTAAAAATAAGCCGCGGGCACAGCCGAACCATAAAATAACCGACCGAAGGCCGGGGCGCCAAATTCGTCCGGCGGAAAAAGGCCACAAAAACGGGTGGGCTACAGCCTTGGGGGATGGGGCTGTCCCACTTCGTCCGCCGCACTCGGAATGGCGCGAGACTTTGCGAGGTGCTTCTGTGTGCCAAAAATAGGACTCGGGCACAGCCGCGCCCAAAAATATCCGCCCAAAGGCCGGGGCGCCAAGTTCATCCAGCGGAAAAAGGCCACAAAAACGGGTGGGCGATAGCCTTGGGGGGTGGGGCTGGCCAACTTCGTCTGCCGGACTCGGAATGGCTCCAGACTTTGTGAGGCGACTCCGTGTGCTAAAAATAGGCAGCGGGCACAGCCGTGCCCAAAAATAACCGCCCGAAGGCCGGGGCGCCAAGTTCGTCCGGCGGAAACAGTACACAAAAACGGGTGGGCTATAGCCTTGGGGGGTGGGGCTGGCCGACTTCGTCCGCCAGACTCGGAATTGCGCGAGACATTGTGGGAGGCCTCCGTGTGCAAAAAATAGGCCGTGGGCACAGCCGCGCCCAAAAATAACCGCCCGAAGGCCGGGGCGCCAAGTTCGTCCCAAGCGAAAAAGGCAACAAAAACGGGTCGGCTATAGCCTTGGGGGGTGGGGCTGTCCAACTTCGTCCGCCGGACTCGGAATGGCGCGAGACTTTGCGAGGCACCTCCGTGTGCCAAAAATAGGCCGCGGGCACAGCCGCGCCCAAAAATACCCGCACGAAGGCCGGGGCGCCAAGTTCGTCCTGCGGAAAAAGGTCACAAAAACGGGTGGGCTATAGCCTTGGGGGGTGAAGCAGACCAACTTCGTCCGCCGGACTCGGAATGGCGCGAGACTTTGCGAGGCACCTCCGTGTGCCAAAAATAGGCCGCGGGCACAGCCGTACCCAAAAATAACTGCCCGAACGCCGGGACGCCAAGTTCGTCCAGCGGAAACAGGACACAAAAACGGGTGGGCTATAGCCTTAGGGGGTGGGGCTGGCCAACTTCGTCCGCCTGACTCGGAATGGCGCGAGACTTTCCGAGGGGCCTCCGCGTACCAAAAGTAGGCCGCAGGCACAGCCGCGTCCAAAAATTACCCCTCGATGGCCGGGGCGCCAAGTTCGTCCAGCGGAAACAAGCCACAAAAACGGGTGGTCTATAGCCTTGGGGGGTGGGGCTGGCCAACTTCGTCTGCTGCACTCGGAATTGCGCGAGACTTTCTGAGGGGCCTCCGTGCGCCAAAAATAGGCCGCAGGCACAGCCGCGTCCAAAAACAATCGCCCGTAGGCCGGGGGAGCCAAGTTCGTCCAGCGGAAAAGGCCACAAAAACGGGTGGGGTATAGGCTTGGGGGGTGGGGCTGGCCAACTTTGTCCGCCGGACTCGGAATGGCGTGAGACTTTGCGAGGGGTCTCCGTGTGCCAAAAATAAGCCGCGGGCACAGCCGCACCATAAAATAACCGCCCGAAGGCCGGGGCGCCAAATTCGTCCGGCGGAAAAAGGCCACAAAAACGGGTGGGCTACAGCCTTGGGGGATGGGGCTGGCCCACTTCGTCCGCCGCACTCGGAATGGCGCGAGACTTTGCGAGGTGCTTCTGTGTGCCAAAAATAGGACTCGGGCACAGCCGCGCCCAAAAATAACCACCCGAAGGCCGGGGCGCCAAGTTCGTCCAGCGGAAAAAGGCCACAAAAAAGGGCGGGCTATGGCCTTGGGTGGTGGGGCTGGCCAACTTCGTCCGCGGACTCGGAATGGCGCCAGACTTTAGGAAGCGCCTCCGTGTGCCAAAAAGAGGCCGCGGACACAGCCGCTCCCAAAAATACCAGCCCGAAGGCCGGGTCGCCAAGTTCGTCCAGCGGAAAAAGGCCACAAAAACGGGTGGGCTATAGCCTTGGGGGGTGGGGCTGGCCCACTTCGTCCGCCGCACTCGGAATGGCGCGTGACTTTGCGAGGGCCATCCGTGTGCCAAAAATAGGCCGCGGGCACAGCCGCGCACAAAAATAACCACCCGAAGGCCGGGGCGGCAAGTTCGTCCAGCGGAAAAAGGCCACAACAACGGGTGGGCTATAGCCTTGGGGGGTGGGGCTGGCCAACTTCGTCCGCCGGACTCGGAATGGCGCGAGACTTTGCGAGGGCCCTCCGTGTGCCAAAAATAGGCCGCGGGCACAGCCGCGCCCAAAAATAACCGCCCGAAGGCTGGGGCGCCAAATTCGTCCGGCGGAAAAAGGCCACAAAAGCAGGTGGGCTATCGCCTTGGGGGGTGGGGCTGGCCAACTTCGTCTGCCGGACTCGGAATGGCGCGAGACTTTGCGAGGTGCCTCCGTGTGCCAAAAATAGGCCGCGGGCACAGCCGCGACCAAAAATACCCGCCCGAAGGCCGGGGCGCCAAGTTCGTCCTGCGGAAAAAGGCCACAAAAACGGATGGGCTATAGCCTTGGGGGGTGGGACTGGCCGACTTCGTCCGCCGCACTCGGAATGGCGCGAGACTTTGAGAGGGCACTCCGTGTGCCAAAAATATGCCACGGACACAGCCGCTCCCAAAAATACCAGCCCGAAGGCCGGGTCGCCAAGTTCGTCCAGCGGAAAAAGGCCACAAAAACGGGTGGGCTATAGCCTTGGGGGGTGGGGCTGGCCCACTTCGTCCGCCGCACTCGGAATGGCGCGTGACTTTGCGAGGGCCCTCCGTGTGCCAAAAATAGGCCGCGGGCACAGCCGCGCACAAAAATAACCACCCGAAGGCCGGGGCGGCAAGTTCGTCCAGCGGAAAAAGGCCACAACAACGGGTGGGCTATAGCCTTGGGGGGTGGGGCTGGCCAACTTCGTCCGCCGGACTCGGAATGGCGCGAGACTTTGCGAGGGCCCTCCGTGTGCCAAAAATAGGCCGCGGGCACAGCCGCGCCCAAAAATAACCGCCCGAAGGCTGGGGCGCCAAATTCGTCCGGCGGAAAAAGGCCACAAAAGCAGGTGGGCTATCGCCTTGGGGGGTGGGGCTGGCCAACTTCGTCTGCCGGACTCGGAATGGCGCGAGACTTTGCGAAATGCCTCCGTGTGCCAAAAATAGGCCGCGGGCACAGCCGCGACCAAAAATCCCCGCCCGAAGGCCGGGGCGCCAAGTTCGTCCTGCGGAAAAAGGCCACAAAAACGGATGGGCTATAGCCTTGGGGGGTGGGACTGGCCGACTTCGTCCGCCGCACTCGGAATGGTGCGAGACTTTGAGAGGGCACTCCGTGTGCCAAAAATATGCCACGGGCACAGCCGCGCCCAAAAATATCCGCCCAAAGGCCGGGGCGTCAAGTTCGTCCAGCGGAAAAAGGCCACAAAAACGGGTGGGCGATAGCCTTGGGGGGTGGGGCTGGCCAACTTCGTCTGCCGGGCTCGGAATGGCTCCAGACTTTGTGAGGCACCTCCGTGTGCCAAAAATAGGCAGCGGGCACAGCCGCGCCCAAAAATAACCGCCCGAAGGCCGGGGCGCCAAATTCGTCCGGCGGAAAAAGGCCACAAAAACGGGTGGGCTATAGCCTTGGGGGTTGGGGCTGGCCAACCTCGTCCGCCGGACTCGGAATGGCGCGAGACTTTGCGAGGTGCCTCCGTGTGCCAAAAATAGGCCGCAGGCACAGCCGCGACCAAATATACCAGCCCGAAGGCCGGGGCGCCCAGTTCGTCCAGCGGAAAAAGGCCACAAAAACGGGTGGGCTATAGCCTTGGGGGGTGGGGCTGGCCCACTTCGTCCGCCGCACTCGGAATGGCGCGTGACTTTGCGAGGGCCCTCCGTGTGCCAAAAATAGGCCGCGGGCACAGCCGCGCACAAAAATAACCACCCGAAGGCCGGGGCGGCAAGTTCGTCCAGCGGAAAAAGGCCACAAAAACGGGTGGGCTATAGCCTTGGGGGGTGGGGCTGGCCAACTTCGTCCGCCGGACACGGAATGGTGCGAGACTTTGCGAGGGCCCTCGGTGTGCCAAAAATAGGCCGCGGGCACAGCCGCGCCCAAAAATAACCGCCCGAAGGCCGGGGCGCCAAATTCGTCCGGCGGAAAAAGGCCACAAAAGCAGGTGGGCTATCGCCTTGGGGTGTGGGGCAGTCCAACTTCGTCTGCCGGACTCGGAATGGCGCTAGACTTTGTGAGGTGCCTCCGTGTGCCAAAAATAGGCCGCGGATAGAGCCGCGCCCAAAAATAACCGCCCGAAGGCCGGGGCGCCAAATTCGTCCGGCGGAAAAAGGCCACAAAAACGGGTGGGCTATAACCTTGGGGGGTGGGGCTGGCCAACTTCGTCCGCCGGACTCGAAATGGCGCGAGACTTTCCGAGGGGCCTCCGTGTACCAAAAATAGTCCGCGGACACAGCCGCGTCCAAAAATAACCACCCGAAGGCCGGGGCGGCAAGTTCGTCCAGCGGAAAAAGGCCACAAAAACGGGTGGGCTATAGCCTTGGGGGGTGGGGCTGGCCGACTTCGTCCGCCGCACTCGGAATGGCGCTAGACTTTGCGAGGGCACTCCGTGTGCGAAAAATATGCTGCGGGCACAGCCGCGCCCAAAAATATCCGCCCAAAGGCCGGGGCGCCAAGTTCGTCCAGCGGAAAAAGGCCACAAAAACGGGTGGGCGATAGCCTTGGGGGGTGGGGCTGGCCAACTTCGTCTGCCGGACTCGGAATGGCTCCAGACTTTGTGAGGCGACTCCGTGTGCTAAAAATAGGCAGCGGGCACAGCCGTGCCCAAAAATAACCGCCCGAAGGCCGGGGCGCCAAGTTCTTCCGGCGGAAACAGTACACAAAAACGGGTGGGCTATAACCTTGGGGGGTGGGGCTGGCCAACTTCGTCCGCCGGACTCGAAATGGCGCGAGACTTTCCGAGGGGGCCTCCGTGTACCAAAAATAGTCCGCGGACACAGCCGCGTCCAAAAATTACTGCCCGATGGCCGGGGCGCCAAGTTCGTCCAGCGGAAACAGGCCACAAAAACGGGTGGGCTATAGCCTTGGGGGGTGGGGCTGGCCCACTTCGTCCGCTGCACTCGGAATTGTGCGAGACTTTGCGAGGGCCCTCCTTGTGCCAAAAAGAGGCCGCGGGCACAGCCGCGTCCAAAAACAACCACCCGAAGGCCGGGGCGCCAAGTTCGTCCAGCGGAAAAAGGCCACAAAAACGGGTGGGCCATAGCCTTGGGGGGTGGGGCCGGCCGACTTCGTCCGCCGGACTCGGAATGGTACGAGACTTTGCAACGGGCCTCCGTGTGAGAAAAATAGGAAGCGGGTACAGCCGCGCCGAAAAATAACCGCCCCTAGGCCGGGGGAGCCAAGTTCGTCCAGCGGAAAAGGCCACAAAAACGGGTGGGGTATAGGCTTGGGGGGTGGGGCTGGCCAACTTTGTCCGCCGGACTCGGAATGGCGTGAGACTTTGCGAGGGGTCTCCGTGTGCCAAAAATAAGCCGCGGGCACAGCCGCGCCATAAAATAACCACCCGAAGGCCGGGGCGCCAAATTCGTCCGGCGGAAAAAGGCCACAAAAACGGGTGGGCTACAGCCTTGGGGGATGGGGCTGGCCCACTTCGTCCGCCGCACTCGGAAATTGCGCGAGACTTTGCGAGGTGCTTCTCTGTGCCAACAATAGGACGCGGGCACAGCCGCGCCCAAAAATAACCACCCGAAGGCCGGGGCGCCAAGTTCGTCCAGCGGAAAAAGGCCACAAAAAAGGGCGGGCTATGGCCTTGGGTGGTGGGGCTGGCCAACTTCGTCCGCGGACTCGGAATGGCGCCAGACTTTAGGAAGCGCCTCCGTGTGCCAAAAAGAGGCCGCGGACACAGCCGCACCCAAAAATACCAGCCCGAAGGCCGGGTCGCCAAGTTCGTCCAGCGGAAAAAGGCCACAAAAATGGGTGGGCTATAGCCTTGGGGGGTGGGGCTGGCCCACTTCGTCCGCCGCACTCGGAATGGCGCGTGACTTTGCGAGGGCCCTCCGTGTGCCAAAAATAGGCCACGGGCACAGCCGCGCACAAAAATAACCACCCGAAGGCTGGGGCGGCAAGTTCGTCCAGCGGAAAAAGGCCACAAAAACGGGTGGGCTATAGCCTTGGGGGGTGGGGCTGGCCAACTTCGTCCGCCGGACTCGGAATGGCGCAAGACTTTGCGAGGGCCCTCCGTGTGCCAAAAATAGGCCGCGGGCACAGCCGCACCCAAAAATAACCGCCCGAAGGCCGGGGCGCCAAATTCGTCCGGCGGAAAAAGGCCACAAAAGCAGGTGGGCTATCGCCTTGGGGGGTGGGGCGGGCCAACTTCGTCTGCCGGATTCGGAATGGCGCCAGACTTTGTGAGGCGCCTCCGAGTGCCAAAAATAGGCTGCGGACACAGCCGCGCCTAAAAATAACCGCCCGAAGGCGGGGGCGCCAAATTCATCCGGCGGAAAAAGGCCACAAAAACGGGAGGGCTATAGCCTTGGGGAGAGGGGCTGGCCAACATCGTCCGCCGGACTCGGAATGGGGCGAGACTTTGCGAGTGGCCTCCGCGTGCCAAAAATAGGCCGCGGGCACAGCCGCGCCCAAAAATAACTACCCGAAGGCTGGGGCGCCAAGTTCGTCCAGCGGAAAAATGGCCAAAATACGGGTGGGCTATAGCCTTGGAAGGAGGGGCTGGCCAACGTCGTCCGCCGGACTCGGAATGGGGCGAGACTTTGAGAGCGGCCTCCACGTGCCAAAAATAGGCCGCGGACACAGCCGCGCCGAAAAATAACCGCCCGAAGGCCGGGGCGCCAAGTATGTCCTGTGGAAAAATGGCCAAAAAACGGGTGGGCTATAGCCTTGGGGGGAGGGGCTGGCCCACTTCGTCCGCCGGACTCGGAATGGGGCGAGACTTTACGAGCGGCTTCGGCGTGCCAAAAATAGGCCGCGGGCACAGCCGCGCCCAAAAATAACCGCCCGAAGGCCGGGGCACCAAGTTCGCCCAGCGGAAAAATGGCCAAAAAACGGGTGGGCTTTAGCCTTGGGGGGAGGGGCTGGCCCACTTCGTCTGCTGGACTCAGAATGGGGCGAGACATTGCGAGCGGACTCCGCGTGCCAAAAATAGGCAACGGGTACAGCCGCGCCCAAAAATAACCGCCTCAAGGTCGGCGCGCCCAAATGCCCCAGCGGAAAAATGGCCAAAAAACGGGTGGGCTATACCTTGGGGGGAAGGGCTGGCCAACATTGTCCGCCGGACTCGGAGTAGGGCGAGACTTTGCGAGCGGCCTCCGCATGCCAAAAATAGGCCGCGGGCACAGCCGCGTCCAAAAATAATTACCCGAAGGCCGGGGCGCCAAGTTCGTCCAGCGGAAAAATGGCCAAAAAACGGGTGGGCTATAGCCTTGGGGGGAGGGGCTGGCCCACTTCGTCCGCCGGACTCGGAATGGGGCGAGACTTTGTCAGCAGCCTCCGCGTGCCAAAAATAGGCCGCGGGCAAAGCCGCGCCCAAAAATAACAGCTTGAAGGCCGGGGCGCCAAGTTCGTCCAGCGGAAAAATGGCCAAAAAACGGGTGGGCTATAGCCTTGGGGGGAGGGGCTGGCCAACTTCGTCCGCCGGACTCGGAATGGGGCGAGACTTTGCGAGCGGCCTCCGCGTGCCAAAAATAGGCAGCGGGCACAGCCGCGCCCAAAAATAACCGCCCGAAGGCCGGGGCGCCAAGTTCGTCCAGCGGAAAAATGGCCAAAAAACGGGTGGGCTATAGCCTTGGGGGGAGGGGCTGGCCAACGTCGTCCGCCGGACTTGGAATGCGGCGAGACTTTGGGAGCGGCCTCCACGTGCCAAAAATAGGCCGCGGGCACAGCCGCGCCGAAAAATAACCGCCCGAAGGCCGGGGCGCCAAGTATGTCCTGTGGAAAAATGGCCAAAAAATGGGTGGGCTATAGCCTTGGGGGGAGGGGCTGGCCCACTTCGTCCGCCGGACTCGGAATGGGGCGAGACTTTGCGAGCGGCTTCGGCGTGCCAAAAATAGGCCGCGGGCACAGCCGCGTCCAAAAATAACCGCCCGAAGGTCGGGGCACCAAGTTCGCCCAGTGGAAAAATGGCCAAAAAACGGGTGGGCTTTAGCCTTGGGGGGAGGGGCTGGCCCACTTCGTCTGCTGGACTCAGAATGGGGCGAGACTTTGCGAGCGGACTCCGCGTGCCAAAAATAGGTGGCCAGCACAGCCGCGCCCAAAAATAACCGCCCGAAGGCCGGGGCGCCAAGTTCGTCCAGCGGAAAAATGGCCAAAAAACGGGTGGGCTATAGCCTTGGGGTGAGGGGCTGGCCAACTTCTTCCGCCGGACTCGGAATGGGGCGAGACTTTGCGAGCGGCCTCCACGTGCCAAATATAGGCCGTGGGCACGGCCGCGCCCAAAAATAACCGCCGAAGGCCGGGGTGCCAAGTTCGTCCAGCGGAAAAATGGCCAAAAAACGGGTGGGTTATAGCCTTGGGGGGAGGGGCTGGCCCACTTCGTCCGCCGGACTCGGAATGGGGCGAGACTTTGCGAGCGGCCTCCGCGTGCCAAAAATAGGCAACGGGTACAGCCGCACCCAAAAATAACCGCCTCAAGGTCGGCGCGCCCAAATGCCCCAGCGGAAAAATGGCCAAAAAACGGGTGGGCTATAGCCTTGGGGAGAGGGGCTGGCCAACATCGTCCGCCGGACTCGGAATGGGGCGAGACTTTGGGAGCGGCCTCCACGTGCCAAAAATAGGCCGCAGGCACAGCCGCGCCAAAAAATAACCGCCCGAAGGCCGGGGCGCCAAGTATGTCCTGTGGAAAAATGGCCAAAAAACGGGTGGGCTATAGCCTTGGGGGGAGGGGCTGGCCCACTTCGTCCGCCGGACTCGGAATGGGGCGAGACTTTGCGAGCGGCCTCCGCGTGCCAAAAATAGGCAACTGGTACAGCCGCGCCCAAAAATAACCGCCTCAAGGTCGGCGCGCCCAAATGCCCCAGCGGAAAAATGGCCAAAAAACGGGTGGGCTATACCTTGGGGGGAGGGGCTGGCCAACTTTGTCCGCCGGACTCGGAATTGGGCGAGACTTTGCGAGCGGCCTCCGCGTGCCAAAAATAGGCTGCGGGCAAAGCCGCGTCCAAAAATAATTACCCGAAGGCCGGGGCGCCAAGTTCGTCCAGCGGAAAAATGGCCAAAAAACGGGTGGGCTATAGCCTTGGGGGGAGGGGCTGGCCCACTTCGTCCGCCGGACTCGGAATGGGGCGAGACTTTGTCAGTAGCCTCCGCGTGCCAAAAATAGGCCGCGGGCAAAGCCGTACCCAAAAATAACAGCTTGAAGGCCGGGGCGCCAAGTTCGTCCAGCGGAAAAATGGCCAAAAAACGGGTGGGCTATAGCCTTGGGGGGAGGGGCTGGCCCACTTCGTCCGCCGGAGTCTGAATGGGACGAGACTTTGCGAGCGGCCTCCGCGTGCCAAAAATAGGCCGCGGGCACAGCCGCGCCCAAAAATAACCGCCCGAAGGCCGGGGCGCCAATTTCGTCCAGCGGAAAAATGGCCAAAAAACGGGTGGGCTATAGCCTTGGGGGGAGGGGCTGGCCAACGTCGTCCGCCGGACTTGGAATGGGGCGAGACTTTGGGAGCAGCCTCCACGTGCCAAAAATAGGCCGCGGGCACAGCCGCGCCGAAAAATAACCGCCCGAAGGCCGGGGCGCCAAGTATGTCCTGTGGAAAAATGGCCAAAAAACGGGTGGGCTATAGCCTTGGGGGGAGGGGCTGGCCCACTTCGTCCGCCGGACTCGGAATGGGGCGAGACTTTGCGAGCGGCTTCGGCGTGCCAAAAATAGGCCGCGGGCACAGCCGCGCCCAAAAATAACCGCCGAAGGCCGGGGTGCCAAGTTCGTCCAGCGGAAAAATGGCCAAAAAACGGGTGGGCTATAGCCTTGGGGGGAGGGGCTGGCCAACTTCGTCCGCCGGACTCGGAATGGTGCGAGACTTTGCGAGCGGCCTCCGTGTGCCAAAAATAGGCCACGGACACAGCCGCACCCAAAAATAACCGCCCGCAGGTCAGCGCGCCCAAACCCCTCCAGCGGAAAAATGGCCAAAAAACGGGTGGGCTATAGCCTTGGGGAGAGGGGCTGGCCAACTTCGTCCGCCGGACTCGGAATGGGGCGAGACTTTGCGAGTGGCCTCCGCGTGCCAAAAATAGGCCACGGGCACAGCCGCGCCCAAAAATAACTACCCGAAGGCCGGGGTGCCAAGTTCGTCCAGCGGAAAAATGGCCAAAAAACGGGTGGGCTATAGCCTTGGGGGGAGGGGCTGGCCAACTTCGTCCGCCGGACTCGGAATGGGGCGAGACTTTGCGAGCGGCCTCCGCGTGCCAAAAATAGGCAACGGGCACAGCCGCGCCAAAAAATAACCACCCCAAGGTTGGCGCGCCCAAACCCCCCAGCGGAAAAATGGCCAAAAAACGGGTGGGCTATACCTTGGGGGGAGGGGCTGGCCAACTTTGTCCGCCGGACTCGGAATGGGGTGAGACTTTGTGAGCGGTCTCCGCGTGCAATAAATAGGCTGCGGGCACAGCCGCGCCCAAAAATAACCGCCCGAAGGCCGGGGCGCCAAGTTCGTCCAGCGGAAAAATGGCCAAAAAATGGGTGGGCGATAGCCCTAGGGGGAGGGGCAGGCCAACTTCGTCCGCCGGACTCGGAATGGGGCGAGACTTTGCGAGCGGCCTCCGCGTGCCAAAAATAAGCCGCGGGCATAGCCGCTGTCAAATATAACTACCCCAAGGCCGGGGCGCCAAGTTCGTCCAGCAGAAAAATGGCCAAAAAATGGGTGGGCTATAGCCTTGGGGGGAGGGGCTGGCCAACTTCGTCCGCCGGACTCGGAATGGGGCGAGACTTTGCGAGCGGCCTCCGCGTGCCAAAAATAGGCAACGGGCACAGCTGCACCCAAAAATAACCGCCCCAAGGCCGGAGCGGCAAGTTCGTCCAGCGGAAAAATGGCCAAAAAACGGGTGGGCTATAGCCTTGGGGGGAGGGGCTAGCCAACTTCGTCCGCCGGACTCGGAATAGGGCGAGACTTTGCGAGCGGCCTCCGCGTGCCAAAAATAGGCCGCGGGCACAGCCGCTCCCAAAACAACCCGCCCGAAGGCCAGGGCGCCAAGTTCGTCCAGCGGAAGAAGGCCACAAAAACGGGTGGGCTATAGCCTTGGGGGGTGGGGCTGGCCCACTTCGTCCGCCGGACTAGGAATGGCGCGAGACTTTGCGAGGCGCCTCTGTGTGCCAAAAATAGGCCGCGGGCACAGCTGCATCCAAAAATACCCGCCTGAAGGACGGGGCGCCAAGTTCGTCCAGCGGAAAGAGGCCACAAAAACGGGTGGGCTATAGCCTTGGGGGGTGGGGATGGACAACTTCGTCCGCCGAACTCGGAATGGCGCGAGACTATGCGAGGCGCCTCCGTGTGCCAAAAATAGGCCGCGGGCACAGCCGCGCCCAAAAATACCCGCCCGAAGGCCAGGGCGCCAAGTTCGCCCAGCGGAAAAAGGCCACAAAAACGGGTGGGCTATAGCCTTGGGGGGTGCGGCTGCCCACTTCGTCCGCCGAACTCGGAATGGCGCGAGACTTTGCGAGGCGCCTCCGTGTGACAAAAATAGGCCGCGGGCACAGCCGCGCCCAAAATACCCGCCCGAAGGCCGAGACGCCAAGTTCGTCCAGCGGAAAAATGGCCAAAAAACGGGTGGGCTTTAGCGTTGGGGGGAGGGGCTGGCCCACTTCGTCCGCTGGACTCGGAATGGGGCGAGACTTTGCGAGCGGCCTCCGCGTGCCAAAAATAGGCGGCGAGCACAGCCGCGCCCAAAAATAACCGCCCGAAGGCCGGGGCGCCAAGTTCGTCCACCGGAAAAATGGCCAAAAAACGGGTGGGCTATAGCCTTGGGGGGAGGGGCTGGCCAACTTCTTCCGCCGGACTCGGAATGGGACGAGACTTTGCGAGCGGCCTCCACGTGCCAAAAATAGGCCACGGGCACAGCCGCGCCCAAAAATAACCGCCGAAGGCCGGGGCGCCAAGTTCGTCCAGCGGAAAAATGGCCAAAAAACGGGTGGGCTATAGCCTTGGGGGGAGGGGCTGGCCAACCTCGTCCGCCGGACTCGGAATGGAGCGAGACTTTGCGAGTGGCCTCCGCGTGCCAAAAATAGGCCGCGGGCACAGCCGCGCCCAAAAATAACCGCCCGAAGGCCGGGACGCCAAGTTCGTCCAGCGGAAAAATGGCCAAAAAACGGGTGGGCTATAGCCTTGGGGGGAGGGGCTGGCCAACTTCGTCCGCCGGACTCGGAATGGAGCGAGACTTTGCGAGCGGCCTCCGCGTGCAAAAAATAGGCCACGGGCACAGCCGCACCCAAAAATAACCGCCCGAAGGCCGGGACGCCAAGTTCGTCCAGCGGAAAAATGGCCAAAAAACGGGTGGGCTATAGCCTTGGGGGGAGGGGCTGGCCAACTTCGTCCGCCGGACTCGGAATGGGGCGAGACTTTGCGAGCGGCCTCCACGTGCCAAAAATAGGCCACGGGCACAGCCGCACCCAAAAATAACCACCCGCAGGTCGGCGCGCCCAAACCCCTCCAGCGGAAAAATGGCCAAAAAACGGGTGGGCTATAGCCTTGGGGGGAGGGGCTGGCCAACGTCGTCCGCCGGACTTGGAATGCGGCGAGACTTTGGGAGCGGCCTCCACGTGCCAAAAATAGGCCGCGGGCACAGCCGCGCCGAAAAATAACCGCCCGAAGGCCGGGGCGCCAAGTATGTCCTGTGGAAAAATGGCCAAAAAATGGGTGGGCTATAGCCTTGGGGGGAGGGGCTGGCCCACTTCGTCCGCCGGACTCGGAATGGGGCGAGACTTTGCGAGCGGCTTCGGCGTACCAAAAATAGGCCGCGGGCACAGCCGCGCCCAAAAA
Organism: Citrus sp. QX-2021; assembly: GCA_030444885.1. Lineage (NCBI taxonomy): Eukaryota > Viridiplantae > Streptophyta > Magnoliopsida > Sapindales > Rutaceae > Citrus > Citrus sp. QX-2021. The sequence continues at coordinate 14,238 of JAUJEF010000622.1, forward strand.
TAACCGCCCGAAGGTCGGGGCACCAAGTTCGCCCAGTGGAAAAATGGCCAAAAAACGGGTGGGCTTTAGCCTTGGGGGGAGGGGCTGGCCCACTTCGTCTGCTGGACTCAGAATGGGGCGAGACTTTGCGAGCGGACTCCGCGTGCCAAAAATAGGTGGCCAGCACAGCCGCGCCCAAAAATAACCGCCCGAAGGCCGGGGCGCCAAGTTCGTCCAGCGGAAAAATGGCCAAAAAACGGGTGGGCTATAGCCTTGGGGTGAGGGGCTGGCCAACTTCTTCCGCCGGACTCGGAATGGGGCGAGACTTTGCGAGCGGCCTCCACGTGCCAAATATAGGCCGTGGGCACGGCCGCGCCCAAAAATAACCGCCGAAGGCCGGGGTGCCAAGTTCGTCCAGCGGAAAAATGGCCAAAAAACGGGTGGGTTATAGCCTTGGGGGGAGGGGCTGGCCCACTTCGTCCGCCGGACTCGGAATGGGGCGAGACTTTGCGAGCGGCCTCCGCGTGCCAAAAATAGGCAACGGGTACAGCCGCACCCAAAAATAACCGCCTCAAGGTCGGCGCGCCCAAATGCCCCAGCGGAAAAATGGCCAAAAAACGGGTGGGCTATACCTTGGGGGGAGGGGCTGGCCAACTTTGTCCGCCGGACTCGGAATTGGGCGAGACTTTGCGAGCGGCCTCCGCGTGCCAAAAATAGGCTACGGGCACAGCCGCGTCCAAAAATAATTACCCGAAGGCCGGGGCGCCAAATTCGTCCGGCGGAAAAAGGCCACAAAAACGGGTGGGCTATAGCCTTGGGGAGAGGGGCTGGCCAACATCGTCCGCCGGACTCGGAATGGGGCGAGACTTTGGGAGCGGCCTCCACGTGCCAAAAATAGGCCGCAGGCACAGCCGCGCCAAAAAATAACCGCCCGAAGGCCGGGGCGCCAAGTATGTCCTGTGGAAAAATGGCCAAAAAACGGGTGGGCTATAGCCTTGGGGGGAGGGGCTGGCCCACTTCGTCCGCCGGACTCGGAATGGGGCGAGACTTTGCGAGCGGCCTCCGCGTGCCAAAAATAGGCAACTGGTACAGCCGCGCCCAAAAATAACCGCCTCAAGGTCGGCGCGCCCAAATGCCCCAGCGGAAAAATGGCCAAAAAACGGGTGGGCTATACCTTGGGGGGAGGGGCTGGCCAACTTTGTCCGCCGGACTCGGAATTGGGCGAGACTTTGCGAGCGGCCTCCGCGTGCCAAAAATAGGCCGCGGGCAAAGCCGCGTCCAAAAATAATTACCCGAAGGCCGGGGCGCCAAGTTCGTCCAGCGGAAAAATGGCCAAAAAACGGGTGGGCTATAGCCTTGGGGGGAGGGGCTGGCCCACTTCGTCCGCCGGACTCGGAATGGGGCGAGACTTTGTCAGCAGCCTCCGCGTGCCAAAAATAGGCCGCGGGCAAAGCCGTACCCAAAAATAACAGCTTGAAGGCCGGGGCGCCAAGTTCGTCCAGCGGAAAAATGGCCAAAAAACGGGTGGGCTATAGCCTTGGGGGGAGGGGCTGGCCCACTTCGTCCGCCGGAGTCGGAATGGGACGAGACTTTGCGAGCGGCCTCCGCGTGCCAATAATAGGCCGCGGGCACAGCCGCGCCCAAAAATAACCGCCCGAAGGCCGGGGCGCCAATTTCGTCCAGCGGAAAAATGGCCAAAAAACGGGTGGGCTATAGCCTTGGGGGGAGGGGCTGGCCAACGTCGTCCGCCGGACTCGGAATGGGGCGAGACTTTGGGAGCGGCCTCCACGTGCCAAAAATAGGCCGCGGGCACAGCCGCGCCGAAAAATAACCGCCCGAAGGCCGGGGCGCCAAGTATGTCCTGTGGAAAAATGGCCAAAAAACGGGTGGGCTATAGCCTTGGGGGGAGGGGCTGGCCCACTTCGTCCGCCGGACTCGGAATGGGGCGAGACTTTGCGAGCGGCCAAGGCGTGCTGTGGCCAGGCCGGGGGCACAGCCGCGCCCAAAAATAACCGCCGAAGGCCGGGGTGCCAAGTTCGTCCAGCGGAAAAATGGCCAAAAAACGGGTGGGCTATAGCCTTGGGGGGAGGGGCTGGCCAACTTCGTCCGCCGGACTCGGAATGGTGCGAGACTTTGCGAGCGGCCTCAGTGTGCCAAAAATAGGCCACGGACACAGCCGCACCCAAAAATAACCGCCCGCAGGTCAGCGCGCCCAAACCCCTCCAGCGGAAAAATGGCCAAAAAACGGGTGGGCTATAGCCTTGGGGAGAGGGGCTGGCCAACTTCGTCCGCCGGACTCGGAATGGGGCGAGACTTTGCGAGTGGCCTCCGCGTGCCAAAAATAGGCCACGGGCACAGCCGCGCCCAAAAATAACTACCCGAAGGCCGGGGTGCCAAGTTCGTCCAGCGGAAAAATGGCCAAAAACGGTGGGCTATAGCCTTGGGGGAGGGGCTGGCCAACTTCGTCCGCGGACTCGGAATGGGGCGAGACTTTGCGAGCGGCCTCCGCGTGCCAAAAATAGGCAACGGGCACAGCCGCGACAAAAATAACCACCCCAAGGTTGGCGCGCCCAAACCCCCCAGCGGAAAAATGGCCAAAAAACGGGTGGGCTATACCTTGGGGGGAGGGGCTGGCCAACTTTGTCCGCCGGACTCGGAATGGGGTGAGACTTTGTGAGCGGTCTCCGCGTGCAATAAATAGGCTGCGGGCACAGCTGCGCCCAAAAATAACCGCCCGAAGGCCGGGGCGCCAAGTTCGTCCAGCGGAAAAATGGCCAAAAAATGGGTGGGCGATAGCCCTAGGGGGAGGGGCAGGCCAACTTCGTCCGCCGGACTCGGAATGGGGCGAGACTTTGCGAGCGGCCTCCGCGTGCCAAAAATAAGCCGCGGGCATAGCCGCTGTCAAATATAACTACCCCAAGGCCGGGGCGCCAAGTTCGTCCAGCAGAAAAATGGCCAAAAAATGGGTGGGCTATAGCCTTGGGGGGAGGGGCTGGCCAACTTCGTCCGCCGGACTCGGAATGGGGCGAGACTTTGCGAGCGGCCTCCGCGTGCCAAAAATAGGCAACGGGCACAGCTGCACCCAAAAATAACCGCCCCAAGGCCGGAGCGGCAAGTTCGTCCAGCGGAAAAATGGCCAAAAAACGGGTGGGCTATAGCCTTGGGGGGAGGGGCTAGCCAACTTCGTCCGCCGGACTCGGAATAGGGCGAGACTTTGCGAGCGGCCTCCGCGTGCCAAAAATAGGCCGCGGGCACAGCCGCTCCCAAAACAACCCGCCCGAAGGCCAGGGCGCCAAGTTCGTCCAGCGGAAGAAGGCCACAAAAACGGGTGGGCTATAGCCTTGGGGGGTGGGGCTGGCCCACTTCGTCCGCCGGACTAGGAATGGCGCGAGACTTTGCGAGGCGCCTCTGTGTGCCAAAAATAGGCCGCGGGCACAGCTGCATCCAAAAATACCCGCCTGAAGGACGGGGCGCCAAGTTCGTCCAGCGGAAAGAGGCCACAAAAACGGGTGGGCTATAGCCTTGGGGGGTGGGGATGGACAACTTCGTCCGCCGAACTCGGAATGGCGCGAGACTATGCGAGGCGCCTCCGTGTGCCAAAAATAGGCCGCGGGCATAGCCGCGCCCAAAAATACCCGCCCGAAGGCCAGGGCGCCAAGTTCGCCCAGCGGAAAAAGGCCACAAAAACGGGTGGGCTATAGCCTTGGGGGGTGCGGCTGCCCACTTCGTCCGCCGAACTCGGAATGGCGCGAGACTTTGCGAGGTGCCTCCGTGTGACAAAAATAGGCCGCGGGCACAGCCGCGCCCAAAATACCCGCCCGAAGGCCGAGACGCCAAGTTCGTCCAGCGGAAAAATGGCCAAAAAACGGGTGGGCTTTAGCGTTGGGGGGAGGGGCTGGCCCACTTCGTCCGCTGGACTCGGAATGGGGCGAGACTTTGCGAGCGGCCTCCGCGTGCCAAAAATAGGCGGCGAGCACAGCCGCGCCCAAAAATAACCGCCCGAAGGCCGGGGCGCCAAGTTCGTCCACCGGAAAAATGGCCAAAAAACGGGTGGGCTATAGCCTTGGGGGGAGGGGCTGGCCAACTTCTTCCGCCGGACTCGGAATGGGACGAGACTTTGCGAGCGGCCTCCACGTGCCAAAAATAGGCCACGGGCACAGCCGCGCCCAAAAATAACCGCCGAAGGCCGGGGCGCCAAGTTCGTCCAGCGGAAAAATGGCCAAAAAACGGGTGGGCTATAGCCTTGGGGGGAGGGGCTGGCCAACTTCGTCCGCCGGACTCGGAATGGGGCGAGACTTTGCGAGTGGCCTCCGCGTGCCAAAAATAGGCCGCGGGCACAGCCGCGCCCAAAAATAACCGCCCGAAGGCCGGGGCGCCAAGTTCGTCCAGCGGAAAAATGGCCAAAAAACGGGTGGGCTATAGCCTTGGGGGGAGGGGCTGGCCAACTTCGTCCGCCGGACTCGGAATGGAGCGAGACTTTGCGAGCGGCCTCCGCGTGCAAAAAATAGGCCACGGGCACAGCCGCACCCAAAAATAACCGCCCGAAGGCCGGGACGCCAAGTTCGTCCAGCGGAAAAATGGCCAAAAAACGGGTGGGCTATAGCCTTGGGGGGAGGGGCTGGCCAACTTCGTCCGCCGGACTCGGATTGGGGCGAGACTTTGCGAGCGGCCTCCACGTGCCAAAAATAGGCCACGGGCACAGCCGCACCCAAAAATAACCACCCGCAGGTCGGCGCGCCCAAACCCCTCCAGCGGAAAAATGGCCAAAAAACGGGTGGGCTATAGCCTTGGGGCGCGGGGCTGGCCGACTTCGTCCGCCGGACTCGGAATGGGGCGAGACTTTGCGAGCGGCCTCCGCGTGCCGAAAATAGGCCGCGGGGAGAGCCGCGCCCAAAAATAACCCCCCGAAGGTCGTTGCGCCCAAACCCCCCAGCGGAAAAATGGCCAAAAAACGGGTGGGCTATAGCCTTGGGGAGAGGGGCTGGCCAACTTCGTCCGCCGGACTCGGAATGGGGCGAGACTTTGCGAGTGGCCTCCGCGTGCCAAAAATAAGCCGCGGGCATAGCCGCGCCCAAAAATAACTACCCGAAGGCCGGGCCGCCAAGTTCGTCCAGCGGAAAAATGGCCAAAAAATGGGTGGGCTATAGCCTTGGGGGGAGAGGCTGGCCAACTTCGTCCGCCGGACTCGGAATGGGGTGAGACTTTGCGAGCGGCCTCCGCATGCCAAAAATAGGCAACGGGCACAGCCGCACCCAAAAATAACCGCCCCAAGGCCGGGGCGCCAAGTTCGTCCAACGGAAAAATGGCCAAAAAACGGGTGGGCTATAGCCTTGGGGGGAGGGGCTAGCCAACTTCGTCCGCCGGACTCGGAATAGGGCGAGACTTTACGAGCGGCCTCCGCGTGCCAAAAATAGGCCGCGGGCACAACCGCGCCCAAAACTAACCACCAGAACGCCGGGGCACCAAGTTCGCCCAGCGAAAAAATGGCCAAAAAACGGGTGGGCTATAGCCTTGGGGGGAGGGGCTGGCCCACTTCGTCCGCCGGACTCGGAATAGGGTGAAACTTTGCGAGCGGCCTCCGCGTGCCAAAAACAGGCCGCGGGCACAGCCGCGCCCAAAACTAACCACCAAAACGCCGGGGCACCAAGTTCGCCCAGCGGAAAAATGGCCAAAAAACGGGTGGGCTATAGCCTTGGGGGGAGGGGCTGGCCCACTTCGTCCGCCGGACTCGGAATGGGGCGAGACTTTGCGAGCGGCCTCCGCGTGCCAAAAATAGGCCGCGGGCACAGCCGCTCCCAAAAAAACCCGCCCGAAGGCCAGGGCGCCAAGTTCGTCCAGCGGAAGAAGGCCACAAAAACGGGTGGGCTATAGCCTTGGGGGGTGGGGCTGGCCAACTTCGTCCGCCGGACTAGGAATGGCGCGAGACTTTGCGAGGCGCCTCCGTGTGCCAAAAATAGGCCGCGGGCACAGCTGCATCCGAAAATACCCGCCTGAAGGCCGGGGCGCCAAGTTCGTCCAGCGGAAAAAGGCCACAAAAACGGGTGGGCTATAGCCTTGGGGGGTGGGGATGGACAACTTCGTCCGCCGAACTCGGAATGGCGCGAGACTATGCGAGGCACCTCCGTGTGCCAAAAATAGGCCGCGGGCACAGCCGCGCCCAAAAATACCCGCCCGAAGGCCGGGGCGCCAAGTTCGCCCAGCGGAAAAAGGCCACAAAAACGGGTGGGCTATAGCCTTGGGGGGTGCGGCTGCCCACTTCGTCCGCCGAACTCGGAATGGCGCGAGACTTTACGAGGCGCCTCCGTGTGACAAAAATAGGCCGCGGGCACAGCTGCATCCGAAAATACCCGCCTGAAGGCCGGGGCGCCAAGTTCGTCCAGCGGAAAAAGGCCACAAAAACGGGTGGGCTATAGCCTTGGGGGGTGGGGATGGACAACTTCGTCCGCCGAACTCGGAATGGCGCGAGACTATGCGAGGCACCTCCGTGTGCCAAAAATAGGCCGCGGGCACAGCCGCGCCCAAAAATACCCGCCCGAAGGCCGGGGCGCCAAGTTCGCCCAGCGGAAAAAGGCCACAAAAACGGGTGGGCTATAGCCTTGGGGGGTGCGGCTGCCCACTTCGTCCGCCGAACTCGGAATGGCGCGAGACTTTACGAGGCGCCTCCGTGTGACAAAAATAGGCCGCGGGCACAGCCGCGCCCAAAATACCCGCCCGAAGGCCGGGACGCCAAGTTCGTCCAGCGGAAAAATGGCCAAAAAACGGGTGGGCTTTAGCATTGGGGGGAGGGGCTGGCCCACTTCGTCCGCTGGACTCGGAATGGGGCAAGACTTTGCGAGCGGCCTCCGCGTGCCAAAAATAGGCGGAGAGCACAGCCGCGCCCAAAAATAACCGCCCGAAGTCCGGGGCGCCAAGTTCGTCCAGCGGAAAAATGGCCAAAAAACGGGTGGGCTATAGACTTGGGGGGAGGGGCTGGCCAACTTCGTCCGCCGGACTCGGAATGGGCCGAGACTTTGCGAGCAGCCTGCGCGTGCCAAAAATAGGCCATAGGCACAGCCGCGCCCAAAAATAACCCCCCGAAGGTCGGCAAGCCCAAACCCCCCCGCAGAAAAATGGCCAAAAAACGGGTGGGCTATAGCCTTGGGGGGAGGGGCTGGCCGACTTCGTCCGCCGAACTCGGAATGGGGCGAGACTTTGTGAGCGGCCTCCACGTGCCAGAAATTGGCCACGGGCACAGCCGCGCCTAAAAATAACCGCCCGAAGGCCGGGGCGCCAAGTTCGTCCAGCGGAAAAATGGCCAAAAAACGGGTGGGCTATAGCCTTAGGGGGAGGGGATGGCCAACTTCGTCTGCCGGACTCGGAATGGGGCGAGACTTTGCGAGCGGCCTCCGCGTGCCAAAAATAGGATGCAGGCACAGCCGTGCTAAAAAATAACCGCACGAAGGACGGGGCGCCAAGTTCGTCCAGCGGAAAAATGGCCAAAAAACGGATGGGCTATAGCCTTAGGGGGAGGGGATGGCCAACTTCGTCTGCCGGACTCGGAATGGGGCGAGACTTTACGTACGGGCTCCACGTGCCAAAAATAGCCCTCGGGCACAACCGCGCTAAAAAATAACCCCCCGAAGGTCGGCGCGCCCAAACCCCCCAGCGGAAAAATGGCCAAGAAACGGGTGGGCTATAGCCTTGGGGGGAGGGGCTGGCCCACTTCGTCCGCCAGACTCGGAATGGGGCGAAACTTTGCGAGCGGCATCCGCATGCCAAAAATAGGCCGCGGGCATAGACGCGCCCAAAAATAACCGCCCGAAGGCCGGGGCGCCAAGTTCGTCCAGCGGAAAAATGGCCAAAAAACGGATGGGCTATAGCCTTGGGGGGAGGGGATGGCCAACTTCGTCCGCCGGACTCGGAATGGGGCGAGACTTTACGAACGGGCTCCACGTGCCAAAAATAGGCCTCGGACACAACCGCGCTAAAAAATAACCCCCCGAAGGTCGGCGCGCCCAAACCCCCCAGCGGAAAAATGGCCAAGAAACGGGTGGGCTATAGCCTTGGGGGGAGCGGCTGGCCCACTTCGTCCGCCAGACTCGGAATGGGGCGAAACTTTGCGAGTGGCATCCGCATGCCAAAAATAGGCCGCGGGCACCGACGCGCCCAAAAATAACCGCCCGAAGGCCGGGGCGCCAAGTTCGTCCAGTCGAAAAATGGCCAAAAAACGGCTGGGCTATAGCCTTGGGGGAAGGGGCTGGCCAACTTCGTCCGCCGGACTCGGAATGGATTGAGACTTTGCGAACGGCCTCCACATGCCAAAAATAGGCCGCGAGCACAGCCGCGCCCAAAACCCACACCCCGAAGGTCGGGGCGCCCATTCCCCCCTGCGGAAAAATGGCCAAAAAACGGGTGGGCTATAGCCTTGGGGGTAGGGGCTGGCCAACTTCGTCCGCCGGACTCGGAATGGGGTGATACTTTGCGAGCGGCCTCTGTGTGCCAAAAATAGGCCGCAGGCACAGCCGCGCCCAAAAATAACCCCCCGAAGGTCGGCGCGCAGAAACCCACCAGCGGAAAAATGGCCAAGAAACGGGTGGGCTATAGCCTTGGGGGGAGGGGCTGGCCAACTTCATCCGCCGGACTCGGAATGGGGCGAGACTTTACGAGCGGCCTCCGCATGCCAAAAATAGGCCGCGGGCACAGCCGCGCCCAAAAATAACCGCCCGAAGGCCGGGGCGCCAAGTTCGTCCAGCGGAAAAATGGCCAAAAAACGGGTGGGCTATAGCCTTGGGGGGAGGGGCTGGCCAACTTCGTCCGCCGGACTCGGAATGGGGCGAGACTTTGCGAGCGGCCTCCGCGTGCCAAAAATAGGATGCAGGCACAGCCGCTCTAAAAAATAACCGCACGAAGGACGGGGCGCCAAGTTCGTCCAGCGGAAAAATGGCCAAAAAACGGATGGGCTATAGCCTTAGGGGGAGGGGATGGCCAACTTCGTCTGCCGGACTCGGAATGGGGCGAGACTTTATGAACGGCCTCCGCGTGCCAAAAATAGGCCGCGGGCACAGCCGCGCCCAAAATAACCCCTCGAAGGTCGGCGCGCCCAAACCCACCAGCGGAAAAATGGCCAAAAAACGGGTGGGCTATAGCCTTGGGGGGAGGGGCTGTCCAACTTCGTCCGCCGGACTCCGAATGGGCCGAGACTTTGCGAGCGGCCTCCGCATAGCAAAAATAGGATATCGGGCACAGCCGCGCCCAAAAATAACTGCCCGAAGGCCGGGGCGCTAAGTTCGTCCAGCGGAAAAATGGCCAAAAAACGGATGGGCTATAGCCTTGGGGGGAGGGGATGGCCAACTTCGTCCGCCGGACTCGGAATGGGGCGAGACTTTACGAACGGGCTCCACGTGCCAAAAATAGGCCTCGGACACAGCCGCGCTAAAAAATAACCCCCCGAAGGTCGGCGCGCCCAAACCCCCCTGCGGAAAAATGGCCAAAAAACGGGTGGGCTATAGCCTTGGGGGGAGGGGCTGGCCAACTTCGTCCGCCGGACTCGGAATGGGGCGAGACTCTTCCAATGGCCTCCGCGTGCCAAAAATAGGCCGCGGGCACAGCCGCGCCCAAAAATAACCGCCCCAAGGCTGGGGCGCCAAGTTCGTCGAGCGGAAAAATGGCAAAAATCGGGTGGGCTATAGCCTTGGGGGGAGGGGCTGGCCAACTTCGTCCGCCGGACTCGGAATGGGGCGAGACTCTGTAAACGGCCTCCGCATGCCAAAAATAGGCCACGGGCACAGCCGCGCCCAAAAATAACAGCCCGAAGGCTGGGGCGCCAAGTTCGTCCAGCGGAAAAATGGCCAAAAAACGGGTGGGCTATCGCCTTGGGGGGAGGGGCTGGCCAACTTCGTCCGCCGGACTCGGAATGGGGCGAGACTTTGAGAGCGGCCTCCGCATTCCAAAAATAGGCCACGGCCACAGCCGCGCCCAAAAATAAACGCCCGAAGGCGGGGGCGCCAAGTTTGTCCAGCGGAAAAATGGCCAAAAAACGGATGGGCTATAGCCTTGGGGGGAGGGGATGGCCAACTTCGTCCGCCGGACTCGGAATGGGGCGAGACTTTACGAACGGGCTCCACGTGCCAAAAATAGGCCTCGGACACAGCCGCGCTAAAAAATAACCCCCCGAAGGTCGGCGCGCCCAAACCACCCTGCGGAAAAATGGCCAAAAAACGGGTGGGCTATAGCCTTGGGGGGAGGGGCTGGCCAACTTCGTCCGCCGGACTCGGAATGGGGCGAGACTCTTCCAATGGCCTCCGCATGCCAAAAATAGGCCGCGGGCACAGCCGCGCCCAAAAATAACCACCCGAAGGCTGGGGCGCCAAGTTCGTCGAGCGGAAAAATGGCAAAAATCGGGTGGGCTATAGCCTTGGGGGGAGGGGCTGGCCAACTTCGTCCGCCGGACTCGGAATGGGGCGAGACTCTGTAAACGGCCTCCGCATGCCAAAAATAGGCCACGGGCACAGCCGCGCCCAAAAATAACAGCCCGAAGGCCGGGGCGCCAAGTTCGTCCAGCGGAAAAATGGCCAAAAAACGGGTGGGCTATAGCCTTGGGGGGAGGGGCTGGCCAACTTCGTCCGCCGGACTCGGAATGGGGCGAGACTTTGAGAGCGGCCTCCGCATTCCAAAAATAGGCCACGGCCACAGCCGCGCCCAAAAATAAACGCCCGAAGGCGGGGGCGCCAAGTTCGTCCAGCGGAAAAATGGCCAAAAAACGGGTGGGCTATAGCCTTGGGGGGAGGGGCTGGCCAACTTCGTCCGCCGGACTCGGAATGGGGCGAGACTCTTCCAATGGCCTCCGCGTGCCAAAAATAGGCCGTGGGCACAGCCGCGCCCAAAAATAACCGCCCGAAGGCTGGGGCGCCAAGTTCGTCCAGCGGAAAAATGGCAAAAATCGGGTGGGCTATAGCCTTGGGGGGAGGGGCTGGCCAACTTCGTCCGCCGGACTCGGAATGGGGCGAGACCCTGTAAACGGCCTCCGCATGCCAAAAATAGGCCACGGGCACAGCCGCGCCCAAAAATAACAGCCCGAAGGCTGGGGCGCCAAGTTCGTCCAGCGGAAAAATGGCCAAAAAACGGGTGGGCGATAGCCTTGGGGGGAGGGGCTGGCCAACTTCGTCCGCCGGACTCGGAATGGGGCGAGACTTTGAGAGCGGCCTCCGCATTCCAAAAATAGGCCACGGCCACATCCGCGCCCAAAAATAAACGCCCGAAGGCGGGGGCGCCAAGTTCGTCCAGCGGAAAAATGGCCAAAAAACGGGTGGGCTATAGCCTTGGGGGGAGGGGCTGGCCAACTTCGTCTGCCGGACTCGGAATGGGGCGAGACTTTGCGAACAGCCTCCACGTGCCAAAAATAGGTCTCGCGCACAGCCGCGCCCAAAAATACCTGCCCGAAGGCCGGGGCGCCAAATTCGTCCAGCGGAAAAATGGCAAAAAACGGGTGGGCTATAGCCTTGGGGGGAGGGGCTGGCCCACTTCGTCCGCCGGACTCGGAATGGGGCGAGACTCTGTAAACGGCCTCCGCGTACCAAAAATAGGCCGCGGGCACAGCCGCGCCCAAAAATAACCGCCCGAAGGCCGGGGCGCCAAGTTCGTCCAGCGGAAAAATGGCCAAAAAACGGGTGCGCTATAGCCTTGGGGGGATGGGCGGGCCAACTTCGTCCGCCGGACTCGGAATGGGACGAGTCTTTGTGAGCAGCCTCCGTGTGCCAAAAATAGGCCATGGACACAGCCGCGCCCAAAAATACCTGCCCGAAGGCCGGGGCGCCAAGTTCGTCCACCGGAAAAATGGCAAAAAACGGGTGGGCTATAGCCATGGGGGGAGGGGCTGGCCAACGTCGTCCGCCGGACTCGGAATGGGACGAGACTTTGCGAGCGGCCACCGCATGCCAAAAATAGGCCGCGGGCACAGCCGCGCCCAAAAATAACCGCCTGAAGGCTGGGGGGCCAAGTTCGGCCAGCGGAAAAATGGCCAAAAAACGGGTGGGCTATAGCCTTGGGGGGAGGGGCTGGCCAACTTCGTCCGCCGGACTCGGAATGGGGTGAGACTTTTCCAATGGCCTCCGCGTGCCAAAAATAGGCCGCGGGCACTGCCGCGCCCAAAAATAACCGCCCGAAGGCTGGGGCGCCAAGTTCGTCCAGCGGAAAAATGGCAAAAATCGGGTGGGCTATAGCCTTGGGGGGAGGGGCTGGCCAACTTCGTCCGCCGGACTCGGAATGGGTCGAGACTCTGTAAACGGCCTCCGCATGCCAAAAATAGGCCGCGGGCACAGCCGCGCCCAAAAATAACAGCCCGAAGGCTGGGGCGCCAAGTTCGTCCAGCGGAAAAATGGCCAAAAAACGGGTGGGCTATAGCCTTGGGGGGAGGGGCTGGCCAACTTCGTCTGCCGGACTCGGAATGGGGCGAGACTTTGCGAACAGCCTCCACGTGCCAAAAATAGGTCTCGCGCACAGCCGCGCCCAAAAATACCTGCCCGAAGGCCGGGGCGCCAAATTCGTCCAGCGGAAAAATGGCAAAAAACGGGTGGGCTATAGCCTTGGGGGGAGGGGCTGGCCAACTTCGTCCGCCGGACTCGGAATGGGGCGAGACTCTGTAAACGCCCTCCGCGTACCAAAAATAGGCCGTGGGCACAGCCGCGCCCAAAAATAACCGCCCGAAGGCCGGGGCGCCAAGTTCGTCCAGCGGAAAAATGGCCAAAAAACGGGTGCGCTATAGCCTTGGGGGGATGGGCGGGCCGACTTCGTCCGCCGGACTCGGAATGGGACGAGTCTTTGTGAGCAGCCTCCGTGTGCCAAAAATAGGCCATGGGCACAGGCGCGCCCAAAAATACCTGCCCGAAGGCCGGGGCGCCAAGTTCGTCCACCGAAAAAATGGCAAAAAACGGGTGGGCTATAGCCATGGGGGGAGGGGCTGGCCAACGTCGTCCGCCGGACTCGGAATGGGGCGAGACTTTGCGAGCGGCCACCGCATGCCAAAAATAGGCCGCGGGCACAGCCGCACCCAAAAATAACCGCCTGAAGGCTGGGGCGCCAAGTTCGGCCAGCGGAAAAATGGCCAAAAAACGGGTGGGCTATAGCCTTGGGGGGAGGGGCTGGCCAACTTCGTCCGCCGGACTCGGAATGGGGCGAGACTTTTCCAATGGCCTCCGCGTGCCAAAAATAGGCCGCGGGCACAGCCGCGCCCAAAAATAACCGCCTGAAGGCTGGGGCGCCAAGTTCGTCCAGCGGAAAAATGGCAAAAATCGGGTGGGCTATAGCCTTGGGGGGAGGGGCTGGCCAACTTCGTCCGCCGGACTCGGAATGGGGCGAGACTCTGTAAACGGCCTCCGCATGCCAAAAATAGGCCGCGGGCACAGCCGCGCCCAAAAATAACAGCCCGAAGGCTGGGGCGCCAAGTTCGTCCAGCGGAAAAATGGCCAAAAAACGGGTGGGCTATAGCCTTGGGGGGAGGGGCTGGCCCACTTCGTCCGCCGGACTCGGAATGGGGCGAGACTTTGCGAACAGCCTCCACGTGCCAAAAATAGGTCTCGCGCACAGCCGCGCCCAAAAATACCTGCCCGAAGGCCGGGGCGCCAAATTCGTCCAGCGGAAAAATGGCAAAAAACGGGTGGGCTATAGCCTTGGGGGGAGGGGCTGGCCAACTTCTTCCGCCGGACTCGGAATGCGGCGAGACTCTGTAAACGCCCTCCGCGTACCAAAAATAGGCCGCGGGCACAGCCGCGCCCAAAAATAACCGCCCGAAGGGCGGGGCGCCAAGTTCGTCCAGCGGAAAAGTGGCCAAAAAACGGGTGCGCTATAGCCTTGGGGGGATGGGCGGGCCGACTTCGTCCGCCGGACTCGGAATGGGACGAGTCTTTGTGAGCAGCCTCCGTGTGCCAAAAATAGGCCATGGGCACAGCCGCGCCCAAAAATACCTGCCCGAAGGCCGGGGCGCCAAGTTCGTCCACCGGAAAAATGGCAAAAAACGGGTGGGCTATAGCCATGGGGGGAGGGGCTGGCCAACGTCGTCCGCCGGACTCGGAATGGGGCGAGACTTTGCGAGCGGCCACCGCATGCCAAAAATAGGCCGCGGGCACAGCCGTACCCAAAAATAACCGCCTGAAGGCTGGGGCGCCAAGTTCGGCCAGCGGAAAAATGGTCAAAAAACGGGTGGGCTATAGCCTTGGGGGGAGGGGCTGGCCAACTTCGTCCGCCGGACTCGGAATGGGGCGAGACTTTTCCAATGGCCTCCGCGTGCCAAAAATAGGCCGCGGGCACAGCCGCGCCCAAAAATAACCGCCCGAAGGCTGGGGCGCCAAGTTCGTCCAGCGGAAAAATGGCCAAAAAACGGGTGGGCTATAGCCTTGGGGGGAGGGGCTGGCCAACTTCGTCCGCCGGACTCGGAATGGGGGGAGACTCTGTAAACGGCCTCCGCATGCCAAAAATAGGCCGCGGGCACAGCCGCGCCCAAAAATAACAGCCCGAAGGCTGGGGCGCCAAGTTCGTCCAGCGGAAAAATGGCCAAAAAACGGGTGGGCTATAGCCTTGGGGGGAGGGGCTGGCCCACTTCATCCGCCGGACTCGGAATGGGGCGAGACTTTGAGAGCGGCCTCTGCATTCCAAAAATAGGCCGCGGCCACAGCCGCGCCCAAAAATAACCGCCCGAAGGCCAGGGCGCCAAGTTCGTCCAGCGGAAAAGTGGCCAAAAAACGGGTGGGCTATAGCCTTGGGGGGAGGGGCTGGCCAACTTCGTCTGCCGGACTCGGAATGGGGCGAGACTTTGCGAACAGCCTCCACGTGCCAAAAATAGGTCTCGCGCACAGCCGCGCCCAAAAATACCTGCCCGAAGGCCGGGGCGCCAAATTCGTCCAGCGGAAAAATGGCAAAAAACGGGTGGGCTATAGCCATGGGGGGAGGGGCTGGCCAACGTCGTCCGCCGGACTCGGAATGGGGCGAGACTTTGCGAGCGGCCACCGCATGCCAAAAATAGGCCGCGGGCACAGCCACGCCCAAAAATAACCGCCTGAAGGCTGGGGCGCCAAGTTCGGCCAGTGGAAAAATGGCCAAAAAACGGGTGCGCTATAGCCTTGGGGGGAGGGGCTGGCCAACTTCGTCCGCCGGACTCGGAATGGGGCGAGACTCTTCCAATGGCCTCCGCGTGCCAAAAATAGGCCGCGAGCACAGCCGCGCCCAAAAATAACCGCCCGAAGGCTGGGGCGCCAAGTTCGTCCAGCGGAAAAATGGCAAAAATCGGGTGGGCTATAGCCTTGGGGGGAGGGGCTGGCCCACTTCGTCCGCCGGACTCGGAATGGGGTGAGACTTTGCGAACAGCCTCCGCGTGCCAAAAATAGGTCGCGGGCACAGCCGCACCCTAAAATACCTGCCCGAAGGCCGGGGCGCCAAGTTCGTCCAGCGGAAAAATGGCAAATAACGGGTGGGCTATAGCCAAGGGGGGAGGGGCTGGCCAACGTCGTCCGCCGGACTCGGAATGGGGCGAGACTTTCCGAGCGGCCACCGCGTGCCAAAAATAGGCCACGGGCACAGCCGCGCCCAAAAATAACCGACCGAAGGCTTGGGCGCCAAGTTCGTCCAGCGGAAAAATGGCAAAAATCGGGTGGGCTATAGCCTTGGGGGGAGGGGCTGGCCGACTTCGTCCGCCGGACTCGGAATGGGGTGAGACTTTGCGAACAACCTCCGCGTGCCAAAAATAGGTCGCGGGCACAGCCGCGCCCTAAAATACCTGCCCGAAGGCCGGGGCGCCAAGTTCGTCCAGCGGAAAAATGGCCAAAAAACGGGTGGGCTAAAGCCTTGGGGGGAGGGGCTGGCCAACTTCTTCCGCCCGACTCGGAATGGGACGAGACGTTGCGAGCGGCCTCCGCGTGACAAAAATAGGCCGCGGGCACAGCCGTACCCAAAAATAACCCCCCGAAGGTCGGCGCGCCCAAACCCCCCAGCGGAAAAATGGCCAAAAAACGGGTGGGCTATAGCCTTGGGGGGAGGGGCTGGCCAACTTCGTCCGCCGGACTCGGAAAAGGGCGAGACTTTGCGAGCGGCCTCCGTGTACTAAAAATAGGCCGCTGGCACAGCTACGCCCAAAAATAACCGCCCGAAGGCCGGGGCGCCAAGTTAGTCCAGCGGAAAAATGGCCAAAAAACGGGAGGGCTATAGCCATGGGGGGAAGGGCTGGCCAACGTCGTCCGCCGGACTCGGAATGGGACGAGACTTTACGAGCGGCCTCCGCGTGCCAAAAATAGGCCGTGGGCACAGCTGCGCCAAAAAATAACCGCCCGAAGGCTGGGGCGCCAAGTTCGTCCAGCGGAAAAATGGCCAAAAAACGGGTGGGCTATAGCCTTGGGGGGAGGGGCTGGCCAACTTCGTCCGCCGGACTCGGAATGGGGGGAGACTTTGCAAGCGGCCTCCGCGTGCCAAAAATAGGCCCCGGCCACAGCCGCGCCCAAAAATAACCGCCCGAAGGCCGGGGTGCCAAGTTCGCCCAGCGGAAAAATAGCCAAAAAACGGGTGGGCTATAGCCTTGGGGGGAGGGGCTGGCCAACTTCGTCCGCCGGACTCGGAATGGGATGAGTCTTTGTGAGCAGCCTCCGCGTGCCAAAAATAGGCCGCGGGCACAGCCGCGTCCAAAAATAACCGCCCGAAGGCCGGGGCGCCAAGTTCGTCCAGCGGAAAAATGGCCAAAAAACGGGTGGGCTATAGCCTTGGGGGGAGGGGCTGGCCCACTTCGTCCGCCGGACTCGGAATGGGGCGAGACTTTGTGAGCGGCCTCCACGTGCCCAAAATAGGCCGCACACACAGCCGCGCCCAAAAATAACTGCCCGAAGTTCGTCCAGCGGAAATATGGCCAAAAAACGGGTGGGCTATAGCCTTGGGGGGAGGGGCTGGCCCACTTCGTCCGCCGGACTCGGAATAGGGCGAGACTTTGTGAGCGGCCTCCGCGTACCAAAACTAGGCTGCGGGCACAGCCGCGCCCAAAAATAACCGCCCGAAGGCCGGGGCGCCAAGTTCGTCCAGCGGAAAAATGGCCAAAAAACGGGTGCGCTATAGCCTTGGGGGGATGGGCGGGCCAACTTCGTCCGCCGGACTCGGAATGGGGCGAGACTTTGCGAGCGGCCACCACATGCCAAAAATAGGCCGCGGGCACAGCCTCGCCCAAAAATAACCGCCCGAAGGCTGGGGCGCCAAGTTCGGCCAGCGGAAAAATGGCCAAAAAACGGGTGGGCTATAGCCTTGGGGGGAGGGGCTGGCCCACTTCGTCCGCCGGACTCGGAATGGGGCGAGACTTTGAGAGCGGCCTCTGCGTTCCAAAAATAGGCCGCGGCCACAGCCGCGCCCAAAAATAACCGCCCGAAGGCTAGGGCGCCAAGTTCGTCCAGCGGAAAAGTGGCCAAAAAACGGGTGGGCTATAGCCTTGGGGGGAGGGGCTGGCCAACTTCGTCTGCCGGACTCGGAATGGGGCGAGACTTTGCGAACAGCCTCCACGTGCCAAAAATAGGTCTCGCGCACAGCCGCGCCCAAAAATACCTGCCCGAAGGCCGGGGCGCCAAATTCGTCCAGCGGAAAAATGGCAAAAAACGGGTGGGCTATAGCCTTGGGGGGAGGGGCTGGCCGACTTCGTCCGCCGGACTCGGAATGCGGCGAGACTCTGTAAACGGCCTCCGCGTGCCAAAAATAGGCCGCGGGCACAGCCGCGCCCAAAAATAACCGCCCGAAGGCCGGGGCGCCAAGTTCGTCCAGCGGAAAAATGGCCAAAAAACGGGTGCGCTATAGCCTTGGGGGGATGGGCGGGCCAACTTCGTCCGCCGGACTCGGAATGGGACGAGTCTTTGTGAGCAGCCTCCGTGTGCCAAAAATAGGCCGTGGGCACAGCCGCGCCCAAAAATACCTGCCCGAAGGCCGGGGCGCCAAGTTCGTCCACCGGAAAAATGGCAAAAAACGGGTGGGCTATAGCCATGGGGGGAGGGGCTGGCCAACGTCGTCCGCCGGACTCGGAATGGGGCGAGACTTTGCGAGAGGCCACCGCATGCCAAAAATAGGCCGCGGGCACAGCCACGCCCAAAAATAACCGCCTGAAGGCTGGGGCGCCAAGTTCGGCCAGTGGAAAAATGGCCAAAAAACGGGTGGGCTATAGCCTTGGGGGGAGGGGCTGGCCCACTTCGTCCGCCGGACTCGGAATGGGGCGAGACTTTGTGAGCGGCCTCCACGTGCCCAAAATAGGCCGCACACACAGCCGCGCCCAAAAATAACTGCCCGAAGTTCGTCCAGCGGAAATATGGCCAAAAAACGGGTGGGCTATAGCCTTGGGGGGAGGGCCTGGCCCACTTCGTCCGCCGGACTCGGAATAGGGCGAGACTTTGTGAGCGGCCTCCGCGTGCCAAAAATAGGCTACGGGCACAGCCACGCCAAAAAATAACCAACCGAAGGCCGGGGCGCCAAGTTCGTCCAGCTAAAAATTGCCAAAAAATAGGTGGGCTATAGCCTTGGGGGGAGGGGCTGGCCTACTTTGTCCGCCGGACTCGGAATGGGGTGAGACTTTGCGAGCAGCCTCCGCGTACCAAAACTAGGCTGCGGGCACAGCCGCGCCCAAAAATAACCGCCCGAAGGCCGGGGCGCCAAGTTCGTCCAGCGGAAAAATGGCCAAAAAACGGGTGCGCTATAGCCTTGGGGGGATGGGCGGGCCAACTTCGTCCGCCGGACTCGGAATGGGGCGAGACTTTGCGAGCGGCCACCGCATGCCAAAAATAGGCCGCGGGCACAGCCTCGCCCAAAAATAACCGCCCGAAGGCTGGGGCGCCAAGTTCGGCCAGCGGAAAAATGGCCAAAAAACGGGTGGGCTATAGCCTTGGGGGGAGGGGCTGGCCAACTTCGTCCGCCGGACTCGGAATGGGGCGAGACTCTTCCAATGGCCTCCGCGTGCCAAAAATAGGCCGCGGGCACAGCCGCACCAAAAAATAACCGCCCGAAGGCTGGGGCGCCAAGTTCGTCCAGCAGAAAAATGGCCAAAAAACGGGTGGGCTATAGCCTTGGGGGGAGGGGCTGGCCAACTTCGTCCGCCGGACTCGGAATGGGGCGAGACTTTGCGAGGGGCCTCCGTGTGCCAAAACTAGGCGGCGGGCACGGCCGCGCCAAAAAATAACCGCCCGAAGGCTGGGGCGCCAAGTTCGCCCAGCGGAAAAAGGCCACAAAAACGGGTGGGCTATAGCCTTGGTGGGTGGGGCTGGCCAACTTCGTCCGCCGGACTCGGAATGGCGCGAGACTTTGCGAGGGGCCTCCGTGTGCCAAAAATAGCCCGCGGGCACGGCCGCGCCCAAAAATAACCGCCCGAAGGCCGGGGCGCCATGTTCGTCCAGCGGAAAAAGGCCACAAAAATGGGTGGGCTATAGCCTTGGGGGGTGGGGCAGGCCAACTTCGTCCGCCGGACTCGGAATGGGACGAGACTTTGCGATCGGCCTCCGCGTGCCAAAAATAGGCCTCGGACACAGCCACGCCCAAAAATAACCCCCCGAAGGTCGGCGCGCCCAAACCCCCAGCGGAAAAATGGCCAAAAAACCGGTGGGCTATAGCCTTGGGGGGAGGGGCTGGCCAACTTCGTCCGCCGGACTCGGAATGGGACGAGACTTTGCGATCGGCCTCCGCGTGCCAAAAATAGGCCTCGGACACAGCCACGCCCAAAAATAACCCCCCGAAGGTCGGCGCGCCCAAACGGCCCAGTGGAAAAATGGCCAAAAAACGGGTGGGCTATAGCCTTGGGCGGAGGGGTTGGCCCACTT
>JAUJEF010000623.1:0-34000 GCA_030444885.1 Citrus sp. QX-2021
AAATGGCCAAAAAACGGGTGGGCTATAGCCTTGGGGGGAGGGGCTGGCCAACTTCGTCCGCCGGACTCGGAATGGGTCGACACTCTGCGAGCGGCCTCCGCGTGCCAAAAATAAGCCACGGGCACAGCCGCACCCGCAAATAACCGCCCGAAGGCCGGGGCGCCAAGTTCGTCCGGCGGAAAGATGGCCAAAAAACGGGTGGGCTATAGCCTTGGGGGAGGGCTGGCCAACCGTCCGCGGACTCGGAATGTGGTGAGACTTGGCGAGCGGCCTCCGCGTGCCAAAAATAGGCCGCGGGCACAGCCACGTCCAAAAATAACCGCCCGAAGGCCGGGGAGCCAAGTTCGTCCAGCGGAAAAATGGCCAAAAAACGGATGGACTATAGCCTTGGGGGGAGGGGCTGGCCAACTTCGTCCGCCGGACTCGGAATGGGGCGAGACTTTACGAGCGGCCTCAGCGTGCCAAAATTAGGCCTTGAGGCACAGCCTCGCCCAAAAATAACCACCCGAAGGCCGGGGCGCCAAGTTCGTCCAGCGGAAAAATGGCCAAAAAACGGGTGGGCTATAGCCTTGGGGGGAGGGGCTGGCCAACTTATTCCGCCGGACTCGGAATGGGGCGAGACTTTGCGAGCGGCCTCCGCATGCCAAAAATAGGCCGCAGGCACAGCCGCGCCCAAAAATAACACCCCGACGGTCGTTTCGCCCAATCCCCCCAGCAGAAAAATGGCCAAAAAACGGGTGGGCTATAGCCTTGGGGGGAGGGGCTGGCCAACTTCGTCCGCCGGACTCGGGATGGAGCGAGACTTTGCGGGCGGCTTTCGTGTGCCAAAAATAGGCTGCGGGCACAGCCGCGCCCAAAAATAACCACCCGAAGGCCGGGGCGCCAAGTTCGTCCAGCGGAAAAATGGCCAAAAAAGGGGTGGGCTATAGCCTTGGGGGGAGGGGCTGGCCAACTTCGTCCGCCGGACTCGGAATGGAGCGAGACTTTGCAAGCGGCTTCCACGTGCCAAAAATAGGTTACGGGCATAGCCGCACCCAAAATAACCACCCGAAGGCCGGGGCACCAAATTCGTCCAGCGTAAAAATGGCCAAAAAAGGGGTGGGCAATAGCCTTGGGGGCAGGGGCTGGCGAACTTCGTCCGCCGGATTCGGAATGGGGTGAAACTCTGCGAGCGGCCTCCGCGTGCCAAAAATAGGCCGTGGGCACAGCCGCACCCACAAATAACCGCCCGAAGGCCGGGGCGCCAAGTTCGTCCGGCGGAAAGATGGCCAAAAAACGGGTGGGCTATAGCCTTGGGGGGAGGGCTGGCAAACTTCGTCCGCCGGACTCGGAATGGGGCGAGACTTTGCGAGTGGCCTCCTCGTGCCAAAAATAGGCCACGGGCACAGCCGCGCCCACAAATAACCACCCGAAGGCCGGGGCGCTAAGTTCGTCCAGCGGAAAGATGGCAAAAAAACGGGTGGGCTATAGCCTTGGGGGGAGGGGCTGGCCAACTTCGTCCACTGGACCCGGAATGGGGCGAGACTTTGCGAGCGGCCTCCGCGTGCCAAAAATAGGCCGCGGCCACAGCCGCGCCCAAAAATAACCGCCCGAAGGCCGGGGCGCCAAGTTCGTCCAGCGGAAAAATGGCCAAAAAACGGGTGGGCTATAGCCTTGGGGGGAGGGGCTGGCCCACTTCGTCCGCCGGACTCGGAATGGGGCGAGACTTTGCGAACAGCGTCCGCGTGCCAAAAATAGGCCATGGGCACAGCCGCGCCCAAAAATAACCTCCCGAAGGTCGGCGCGCCCAAACCACCCAGCGGAAAAATGGCCAAAAAACGGGTGGCCTATAGCCTTGGGGGGAGGGGCTGGCCAACTTCGTCCGCCGGACTCGGAATGGGGCGAGACTTTGCGAGCGGCATCCGCGGGCACAGCCGCGCCCAAAAATAACCGCCCGAAAGCCGGGGCGCCAAGTTGGTCCAGCGGAAAAATGGCCAAAAAATGGGTGGGCTATAGCCTTGGGGGGAGGGGCTGGCCAACTTCGTCCGCCGGACTCGGAATGGGGCGAGACTTTCCGAGCGGCCTCCGCGTGCTAAAAATAGGCCGCGGGCACAGCCGCGCCTAAAAATAACCGCCCGAAGGCCGGGGCGCCAAGTTCATCCAGCGGAAAAATGGCCAAAAAACGGTTGAGCTATAGCCTTGGGGGGAGGGGCTGGCCCACTACATCCGCCGGACTCGGAATGGGCGAGACTTTACGAGCGGCCTTTGCGTGTCAAAAATAGCCCATGGGCAGAGCCGCGACCAAAAATAACCGCCCGAAGGTCGGCGCGCCCAAACCCCCCAGCGGAAAAATGGCCAAAAAACGGGTGGGCTATAGCCTTGGGGGGATGGGCTGGCCAACTTCGTCCGCCGGACTCGGAATGGGGAGAGACTTTGCGAGCGGCCTCCGCGTGCCAAAAATAGGCCGCGGGCACAGCCGCGCCCAAAAATAACACCCCGACGGTCGTTGCGCCCAATCCCCCCAGCAGAAAAATGGCCAAAAAACGGGTGGGCTATAGCCTTGGCGGGAGGGGCTGGCCCACTTCGTCCGCCGGACTCGGGATGGAGCGAGACTTTGCGAGCGGCTTTCGTGTGCCAAAAATAGGCTGCGAGTACAGCCGCGCCCAAAAATAACCACCCGAAGGCCGGGGCGCCAAGTTCGTCCAGCGGAAAAATGGCCAAAAAAGGGGTGGGCTATAGCCTTGGGGGGAGGGGCTGGCCAACTTCGTCCGCGGGACTCGGAATGGGGCGGAACTCTGCGAGCGGCCTCCGCGTGCCAAAAATAGGCTACGGGCACAGCCGCGCCCACAAATAACCACCCGAAGGCCGGGGTGCCAAGTTCGTCCAGCGTAAAAATGGCCAAAAAAGGGGTGGGCTATAGCCTTGGGGGGAGGGGCTGGCCAACTTCGTCCGCCGGACTCGGAATGGAGCGAGACTTTGCGAGCGGCTTCCGCGTGCCAAAAATAGGCTACGGGCATAGCCGCACCCAAAAATAACCGCCCGAAGGCCGGGGCGCCAAGTTCGTCCAGCGTAAAAATGGCCAAAAAAGGGGTGGGCTATAGCCTTGGGGGCAGGGGCTGGCCAACTTCGTCCGCCGGACTCGGAATGGGGCGAAACTCTGCGAGCAGCCTCCGCGTGCCAAAAATAGGCCGCGGGCACAGCCGCACCCACAAATAACCGCCCGAAGGCCGGGGCGCCAAGTTCGTCCGGCGGAAAGATGGCCAAAAAACGGGTGGGCTATAGCCTTGGGGGGAGGGGCTGGCCAACTTCGTCCGCCGGACTCGGAATGGGGTGAGACTTTGCGAGCGGCCTCCGCATGCCAAAAATAGGCCGCGGGCACAGCCTCATACAAAAATAACCGCCCGAAGGCCGGGGAGCCAAGTTCGTCCCACGGAAAAATGGCCAAAAAACAGGTGGACTATAGCCTTGGGGGGAGGGGCTGGCCAACTTCGTCCGCCGGACTCGGAATGGGGCGAGACTTTACGAACGGCCTCCGCGTGCCAAAATTAGGCCGCGGGCACAGCCGCTCCCAAAAATAACCACCCGAAGTCCCAGGCGCCAAGTTCGTCCAGCGGAAAAATGGCCAAAAAACGGGTGGGCTATAGCCTTGGGGGGAGGGGCTGGCCAACTTATTCCGCTGGACTCGGAATGGGGCGAGACTTTGCGAGCGGCCTTCGCGTGTCAAAAATAGGCCATGGGCAGAGCCGCGACCAAAAATAACCGCCCGAAGGTCGGCGCGCCCAAACCCCCCAACGGAAAAATGGCCAAAAAACGGGTGGGCTATAGCCTTGGGGGGATGGGCTGGCCAACTTCGTCCGCCGGACTCGGAATGGGGAGAGACTTTACGAGTGGCCTCCGCGTGCCAAAAATAGGCCGCGGGCACAGCCGCGCCCAAAAATAACACCCCGACGGTCGTTGCGCCCAATCCCCCCAGCAGAAAAATGGCCAAAAAACGGGTGGGCTATAGCCTTGGCGGGAGGGGCTGGCCAACTTCGTCCGCCGGACTCGGGATGGAGCGAGACTTTGCGAGTGGCTTTCATGTACCAAAAATAGGCTGCGGGCACAGCCGCGCCCAAAAATAACCACCCGAAGGCCGGGGCGCCAAGCTCGTCCAGCGGAAAAATGGCCAAAAAAGGGGTGGGCTATAGCCTTGGGGGGAGGGGCTGGCCAACTTCGTCCGCGGGACTCGGAATGGGACGGAACTCTGCGAGCGGCCTCCGCGTGCCAAAAATAGGCCACGGGCACAGCCGCGCCCACAAATAACCACCCGAAGGCCGGGGTGCCAAGTTCGTCCAGCGTAAAAATGGCCAAAAAAGGGGTGGGCAATAGCCTTGGGGGCAGGGGCTGGCGAACTTCGTCCGCCGGATTCGGAATGGGGTGAAACTCTGCGAGCGGCCTCCGCGTGCCAAAAATAGGCCGTGGGCACAGCCGCACCCACAAATAACCGCCCGAAGGCCGGGGCGCCAAGTTCGTCCGGCGGAAAGATGGCCAAAAAACGGGTGGGCTATAGCCTTGGGGGGAGGGCTGGCAAACTTCGTCCGCCGGACTCGGAATGGGGCGAGACTTTGCGAGTGGCCTCCTCGTGCCAAAAATAGGCCACGGGCACAGCCGCGCCCACAAATAACCACCCGAAGGCCGGGGCGCTAAGTTCGTCCAGCGGAAAGATGGCAAAAAAACGGGTGGGCTATAGCCTTGGGGGGAGGGGCTGGCCAACTTCGTCCACTGGACCCGGAATGGGGCGAGACTTTGCGAGCGGCCTCCGCGTGCCAAAAATAGGCCGTGGGCACAGCCGCGTCCAAAAATAACCGCCCGAAGGCCGGGGAGCCAAGTTCGTCCCACGGAAAAATGGCCAAAAAACAGGTGGACTATAGCCTTGGGGGGAGGGGCTGGCCAACTTCGTCCGCCGGACTCGGAATGGGGCGAGACTTTACGAGCGGCCTCCGCGTGCCAAAATTAGGCCGCGGGCACAGCCGCTCCCAAAAATAACCACCCGAAGGCCCGGGCGCCAAGTTCGTCCAGCGGAAAAATGGCCAAAAAACGGGTGGGCTATAGCCTTGGGGGGAGGGGCTGGCCGACTTCGTCCGCCGGACTCGGAATGGGGCGAGACTTTGCGAGCGGCCTCTGCGTGCCAAAAATAGGTGCGGGGACAGCCGTGCCCAAAAATAACCGCCCGAAGGCTGGGGCGCCAAGTTCGTCCCGCGGAAAAATGGCCAAAAAATGGGTGGGCTATAGCCTTGGGGGGAGGGGCTGGCCAACTTCGTCCGCCGGACTCGGAATGGGGCGAGACTTTACAAGCGGCCTCCGCGTGCCAAAAATAGGCCGCGGACACAGCCGCGCCCAAAAATAACCGCCCGAAGGCCGGGGCGCCAAGTTCGTACAGCGGAAAAATGGCCAAAAAACGGGTGGGCTATAGCCTTGGGGGGAGGGGGTGGCCAACTTCGTCCGCCGGACTCGGAATGGGGCGAGACTTTGCGAGCGGCCTCCGCGTGCCAAAAATAGGCTATGGGCACAGTCGCACCCAAAAATAACCCCCCGAAGGTCGGCGCGCCCAAACCCCCCAGCGGAAAAATGGCCAAAGAACGGGTGGGCTATAGCCTTAGGGGGTGGGGCTGGCGTATTTCGTCCGCCGGACTTGGAATGGGGCGAGACTTTGCGAGCGGCCTCCGCGTGCCAAAAATAGGCCACGGGTACAGCCGAGCCCAAAAATAACCGCCCGAAGGCCGGGGCGCCAAGTTCGTCCAGCGGAAAAATGGCCAAAAAACGGGTGGGCTATAGCCTTGGGGGGAGGGGCTGGCCAACTTCGTCCGCCGGACTCGGAATGGGGCGAGACTTTGCGAGCGGCCTTTACGTGCCAAAAATAGGCCGCGGGCACAGCCGCGCCCAAAAATAACCCCCCGAAGGTCGGCGCGCCCAAACCCCCCAGCGGAAAAATGGCCAAAAAACGGATGCGCTGTAGGCTTGGGAGGAGCGGCTGGCCAACTTTGTCCGCCGGACTCGGAATGGGGCGAGCCTTTATGAGCGGCCTCCGCGTACCAAAAATAGGCCGCGGACACAGCCGTGCTTCAAAAATAACCGCCCGAAGGCCGGGGCGCCAAGTTTGTCCAGCGGAAAAATGGCCAAAAAACGGGTGGGCTATAGCCTTGGGGGGAGGGGCTGGCCAACTTCGTCCGCCGGACTCGAAATGGGGTGAGACTTTGCGACCGGCCTCCGCGTGCTAAAAATAGGCCGCGGGCACAGCCGCCCCCAAAAATAACCCCCCGAAGGTCGGCGCGCATAAACCCCCCAGCGGAAAAATTGCCAAAAAACGGGTGGGCTATAGCCTTGGGTGGAGGGGCTGGCCAACTTCGTCCGCCGGACTCGGAATGGGGTGAGACTTTGCGAGCGGCCTCCGCGTGCTAGAAATAGGCCGCGGGCACAGCCGTACCGAAAAAGAACCACCCGAAGGCCGGGGCGCCAAGTTCGTCCAGCGGAAAAATGGCCAAAAAACGGGTGGGCTATAACCATGGGGGGAAGGCCTGGCCCACTTCGTCCGCCGGACTCGGAATGGCGCGAGACTTTGAGAGGCGCCTTCGTGTGCCAAAAATAGGCCGAGGGCACAGCCGCGCCCAAAAATACCCGCATGAAGGCCGGGGCGCCAAGTTCGTCCAGCGGAAATAGGCCACAAAAACGGGTGGGCTATAGCCTTGGGGGGTGGGGCTGGCCCACTTCGTCCGCCGGACTCGGAATGGCGCGAGGCTTTGCGAGGTGCCTCCGTGTGCCAAAAATAGGCCGCGGGCACAGCCGCGCCAAAAAATACCCGCCCGAAGGCCGGGGCGCCAAGTTCGTCCAGCGGAAAAACGCCACAAAAACGGGTGGGCTATAGCCTTGGGGGGTGGGGCTGGCCAACTTCGTCCGCCGGACTCGGAATGGCGCGAGACTTTGCGAGTTGCCTCCCTGCGCCACAAATAGGCCGCGGGCACAGCCGCGCCAAAAAATACCTGCCCGAAGGCCGGGGCGCCAAGTTCTTCCAGCGGAAAAAGGCCACAAAAACGGGTTGGCTATAGCCTTGGGGGGTGGGGCTGGCCGACTTCGTCCGCCAGACTCGGAATGGAGCGAGACATTGCGAGGCCCCTCCGTGTGCCAAAAATAGGCCACGGGCACAGCCGCGCCCAAAAATACCCGTCCAATGGCCGGGGCGCCAAGTTCATCCAGCGGAAAAAGGCCACAAAAACGGGTGGGCTATAGCCTTGGGGGGTGGGGCTGGCCAACTTCGTCCGCCGGACTCGGAATGGCGTGAGACTTTGCGAGTTGCCTCCATGTGCGAAAAATAGGCCGCGGGCACAGCCGCGCCCAAAAATACCAGTCCGAAGGCCGGGGCGCCAAGTTCGTCCAGCTGAAAAAGGCCACAAAAACGGGTGGGCTAAACCTTGGGGGGTGGGGCTGGCCAACTTCGTCCGCCGGACTCGGAATGGCGCGAGACTTTACGAGGCGGCTCCGTGTGCCAAAAATAGGCCGCGGGCACAACCGCGCTCAAAAATACCCGCCCGAAAGCCGGGGCGCCAAGTTCGTCCAGCGTAAATAGGCCACAAAAACGGGTGGGCTATAGCCTTGGGCGGTGGGGCTGGCCCACTTCGTCCGCCAGACTCGGAATGGGGCGAGACTTTGCGAGCGGCCTCCGCGTGCCAAAAATAGGCCGCGGGCACAGCCGAGCCCAAAAATAAACGCCCGAAGGCCGGGGCGCCAAGTTCGTCCAGCGGAAAATTGCCAAAAAACAGTTGGGCTATAGCCTTGGGGGGAGGGGCTGGCCAACTTCGTCCGCCGGACTCGGAATGGGGCGAGACTTTGCGAGCGACCTCCGCCTGCCAAAAATAGGCCGTGGGCACAGCCGCGCCCAAAAATAACCACCCGATGGTCGGCGCGCCCAAAGCCTCCAGCGGAAAAATGGCCAAAAAACGGGTGGGCTATAGCCTTGGGGGGAGGGGCAGGCCCACTTCGTCCGCCGGACTCGGAATGGGGTGAGACTTTGCGAGCGGCCTCCGCGTGCCAAAAATAGGCCGTGGGCACAGCCGCGCCCAAAAATAACCCCCCGAAGGTCGGCGCGCCCAAACCCCCCAGCGGAAAAATGGGCAAAAAACGGGTGGGCTATAGCCTTGGGTGGAGGGGCTGGCCAACTTCGTCCGCCGGACTCGGAATGGGGCAAGACTTTGCGAGCGGCCTCCGCGTGCTAAAAATAGGCCGCGGGCACAGCCGCACCGAAAAATAACCACCCGAAGGCCGGGGCACCAAGTTCGTCCAGCGGAACAATGGCCAAAAAACGGGTGGGCTATAACCATGGGGGGAAGGCCTGGCCCACTTCGTCCGCCGGACTCGGAATGGCGCGAGACTTTGAGAGGCGCCTTCGTGTGCCAAAAATAGGCCGAGGGCACAGCCGCGCCCAAAAATACCCGCATGAAGGCCGGGGCGCCAAGTTCGTCCAGCGGAAATAGGCCACAAAAACGGGTGGGCTATAGCCTTGGGTGGAGGGGCTGGCCAACTTCGTCCGCCGGACTCGGAATGGGGCAAGACTTTGCGAGCGGCCTCCGCGTGCTAGAAATAGGCCGCGGGCACAGCCGTACCGAAAAAGAACCACCCGAAGGCCGGGGCGCCAAGTTCGTCCAGCGGAAAAATGGCCAAAAAACGGGTGGGCTATAACCATGGGGGGAAGGCCTGGCCCACTTCGTCCGCCGGACTCGGAATGGCGCGAGACTTTGAGAGGCGCCTTCGTGTGCCAAAAATAGGCCGAGGGCACAGCCGCGCCCAAAAATACCCGCATGAAGGCCGGGGCGCCAAGTTCGTCCAGCGGAAATAGGCCACAAAAACGGGTGGGCTATAGCCTTGGGGGGTGGGGCTGGCCCACTTCGTCCGCCGGACTCGGAATGGCGCGAGGCTTTGCGAGGTGCCTCCGTGTGCCAAAAATAGGCCGCGGGCACAGCCGCGCCAAAAAATACCCGCCCGAAGGCCGGGGCGCCAAGTTCGTCCAGCGGAAAAACGCCACAAAAACGGGTGGGCTATAGCCTTGGGGGGTGGGGCTGGCCAACTTCGTCCGCCGGACTCGGAATGGCGCGAGACTTTGTGAGTTGCCTCCCTGCGCCACAAATAGGCCGCGGGCACAGCCGCGCCAAAAAATACCTGCCCGAAGGCCGGGGCGCCAAGTTCTTCCAGCGGAAAAAGGCCACAAAAACGGGTTGGCTATAGCCTTGGGGGGTGGGGCTGGCCGACTTCGTCCGCCAGACTCGGAATGGAGCGAGACTTTGCGAGGCCCCTCCGTGTGCCAAAAATAGGCCACGGGCACAGCCGCGCCCAAAAATACCCGTCCGATGGCCGGGGCGCCAAGTTCATCCAGCGGAAAAAGGCCACAAAAACGGGTGGGCTATAGCCTTGGGGGGCGGGGCTGGCCAACTTCGTCCGCCGGACTCGGAATGGCGTGAGACTTTGCGAGTTGCCTCCATGTGCGAAAAATAGGCCGCGGGCACAGCCGCGCCCAAAAATACCCGTCCGAAGGCCGGGGCGCCAAGTTCGTCCAGCTGAAAAAGGCCACAAAAACGGGTGGGCTAAACCTTGGGGGGTGGGGCTGGCCAACTTCGTCCGCCGGACTCGGAATGGCGCGAGACTTTATGAGGCGGCTCCGTGTGCCAAAAATAGGCCGCGGGCACAACCGCGCTCAAAAATACCCGCCCGAAAGCCGGGGCGCCAAGTTCGTCCAGCGTAAATAGGCCACAAAAACGGGTGGGCTATAGCCTTGGGCGGTGGGGCTGGCCCACTTCGTCCGCCAGACTCGGAATGGCGCGAGACTTTGCGAGGCGCCTCCGTGTGCCAAAAATAGGCCACGGATACAGCCGCGCCCAAAAACACCCGCCCGAAGGCCGGGGCACCAAGTTCGTCCAGCGGAAAAAGGCCACAAAAACGGGTGGGCAATAGGCTTGGGGGGTGGGGCTGGCCAACTTCGTCCGCCGGACTCGGAATGGCGCGAGACTTTGTGAGTTGCCTCCCTGCGCCACAAATAGGCCGCGGGTACAGCCGCGCCCAAAAATACCTGCCCGAAGGCCGGGGCGCCAAGTTCTTCCAGCGGAAAAAGGCCACAAAAACGGGTTGGCTATAGCCTTGGGGGGTGGGGCTGGCCGACTTCGTCCGCCAGACTCGGAATGGAGCGAGACTTTGCGAGGCCCCTCCGTGTGCCAAAAATAGGCCATGGGCACAGCCGCGCCCAAAACTACCCGTCCCATGGCCGGGGCGCCAAGTTCATCCAGCCGAAAAAGGCCACAAAAACGGGTGGGCTATAGCCTTGGGGGGTGGGGCTGGCCAACTTCGTCCGCCGGACTCAGAATGGCGCGAGACTTTGCTAGGCGCCTCCGTGTGCCAAAAATAGGCCGCGGGCACAGCCGCGCCCAAAAATACCCGCCCGAAGGCCGGGGCGCCAAGTTCGTCCAGCAGAAAAAGGCCACCAAAACGGGTGGGCTATAGCCTGGAGGGTGGGGCTGGCCGAGTTCGTCCGCCAGACTCGGAATGGAGCGAGACTTTGCGAGGCCCCTCCGTGTGCCAAAAATAGGCCGCGGGCACAGCCGCGCCCAAAAATACCCGTCCGAAGGCCGGGGCGCCAAGTTTCTCCAGCGGAAAAAGGGCACAAAACGGGTGGGCTGTAGCCTTGGGGGGTGGGGCTGGCCGAGTTCGTCCGCCAGACTCGGAATGGAGCGAGACTTTGCGAGGCGGCTCCGTGTGCCAAAAATAGACTGCGCGCACAGCCGCGCCCAAAAATACTTGCCCGAAGGCCGGGGCGCCAAGTTCGTCCAGCGGAAAAACGCCACAAAAACGGGTGGTATATAGCCTTGGGGGGTGCGGCTGGCCAACTTCGTCCGCCGGACTCGGAATGGCGCGAGACTTTACGAGGCGCCTCCGTGTGCCAAAAATAGGCCGCGGGTACAGCCGCGCCCAAAAATACCCGCCCGAAGGCCGGGGCGCCATGTTCGTCCAGCAGAAAAAGGCCACCAAAACGGGTGGGCTATAGCCTTGGGGGGTGGGGCTGGCCGAGTTCGTCCGCCAGACTCGGAATGGCGCGAGACTTGCTAGGGGTCTCCGTGTGCCAAAAATAGGCCGTGGGCACAGCCGCGCCCAAAAATAACCGCCCGAAGGCCGGGGCGCCAAGTTCGTCCAGCGGAAAAAGGCCACAAAAACGGGTGGGCTATAGCCTTGGGGGGTGGGGCTGGCCCACTTCGTCCGCCGGACTCGGAATGGCGCGACACATTGCGAGGGGCCTCCGTGTGCCAAAAATAGGCCACGGGCACAGCCGCGCCCAAAAATAACCACCCGAAGGCCGGGGCGCCAAGTTCGTCCAGGGGAAAAAGGCCACAAAAACGGGTGGGCTATAGCCTTGGGGGGTGGGGCTGGCCGACATCGTCTGCCGGACTCGGAATGGCGCGAGACTTTACGAGGGGCCTTCGTGTGCCAAAAATCGGCCGCGGACACAGCCGCTCCCAAAAATAACTGCCCGAAGGCCGGGGCGCCAAGTTCGTCCAGCGGAAAAAAGCCACAAAAACGGGTGGGCTATAGCCTTTGGGGGTGGGGCTGGCCCACTTCGTCCGCCGGGCTCGGAATGGCGCGAGACTTTGCGAGGGGCCTCCGTGTGCCAACAATAGGCCACGGGCACTGCCGTGCCCAAAAATAACCGCCCGAAGGCCGGGGCGCCAAGTTCGTCCAGCGGAAAAAGGCCACAAAAACGGGTGGGCTATAGCCTTGGGGGGTGGGGCTGGCCGACATCGTCTGCCGGACTCGGAATGGCGCGAGACTTTACGAGGGGCCTTCGTGTGCCAAAAATCGGCCGCGGACACAGCCGCTCCCAAAAATAACTGCCCGAAGGCCGGGGCGCCAAGTTCGTCCAGCGGAAAAAAGCCACAAAAACGGGTGGGCTATAGCCTTTGGGGGTGGGGCTGGCCCACTTCGTCCGCCGGACTCGGAATGGCGCGAGACTTTGCGAGGGGCCTCCGTGTGCCAACAATAGGCCACGGGCACTGCCGTGCCCAAAAATAACCGCCCGAAGGCCGGGGCGCCAAGTTCGTCCAGCGGAAAAAGGCCACAAAAACGGGTGGGCTATAGCCTTGGGGGGTGGGGCTGGCCAACTTCGTCCGCCGGACTCGGAATGGTACGAGACTTTGCGAGGGGTCTCCGTGTGCCAAAAATAGGCCGCGGGCACAGCCGCGCCCAAAAATAACTGCCCGAAGGCCGGGGCGCCAAGTTCGTCCAGCGGAAAAAGGCCACAAAAACGGGTGGGCTATAGCCTTTGGGGGTGGGGCTGGCCCACTTCGTCCGCCGGACTCGGAATGGCGCGAGACTTTGCGAGGGGCCTCCGTGTGCCAACAATAGGCCGCGGGCACAACCGTTCCCAAAAATAACTGCCCGAAGGCCGGGGCGCCAAGTTCGTCCAGCGGAAAAAGGCCACAAAAACGGGTGGGCTATAGCCTTGGGGGGTGGGGCTGGCCAACTTCGTCCGCCGGACTCGGAATGGTGCGAGACTTTACGAGGGGTCTCCGTGTGCCAAAATTAGGCCGCGGGCACAGCCGCGCCCAAAAATAACTGCCCGAAGGCCGGGGCGCCAAGTTCGTCCAGCGGAAAAAGGCCACAAAAACGGGTGGGCTATAGCCTTTGGGGGTGGGGCTGTCCCACTTCGTCCGCCGGACTCGGAATGGCGCGAGACTTTGCGAGGGGCCTCCGTGTGCCAACAATAGGCCGCGGGCACAACCGTTCCCAAAAATAACTGCCCGAAGGCCGGGGCGCCAAGTTCGTCCAGCGGAAAAAGGCCACAAAAACGGGTGGGCTATAGCCTTCGGGGGTGGGGCTGGCCAACTTCGTCCGCCGGACTCGGAATGGCGCGAGACTTTGCGAGGGGTCTCCGTGTGCTAAAAATAGGCCGCGGTCACAGCCTCGCCCAAAAATAACTGCGCGAAGGCCGGGGCGCCAAGTTCGTCCAGCGGAAAAAGGCCACAAAAACGGGTGGCCTATAGCCTTGGGGGGTTGGGCTGGCCAACTTCGTCCGCCGGACTCGGAATGGCGCGAGACTTTGCGAGGCGCCTCCGTGTGCCAAAAATAGGCCGCGGGAACAGCCGCGCCCAAAAATAACCGCCCGAAGGCCAGGGCGCCAAGTTCATCCAGCGGAAAAAGGCACAAAAACGGGTGGGCTATAGCCTTGGGGGGTGGGGCTGGCCCATTTCGTCCCCCGGACTCGGAATGGCGCGAAACTTTGCGAGGGGCCTCCGTGTGCCAAAACTAGGCCATGGGCACAGCCGCGCCCAAAAATAACCGCCAGATGGCCGGGGCGCCAAGTTCGTCCAGCGGAAAAAGGCCACAAAAACGGGGGGGCTATAGCCTTGGGGGTGGGGCTGGCCAACTTCCTCCGCCGGACTCGGAATGGTGTGAGACTTTGCAAGGCACCTCCGCGGGCCAAAATTAGGCCGCGGGCACAGCCGCCCCCAAAAATAACCGCCCGAAGGCCGGGGCGCCAAGTTCGTCCAGCGGAAAAAGGCCACAAAAACGGGTGGGCTATAGCCTTGGGGGTGGGGCTGGCCCACTTCGTCCGCCGGACTTGGAATGGCGCGAGACTTTGCGAGGGGCCTCCGTTTGTCAACAATAGGCTGCGGGCACAGCCGCTCCCAAAAATAACTGCCCGAAGGCCGGGGCGCCAAGTTCGTCCAGCGGAAAAAGGCCACAAAAACGGGTGGGCTATAGCCTTGGGGGGTGGGACTGGCCAACTTCGTCCGCCGGACTCGGAATGGCGCGAGACTTTGCGAGGGGTCTCCGTGTGCTAAAAATAGGCCGCGGGCACAGCCTCGCCCAAAAATAACCGCCCGAAGGCCGGGGCGCCAAGTTCGTCCAGCGGAAAAAGGCCACAAAAACGGGTGGGCTATAGCCTTGGGGGGTTGGGCTGGCCCACTTCGTCCGCCGGACTCGGAATGGCGCGAGACTTTGCGAGGGGCCTCCGTGTGCCAAAAATAGGCCGCGGGCAGAGCCGCGCCATAAAATAACGGCCCGAAGGACGGGGCGCCAAGTTCGTCCGCCGGACTCGGAATGGCGCGAGACTTTGCGAGGGGCCTCCGTGAGCCAAAAATAGGGCGCGGGCACAGCCGCGTCCAAAAATAACCCCCCGAAGGTCGGCGCGCCCAAACCCCCCAGCGGAAAAATGGCCAAAAAACGGGTGGGCTATAGCCTTGGGGGGAGGGGCTGGCCAAGTTCGTCCCCCGGACTCGGAATGGGGCGAGACTTTGCGAACGGCCTCCGCGTGCCAAAAATAGGCCGCGGGCACAGCCGCGCCCAAAAATAACCACCCGAAGGTTGGCGCGTCCAAACCCCCCAGCGGAAAAATGGCCAAAACACGGGTGGGCTATAGCCTTGGGGGATGGGGCTGGCCCACTTCGTCCGCCGGACTCGGAATGGTACGAGACTTTGCGAGGGGCCTCCAAGTGCCAAAAATAGGCCGTGGGCACAGCCGCGCGCAAAAATAACCGCCCGAAGGCTGGGGCACCAAGTTCGTCCAGCGGAAAAAGGCCACAAAAACGGGTGGGCTATAGCCTTGGGGGGTGGGGCTGGCCCACTTCGTCCGCCGGACTCGGAATGGTGCGAGACTTCGCAACGGGCCTTCGTGTGTCAAAACTAGGCTGTGGGCTCAGCCGCGCCCAAAAATAACCGCCCGAAGGGCGGTGCGCCAAGTTCGTCCAGCGGAAAAAGGCCACAAAAACGTGTGGGCCATACTCTTGGGCGGTGGGGCTGGCCGACTTCGTCCGCCGGACTCGGAATGGCGGGAGACTTTACGAGGGGCCTCCGTGTGCCAAAAATAGGCTGCGGGCACAGCCGCGTCCAAAAATAACCGCCCGAAAGCCGGGGCGTCAAGTTTGTCCAGCGGAAAAAGGCCACAAAAACGGGTGGGCTATAGCCTTGGGGGGTGGGGCTGGCCCACTTCGTCCGCCGGACTCGGAATGGCGTGAGACTTTGCGAGGGGCCTCCGTGTGCCAAAAATAGGCCGTGGGCATAGCCGCGCGCAAAAATAACCGCCCGAAGGCCGGGGCGCCAAGTTCGTCCAGCGGAAAAAGGTTACAAAAACGGGTGGGCTATAGCCTTGGGGGGTGGGGCTGCCCAACTTCGTCCGCCGGACTCGGAATGGCGCTAGACTTTTCGAGGGGCCTCCGTGTGCCAAAAATAGGCCGCGGGCACAGCCGCGCCCAAAAATAACCGCCCGAAGGACTAGGCGCCAAGTTCGTCCAGCGGAAAGAGGCCACAAAAACGGGTGGGCTATAGCCTTGGGGGGTGGGGCTGGCCAACTTAGTCAGCCGGACTCGGAATGGCGCGAGACTTTGCGAGGGGCCTCTGTGTGCCAAAAATAGACCACGGGCACAGCCGCGCCCAAAAATAACCCCCCGAAGGCCGGAGCACCAAGTTCGTCCAGCGGAAAAAGGCCACAAAAACGGGTGGGCAATAGCCTTGGGGGGTGGGGCTGGCCAACTTCGTCCGCCGGACTCGGAATGGTGCGAGACTTCGTAAGGGGCCTCCGTGTGCCAAAACTAGGCTGTGGGCTCAGCCTTGCCCAAAAATAACCACCCGAAGGCCGGGGCGCCAAGTTCGTCCAGCGGAAAAAGGCCACAAAAACGGGTGAGCCATACCCTTGGGGGGTGGGGCTGGCCGACTTCGTCCGCCGGACTCGGAATGGTGGGAGACTTTACGAGGGGCCTCCGTGTGCCAAAAATAGGCTGCGGGCACAGCCGCGCCCAAAAATAACCGCCCGAAAGCCGGGGCGCCAAGTTCATCCAGCGGAAAAAGGCCACAAAAACGGGTGGGCTATAACCTTGGGGGGTGGGGCTGGCCAACTTCGTCCGCCGGACTCGGAATGGCGCGAGACTTTTCGAGGGTCCTCCGTGAGCCAAAAATAGGCCGCGGGCACAGCCGCGCCCAAAAATAACCGCCCGAAGGCCGGGGCGCCAAGTTCGTCCAGCGGAAAAAGGCCACAAAAACGGGTGGGCTATAACCTTGGGGGGTGGGGCTGGCCCACTTCGTCCGCCGGACTCAGAATGGCGCGAGACTTTGCGAGGGGCCTCCATGTGCCAAAAATCGGGCGCGGACACAGCCGCTCCCTGAAATAACTGCCCGAAGGCCGGGGCGCCAAGTTCGTCCAGCGGAAAAAGGCAACAAAAACGGGTGGGCTATAGCCTTGGGGGGTGGGGCTGGCCAACTTCGTCCGCCGGACTCGGAATGGTGCGAGACTTCGTAAGGGGCCTCCGTGTGCCAAAACTAGGCTGTGGGCTCAGCCTTACCCAAAAATAACCGTCCGAAGGCCGGGGCGCCAAGTTCGTCCAGCGGAAAAAGGCCACAAAAACGGGTGGGCCATACCCTTGGGGGGTGGGGCTGGCCGACTTCGTCCGCCGGACTCGGAATGGTGGGAGACTTTACGAGGGGCCTCCGTGTGCCAAAAATAGGCTGCGGGCACAGCCGCGCCCAAAAATAACCGCCCGAAAGCCGGGGCGCCAAGTTCATCCAGCGGAAAAAGGCCACAAAAATGGGTGGGCTATAACCTTGGGGGGTGGGGCTGGCCAACTTCGTCCGCCGGACTCGGAATGGCGCGAGACTTTTCGAGGGTCCTCCGTGAGCCAAAAATAGGCCGCGGGCACAGCCGCGCCCAAAAATAACCGCCCGAAGGCCGGGGCGACAAGTTCGTCAAGCGGAAAAAGGCAACAAAACGGGTGGGCTATAACCTTGGGAAATTGGGGCTGGCCAACTTCGTCCGCCGGACTCAGAATGGCGCGAGACTTTGCGAGGGGCCTCCGTGTGCCAAAAATCGGGCGCGGACACAGCCGCTCCCAGAAATAACTGCCCGAAGGCCGGGGCGCCAAGTTCGTCAAGCGGAAAAAGGCAACAAAAACGGGTGGGCTATAGCCTTGGGGGGTGGGGCTGGCCCACTTCGTCCGCCGGACTCGGAATGGTGCGAGACTTTGCGAGGGGCCTCCATGTGCCAAAAATATGCCGCGGACACAACCGCTCCAAAAAATAACTGCCCGAAGGCCGGGGCGCCAAGTTCGTCCAGCGGAAAAACGCCACAAAAATGGGTGGGCTATAGCCTTGGGGGTTGGGGCTGGCCTACTTCGTCCGCCGGACTCGGAATGGAACGAGACTTTGCGAGGGGCCTCCGTGTGCTAAAAATAGGCCACGGGCACAGCCGAGCCCAAAAATAACCGCCCGAAGGCCGGGGCGCCAAGTTCGTCCAGCGGAAAAAGGTCACAAAAACGGGTGGGCTATAGCCTTGGGGGGTGGGGCTGGCCAACTTAGTCAGCCGGACTCGGAATGGCGCGAGACTTTGCGAGGGGCCTCTGTGTGCCAAAAATAGACCGCGGCCACAGCTGCGCCCAAAAATAACCCCCCGAAGGCCGGAGCACCAAGTTCGTCCAGCGGAAAAAGGCCACAAAAACGGGTGGGCAATAGCCTTGGGGGGTGGGGCTGGCCAGCTTCGTCCGCCGGACTCGGAATGGTGCGAGACTTCGTAAGGGGCCTCCGTGTGCCAAAACTAGGCTGTGGGCTCAGCCTTGCCCAAAAATAACCGCCCGAAGGCCGGGGCGCCAAGTTCGTCCAGCGGAAAAAGGCCACAAAAACGGGTGGGCTATAGCCTTGGGGGGTGGGGATGGCCAACTTCGCCCGCCGGACTCGGAATGGCGCGAGACTTTGTGAGCAGACTCCGTGTGCCAAAAATTGGCCCCGGGCACAGCCGCGCCCAAAAATAACCGCCCGAAGGCCGGGGCGCCAAGTTCGTCCAGCGGAAAAAGGCCACAAAAACGGGTGGGCTATAGCCTTGGGGGGTGGGGCTGGCCAACTTCGTCAGCCGGACTCGGAATGGCGCGAGACCTTGCGAGCGGCCTCCGTGTGCCAAAAATAGGCCCCGGGCCCAGCCGCGCCCAAAAATAACCGCCCGAAGGCCGGGGCGCCAAGTTCGTCCAGCGGAAAAAGACAACAAAAACGGGTGGGCTATAGCCTTGGAGGGTGGGGCTGGCCAACTTCGTCCGCTGGACTCGGAATGGGGCGAGGATTTGCGAGCGGCCTCCCTGAGCCAAAAATAGGCCACAGGTACAGCCGCGCCCAAAAATAATCACCCGAAGGCCGGGGCGCCAAGTTCGTCCAGCGGAAAAATGGCCAAAAAACTAGTGGGCTATAGCCTTGGGGGGAGGGGCTGGCCAACTTCGTCCGCCGGACTCGGAATGGGGCGAGGCTTTGCGAGTGGCGTCCGCATGGTAAAAATAGGCCACGGACACAGCCGCGCCCAAAAATAACTGCCCGAAGGTCGGTGCGCCAAGTTCGTCCAGCGGAAAAATGGCCAAAAAACGGGTGGGCTATAGCCTTGGGGTGATGGGCTGGCCAACTTCGTCCGCCGGACTCGGAATGGGGCGAGACTTTGTGAGCGGCCTCCGCGTGCCAAAAATATGCCACGGGCATAGCCGCGCCCAAAAATAACCACCCGAAGGCCGGGGCGCCAAGTTATTCCAGCGGAAAAATGGCCAAAAAACTGGTGGGCTATAGCCTTGGGGGGAGGGGCAGGCCGACTTCGTCCGCCGGACTCGGAATGGGGCGAGACTTTGCGAGTGGCTCCGCGTGCCAAAAATAGGCCGCGGGCACAGCCGCACCCAAAAATACCGCCCCGAAGGTCGTTGCTCCCAAACCCCCCAGCGGAAAAATGGCCGAAGAACGGGTGGGCTATAGCCTAGGGGGGAGGGGCTGGCCAACTTCGTCCGCCGGACTCGGAATGGGGCGAGACTTTACGAGCGTCCTCCGTGTGACAAAAATAGGCCGCGGGCACAGCCGCGCCCAAAAATAACCGCCCGAAGGCCGGGGCGCCAAGTTCGTCCAGCGGAAAAATGGCCAACAAACGGGTCGGCTATAGCCTTGGGGGGAGGGGCTGGCCAACTTCGTCCGCCGGGCTCGGAATGGGGCGAGGCTTTGCGAGTGGCGTCCGCGTGGTAAAAATAGGCCGCGGACACAGCCGCGCCCAAAAATAACAGCCCGAAGGTCGGCGCGTCCAAACCCCCCAGCGGAAAAATGGCCAAAAAACGGGTGGGCTATAGCCTTGGGGTGATGGGTTGGCCAACTTCGTCCGCCGGACTCGGAATGGGGCGAGACTTTGCGAGCGGCCTCCGCGCACCAAAAATATGCCGCGGGCATAGCCGCGCCCAAAAATAACCACCCGAAGGCCGGGGCGCCAAGCTATTCCAGCGGAAAAATGGCCAAAAAACTGGTGGGCTATAGCCTTGGGGGGAGGGGCAGGCCAACCTCGTCCGCCGGACTCGGAATGGGGCGAGACTTTGCGAGTGGCTCCGCGTGCCAAAAATAGGCCGCGGGCACAGCCGCACCCAAAAATACCGCCCCGAAGGTCGTTGCTCCCAAACCCCCCAGCGGAAAAATGGCCGAAGAACGGGTGGGTTATAGCCTAGGGGGGAGGGGCTGGCCAACTTCGTCCGCCGGACTCGGAATGGGGCAAGTCTTTGCGAGCGTCCTCCGTGTGCCAAAAATAGGCCGCGGGCACAGCCGCGCCCAAAAATATCCGCCCGAAGGCCGGGGCGCCAAGTTCGTCCAGCGGAAAAATGACCAAAAAACGGGTGGGCTATAGCCTTGGGGGGAGGGGCTGGCCAACTTCGTCCGCCGGACTCGGAATGGGGCAAGTCTTTGCGAGCGTCCTCCGTGTGCCAAAAATAGGCCGCGGGCACAGCCGCGCCGAAAAATAACCGCCCGAAGGCCGGGGCGCCAAGATCGTCCAGCGGAAAAATGGCCAAAAAACGGGTGGGCTATAGCCTTGGGGGGAGGGGCTGGCCAACTTCGTCCGCCGGACTCGGAATGGGACGAGTCTTTGCGAGCGGCCTCCGCGTACCAAAAATAGGCCGCGGGCACAGCCGCGCCCAAAAATAACCCCCCGAATGTCGTTGCGCCCAAACCCGCCAGCGGAAAAATGGCCAAAACACGGGTGGGCTATAGCCTTGGGGGGAGGGGCTGACCCACTTCGTCCGCCGGACTTGGAATGGGGCGAGACTTTGCGAGCGTCCACCGCGAGCCAAAAATAGGCCGTGGGCACAGCCGCGCCCAAAAATAACCGCCCGAAGGCCGGGGCGCCAAGTTCGTCCCACGGAAAAATGGCCAAAAAACGGGTGGGCTATAGCCTTGGGGGGAGGGGCTGGCCAACTTCGTCCGCCGGACTCGGAATGGGGCGAGACTTTGCGAGCGGCCTCCGTGTACCAAAAATAGGCCGCGGGCACAGCCGCGCCCAAAAATAACCGCCCGAAGGCCGGGGAGCCAAGTTCGTCCAGCGGAAAAATGGCCAAAAAATGGGTGGCCCATAGCCTTGGGGGGATGGGCTGGCCCACTTCGTCCGCCGGCCTCGGAATGGGACGAGACTTTGCGAGCGGCCTCCACGTGCCAAAAATAGGCCACGGGCATAGCCGCTCCCAAAAATAACTGCCCGAAGGCCGGGGCGCCAAGTTCGTCCAGCGGAAAAATGGCCAAAAAACGGGTGGGCTATAGCCTTGGGGGGAGGGGCTGGCCCACTTCGTCTGCCGGACTCGGAATCGGGCGAGACTTTGCGAGCAGCCTCCGCGTGCCAAAAATAGGCCGCGGGCATAGCCGCTCCCAAAAATAACTGCCCGAAGGCCGGTGCGCCAAGTTCGTCTAGCGGTAAAATGGCCAAAAAACGGGTGGGCTATAGCCTTGGGGGGAGGGGCTGGCCTACTTCGTCCGCCGGACTCGGAATGGGGCGAGTCTTTGCCAGCGGCCACCGTGTACAAAAAATAGACCGCGGGCACAGCCGCGCCCAAAAATAACCCCCCGAATGTCGTTGCGCCCAAACCCGCCAGCGGAAAAATGGCCAAAAAACGGGTGGGCTATAGCCTTGGGGGGAGGGGCTGACCCACTTCGTCCGCCGGACACGGAATGGGACGAGACTTTGCGAGCGTCCTCCGCATGCCAAAAATAGGCCGCGGGCACAGCCGCCCCCAAAAATAACCGCCCGAAGGCCGGGCCGCCAAGTTCGTCAAGCGGAAAAATGGCCAAAAAACAGGTGGGCTATAGCCTTGGGGGGATGGGCTGGCCAGCTTCGTCCGCCGGACTTGGAATGGGGCGAGACTTTGCGAGCGGCCTCCGCGTGCCAAAAATAGGCCTCAGCCACAGCCGCGTCCAAAAATAACTGCCCGAAGGCCGGGGCGCCAAGTTCGTCCTGCGGAAAAATGGCCAAAAAACGGGTAGGCTATAGCCTTGGGGGGAGGGGCTGGCCAACTTCGTCCGCTGGACTCGGAATGGGGCGAGGATTTGCGAGCGGCCTCCGCGAGCCAAAAATAGGCCACAGGCACAGCCGCGCCCAAAAATAATCACCCGAAGGCCGGGGCGCCAAGTTCGTCCAGCGGAAAAATGGCCAAAAAACGGGGGGGCTATAGCCTTAGGGGGAGGGACTGGCCAACTTCGTCCGCCGGACTCAGAATGGGGCGAGACTTTACGAGCGGCCTCCGCGTGCCAAAAATAGGCCACGGGCACAGCCGTACTGAAAAAGAACCGCCCGAAGGCCGGGGCGCCAAGTTTGTCCAGCGCAAAAATGGCCAAAAAACGGGTGGGCTATAGCCTTGGGGGGAGGGGCTGGCCAACTTCGTCCGCCGGACTCGGAATGGGGTGAGACTTTGCGAGCGGCCTCTGCGCGCCAAAAATAGGCCACGGGCACAGCCGCGCCCAAAAATAACCCCCCGAATGTCGTTGCGCCCAAACCCGCCAGCGGAAAAATGGCCAAAACACGGGTGGGCTATAGCCTTGGGGGGAGGGGCTGACCCACTTCGTCCGTCGGACTTGGAATGGGGCGAGACTTTGCGAGCGTCCACCGTGAGCCAAAAATAGGCCGTGGGCACAGCCGCGCCCAAAAATAACCCCGCGAAGGCCGGGTCGCCAAGTTCATCCCGCGGAAAAATGGCCAAAAAACGGGTGGGCTATAGCCTTGGGGGGAGGGGCTGGCCAACTTCGTCCGCCGGACTCGGAATGGGGCGAGACTTTGCGAGCGGTCTCCGTGTGCCAAAAATAGGCCGCGGGCACAGCCGCGCCCAAAAATAACTGCCCGAAGGCCGGGGCGCCAAGTTCGTCCAGCGGAAAAATGGCCAAAAAACGGGTGGGCTATAGCCTTGGGGGGAGGGGCTGGCCAACTTCATCCGCCGGACTCGGAATGGGGCGAGTCTTTGCCAGCGGCCTCCGTGTACCAAAAATAGGCCGCGGGCACAGCCGAGCCCAAAAATAACCCCCCGAATGTCGTTGCGCCCAAACCCGCCAGCGGAAAAATGGCCAAAAAATGGGTGGGCTATAGCCTTGGGGGGAGGGGCTGACCCACTTCATCCGCCGGACTCGGAATGGGGCGACAAGTTCGTCCAGCGGAAAAATGGCCAAAAAACGGGTGGGCTATAGCCTTGGGGGGAGGGGCTGCCGACTTCATCCGCCGGACTCGGAATGGGGCGAAACTTTGCAAGCGGCCTCCGCGTGCAAAAATTAGGCCGCGGGCACAGCCGCGCCCAAAAATAACCGCCCAAAGGTCGGGTCGCCAAGTTCATCCCGCGGAAAAATGGCCAAAAAACGGGTGGGCTATAGCCTTGGGGGGAGGGGCTGGCCAACTTCGTCCGCCGGACTCGGAATGGGGCGAGACTTTGCGAGCGGTCTCCGTGTGCCAAAAATAGGCCGCGGGAACAGCCGCGCCCAAAAATAACTGCCCGAAGGCTGGGGCGCCAAGTTCGTCCAGCGGAAAAATGGCCAAAAAACGGGTGGGCTATAGCCTTGGGGGGAGGGGCTGGCCAACTTCATCCGCCGGACTCGGAATGGGGCGAGTCTTTGCCAGCGGCCTCCGTGTACCAAAAATAGGCCGCGGGCACAGCCGAGCCCAAAAATAACCCCCCGAAGGTCGGCGCGCCCAAACCCGCCAGCGGAAAAATGGCCAAAAAATGGGTGGGCTATAGCCTTGGGGGGAGGGGCTGACCCACTTCATCCGCCGGACTCGGAATGGGGCGACAAGTTCGTCCAGCGGAAAAATGGCCAAAAAACGGGTGGGCTATAGCCTTGGGGGGAGGGGCTGGCCGACTTCATCCGCCGGACTCGGAATGGGGCGAAACTTTGCAAGCGGCCTCCGCGTGCCAAAATTAGGCCGCGGGCACAGCCGCGCCCAAAAATAACCGCCCAAAGGTCGGGGCGCCAAGTTCGTCCAGCGGAAAAATGGCCAAAAAACGGGTGGGCTATAGCCTTGGGGGGAGAGGCTGGCCCACTTCGTCCACCGGACTCGGAATGGGGCGAGACTTTTCGAGCGGCCTCCGAGTGCCAAAAATAGGCCGTGGGTACAGCCGGGCCAAAAAATAAACCCCCGAAGGTCGTTGCACCCAAACCCCCCTGCGGAAAAATGGCCAAAAAACTTGTGGGCTATAGCCTTGGGGGGAGGGGCTGGCCAACTTCGTCCGCCGGACTCGGAATGGGACGAGACTTTGCGAGCGGCCTCCGCGTGACAAAAATAGCCCTTGGGCACAGCCGTACCCAAAAATAACCGCCCGAAGGTCGGCGCGCCCAAACCCCCCAGCGGAAAAATGGCCAAAAAACAGGTGGGCTATAGCCTTGGGGGGAGGGGCTGGCCAACTTCGTCCGCCGGACTCAGAATGGGACGAGACTTTGCAAGCGGCCTCCGCGTGCCAAAAATAGGCCGCGGGCAAAGCCGCACCAAAAATAACAGCCCGAAGGCCGGGGCGCCCAAACCCCCCAGCGGAAAAATGGCCAAAAAACGGGTGGGCTATAGCCTTGGGGGGAGGGGCTGGCCGACTTCGTCCGCCGGACTCGGAATGGGGCGAGACTTTGCGAGCGGCCTCCACGTGCCAAAAATAGACCGCGGGCACAGCCGCGCCCAAATATAACCGCCCGAAGTCCAGGGCGCCAAGTTCGTCCAGCGGAAAAATGGCCAAAAAACGGTTGGGCTATAGCCTTGGGGGGAGGGGCTGGCCGACTTCGTCCGCCGGACTCAGAATCGGGCGAGACTTTGCGAGCGGCCTCCGCGTGCCAAAAATAGGCCGCGGGCACAGCCGCGCCCAAAAATAACCGTCCGAAGGCCGGGGCGCCAAGTTCGTCCAACGGAAAAATGGCCAAAAAACGGGTGGGCTATAGCCTTGGGGGGAGGGGCTGGCCAACTTCGTCCGCCGGACTCGGAATGGGACGAGACATTGCGAGCGGTCTATGCGTGCCAAAAATAGGCCGCGGGCGCAGCCGCGCCCAAAAATAACCCCCCGAAGGTCGGCGTGCCCAAACCCCCCAGCGGAAAAATGGCCAAAAAACGTGTGGGCTATAGCCTTGGGGAGGGACTGGCGACTTCGTCCGCTGGACTCGGAATGGGCGAGACTGCGAGCGGCCTCCGCGAGCCAAAAATAGGCCACGGGCACAGCCGCGCCCAAAAATAATCCCCCGAAGGTCGGCGCGCCCAAACCCCCCAGCGGAAAAATGGCCAAAAAGCGGGTGGGCTATAGCCTTGGGGGGAGCGGCTGGCCGACTTCGTCCGCCGGACTCGGAATGGGACGAGACTTTGCGAGCGGCCTCCACGTGCCAAAAATAGACCGCGGGCACAGCCGCGCCCAAATATAACCACCCGAAGTCCAGGGCGCCAAGTTCGTCCAGCGGAAAAATGGCCAAAAAACGGTTGGGCTATAGCCTTGGGGGGAGGGGCTGGCCGACTTCGTCCGCCGGACTCAGAATCGGGCGAGACTTTGCGAGCGGCCTCCGCGTGCTAAAAATAGGCCGCGGACACAGCCGCGCCCAAAAATAACCGTCCGAAGGCCGGGGCGCCAAGTTCGTCCAACGGAAAAATGGCCAAAAAACGGGTGGGCTATAGCCTTGGGG
Source organism: Citrus sp. QX-2021 (assembly GCA_030444885.1). Taxonomy (NCBI): domain Eukaryota; kingdom Viridiplantae; phylum Streptophyta; class Magnoliopsida; order Sapindales; family Rutaceae; genus Citrus; species Citrus sp. QX-2021. Next base: position 24,919 of record JAUJEF010000623.1, read on the forward strand.
GGAGGGGCTGGCCAACTTCGTCCGCCGGACTCGGAATGGGACGAGACATTGCGAGCGGTTTCTGCGTGCCAAAAATAGGCCGCGGGCGCAGCCGCGCCCAAAAATAACCCCCCGAAGGTCGGCGTGCCCAAACCCCCCAGCGGAAAAATGGCCAAAAAACGTGTGGGCTATAGCCTTGGGGGGAGGGACTGTCCGACTTCGTCCGCCGGACTCGGAATGGGGTGAGACTTTAGGAGTGGCTTCCGCGTGCCAAAACTAAGCCGCGGGCACAGCCGTGCCCAAAAATAACCCCCCGAAGGTCGGCGCGCCCAAACCCCCCAGCGGAAAAATGGCCAAAAAACGGGTGGGCTATAGCCTTGGGGGGAGGGGCTGGCCAACTTCGTCCGCCGGACTCGGAGTGGGGCGAGACTTTGCGAGTGGCCTCCACGTGCCAAAAATAGGCCGCGGACTCAGCCGTTCCCAAAAATAACGCCCCAAAGGTCGGCGCGCCCAAACCCCCCAGCGGAAAAATGGCCAAAAAACGTGTGGGCTATAGCCTTGGGGGGAGGGGCTGGCCGACTTCGTCCGCCGGACTCGGAATGGGCGAGACTTTGCGAGCGGCCTCCGCGTGCCAAAAATAGGCCACGGGCACAGCCGCGCCCAAAAATAACCCCCCGAAGGTCGGCGCGCCCAAACCCCCCAGCGGAAAAATGGCCAAAAAACGGGTGGGCTATAGCCTTGGGGGGAGGGGCTGGCCAACTTCGTCCGCCGGACTCGGAGTGGGGCGAGACTTTGCGAGTGGCCTCCACGTGCCAAAAATAGGCCGCGGACTCAGCCGTACCCAAAAATAACGCCCCAAAGGTCGGCGCGCCCAAACCCTAAGCGGAAAAATGGCCAAAAACGTGTGGGCTATAGCCTTGGGGGAGGGACTGGCGACTTCGTCCGCCGGACTCGGAATGGGGTGAGACTTTAGGGAGCGGCTTTCGCGTGCAAAACTAAGCCGCGGGCACAGCCGTGCCCAAAATAACCCCGAAGGTCGGCGCGCCCAAACCCCCCAGCGGAAAAATGGCCAAAAAGCGGGTGGGCTATAGCCTTGGGGGGGGGCTGGCCAACTTCGTCCGCCGGACTCGGAGTGGGGCGAGACTTTGCGAGTGGCCTCCACGTGCCAAAAATAGGCCGCGGACTCAGCCGTGCCCAAAAATAACGCCCCAAAGGTCGGCGCGCCCAAACCCCCCAGCGGAAAAATGGCCAAAAAACGTGTGGGCTATAGCCTTGGGGGGAGGGGCTGGCCGACTTCGTCCGCCGGACTCGGAATGGGCGAGACTTTGCGAGCGGCCTCCGCGTGCCAAAAATAGGCCACGGGCACAGCCGCGCCCAAAAATAACCCCCCGAAGGTCGGCGCGCCCAAACCCCCCAGCGGAAAAATGGCCAAAAAACGGGTGGGCTATAGCCTTGGGGGGAGGGGCTGGCCGACTTCGTCCGCCGGACTCGGAATGGGACGAGACTTTGCGAGCGGCCTCCACGTGCCAAAAATAGACCGCGGGCACAGCCGCACCCAAATATAACCGCCCGAAGTCCAGGGCGCCAAGTTCGTCCAGCGGAAAAATGGCCAAAAAACGGTTGGGCTATAGCCTTGGGGGGAGGGGCTGGCCGACTTCGTCCGCCGAACTCAGAATCGGGCGAGACTTTGCGAGCGGCCTCCGCGTGCCAAAAAAAGGCCGCGGGCACAGCCGCGCCCAAAAATAACCGCCCGAAGGCCGGGGCGCCAAGTTCGTCCAGCGGAAAAATGGCCAAAAAACGGGTGGGCTATAGCCTTGGGGGGAGGGGCTGGCCAACTTCGTCCGCCGGACTCGGAATGGGGCGAGACATTGCGAGTGGCCTCCACGTGCCAAAAATAGGCCGCGGACTCAGCCGTGCCCAAAAATAACGCCCCGAAGGTCGGCGCGCCCAAACCCCCCAGCGGAAAAATGGCAAAAAAACGGGTGGGCTATAGCCTTGGGGGGAGGGGCTGGCCGACTTCGTCCACCGGACTCAGAATCGGGCAAGACTTTGCGAGCGGACTCCGCGTGCCAAAAATAGGCCGCGGGCACAGCCGCGCCCAAAAATAACCACCCGACGGTCGGCGCGCCCAGACCCCCCAGCGGAAAAATGGCCAAAAAACGTGTGGGCTATAGCCTTGGGGGGAGGGGCTGGCCAACTTCGTCCGCCGGACTCGGAATGGGACGAGACATTGCGAGCGGTCTCTGCGTGCCAAAAATAGGCCGCGGGCGCAGCCGCGCCCAAAAATACCCCCCCGATGGTCGGCGCGCCCAAACCCCCCAGCGGAAAATGGCCAAAAAACGGGTGGGCTATAGCCATGGGGAGAGGGGCTGGCAAACTTCGTCCGCCGGACTTGGAATGGGGCGAGAGTTTGCGAGCGGCCTCCGCGTGCCAAAAAACGGCCGCGGGCACAGCCGCGCCCAAAAATAACCGCCGGAAGTCCAGGTCGCCAAGTTCGTCCAGCGGAAAAATGGCCAAAAAACGGTTGGGCTATAGCCTTGGGGGGAGGGGCTGGCCAACTTCGTCCGCCGGACTCGGAATGGGACGAGACATTGCGAGCGGTCTCTGCGTGCCAAAAATAGGCCGCGGGCGCAGCCGCGCCCAAAAATAACCAACCGAAGGTCGGCGTGCCCAAACCCCCCAGCGGAAAAATGGCCAAAAAACGTGTGGGCTATAGCCTTGGGGGGAGGGACTGGCCGACTTCGTCCGCCGGACTCGGAATGGGGTGAGACTTTACGAGCGGCCTCCGCGTGCCAAAACTAAGCTGCGGTCACAGCCGTGCCCAAAAATAACCCCCCGAAGGTCGGCGCGACAAACCCCCCCAGCGGAAAAATGGCCAAAAAACGGGTGGGCTATAGCCTTGGGGGGAGGGGCTGGCCAACTTCGTCCGCCGGACTCGGAATGGGGCGAGACTTTGCGAGTGGCCTCCACGTGCCAAAAATAGGCCGCGGACTCAGCCGTGCCCAAAAATAACGCCCCGAAGGTCGGCGCGCCCAAACCCCCCAGCGGAAAAATGGCCAAAAAACGTGTGGGCTATAGCCTTGGGGGGAGGGGCTGGCGACAAATCCGCCGGACTCGGAATGGGCGAGACTTTGCGAGCGGCCTCCGCGTGCCAAAAATAGGCTGCGGGCACAGCCGCGCCCAAAAATACCCCCCGAAGGTCGGCGCGCCCAAACACCCCAGCGGAAAAATGGCCAAAAAACGTGTGGGCTATAGCCTTGGGGGGAGGGGCTGGCCGACTTCGTCCGCCGGACTCGGAATGGGGTGAGACTTTACGAGCGGCCTCCGCATGCCAAAACTAAGCCGTGGGCACAGCCGTACCCAAAAATAACCCCCCGAAGGTCGGCGCGCCCAAACCCCCCAGCGGAAAAATGGCCAAAAAACGGGTGGGCTATAGCCTTGGGGGGAGGGCTGGCCAACCGTCCGCGGACTCGGAGTGGGCCGAGACTTTGCGAGTGGCCTCCACGTGCCAAAAATAGGCCGCGGACTCAGCCGTGCCCAAAAATAACGCCCCAAAGGCGCGCGCCCAAACCCCCCAGCGGAAAAATGGCCAAAAACGTGTGGGCTATAGCCTTGGGGGGAGGGGCTGGCCGACTTCGTCCGCCGGACTCGGAATGGGCGAGACTTTGCGAGCGGCCTCCGCGTGCCAAAAATAGGCCACGGGCACAGCCGCGCCCAAAAATAACCCCCCAAAGGTCGGCGCGCCCAAACCCCCCAGCGGAAAAATGGCCAAAAAACGGGTGGGCTATAGCCTTGGGGGGAGGGGCTAGCCAACTTCGTCCGCCGGACTCGGAGTGGGGCGAGACTTTGCGAGTGGCCTCCACGTGCCAAAAATAGGCCGCGGACTCAGCCGTACCCAAAAATAACGCCCCAAAGGTCGGCGCGCCCAAACCCCCTAGCGGAAAAATGGCCAAAAAACGTGTGGGCTATAGCCTTGGGGGGAGGGACTGGCCGACTTCGTCCGCCGGACTCGGAATGGGGTGAGACTTTAGGAGCGGCTTCCGCGTGCCAAAACTAAGCCGCGGGCACAGCCGTGCCCAAAAATAACCCCCCGAAGGTCGGCGCGCCCAAACCTCCCAGCGGAAAAATGGCCAAAAAACGGGTGGGCTATAGCCTTGGGGGGAGGGGCTGGCCAACTTCGTCCGCCGGACTCGGAGTGGGGCGAGACTTTGCGAGTGGCCTCCACGTGCCAAAAATAGGCCGCGGACTCAGCCGTGCCCAAAAATAACGCCCCAAAGGTCGGCGCGCCCAAACCCCCCAGCGGAAAAATGGCCAAAAAATGTGTGGGCTATAGCCTTGGGGGGAGGGGCTGGCCGACTTCGTCCGCCGGACTCGGAATGGGGCGAGACTTTGCGAGCAGCCTCCATGTGCCAAAAATAGGTCACGGGCACAGCCGCGCAAAAAAATAACCCCCCGAAGGTCGGCGCGCCCAAACCCCCCAGCGGAAAAATGGCCAAAAAACGGGTGGGCTATAGCCTTGGGGGGAGGGGCTGGCCGACTTCGTCCGCCGGACTCGGAATGGGGCGAGACTTTGCGAGCGGCCTCCACGTGCCAAAAATAGACCGCGGGCACAGCCGCGCCCAAATATAACCGCCCGAAGTCCAGGGCGCCAAGTTCGTCCAGCGGAAAAATGGCCAAAAAACGGGTGGGCTATAGCCTTGGGGGGAGGGGCTGGCCAACTTCGTCCGTCGGACTCGGAATGGGACGAGACATTGCGAGCGGTCTCTGCGTGCCAAAAATAGGCCGCGGGCGCAGCCGCGCCCAAAAATAACCCCCCCAAGGTCGGCACGCCCAAACCCCCCAGCGGAAAAATGGCCAAAAAACGTGTGGGCTATAGCCTTGGGGGGAGGGACGGGCCGACTTCGTCCGCCGGACTCGGAATGGGGTGAGACTTTACGAGCGGCCTCCGCGTGCCAAAACTAAGCCGCGGGCACAGCCGTGCCCAAAAATAACCGCCCGAAGGCCGGGGCGCCAAGTTCGTCCAGCGGAAAAATGGCCAAAAAACGGGTGGGCTATAGCCTTGGGGGGAGGGGCTGGCCAACTTCATCCGCCGGACTCGGAATGGGACGAGAGATTGCGAGCGGTCTCTGCATGCCAGAAATAGGCCGCGGGCGCAGCCGCGCCCAAAAATAACCCCCCGAAGGTCGGCACGCCCAAACCCCCCAGCGGAAAAATGGCCAAAAATCGTGTGGGCTATAGCCTTGGGGGGAGGGACTGGCCGACTTCGTCCGCCGGACTCGGAATGGGGTGAGACTTTATGAGCGGCCTCCGCGTGCCAAAACTAAGACGCCGGCACAGCCGTGTCCAAAAATAACACCCCGATGGTCGGCGCGCCCAAACCCCCCAGCGGAAAAATGGCCAAAAAACGGGTAGGCTATAGCCTTGGGGGGAGGGGCTGGCCAACTTCGTCTGCCGGACTCGGAATGGGGCGAGACTTTGTGAGTGGCCTCCACGTGCCAAAAATAGGCCGCGGACTCAGCCGTGCCCAAAAATAACGCCCCGAAGGTCGGCGCGCCCAAGCCCCCCAGCGGAAAAATGGCAAAAAAACGGGTGGGCTATAGGCTTGGGGAGAGGGGCTGGCCGACTTCGTCCACCGGACTCAGAATCGGGTGAGACTTTGCGAGCGGCCTCCGCGTGCCAAAAATAGGCCGCGGGCACAGCCGCGCCCAAAAATAACCGCCCGAAGGCCGGGTCGCCAAGTTCGTCCAGCGGAAAAATGGCCAAAAAACGGGTGGGCTATAGCCTTGGGGGGAGGGGCTGGCCAACTTCGTCCGCCGGACTCGGAATGGGACGAGACTTTGCAAGCGGTCTCTGCGTGCCAAAAATAGGCCGCGGGCACAGCCGCCCCCAAAAATAACCCCCCGAAGGTCGGGTGCGCCAAAACCGCCCAGCGTAAAAATGGCCAAACAACGGCTGGGCTATAGCCTTGGGGGGAGGGGCTGGCCAACTTCGTCCGCCGGAGTCGGAATTGGGCGAGACTTTATGAGCGGCCCCCGCGTGCCAAAAATAGGCCGCGGGCACAGCCGCGCCAAAAAATAACCCCCCAAAGGTCGGCGCCCGAACCCCCCAGCGGAAAAATGGCCAAAAAACGGGTGGGCTATAGCCTTGGGGGGAGGGGCTGGCCGACTTCGTCCGCCGAACTCGGAATGGGGCGAGAGTTTGCGAGCGGCCTCCGCGTGCCAAAAATAGGCCACGGGCACAGCCGTATCCAAAAATAACCCCCGAAGGTCGGCGCGCCCAAACCCCCCAGCGGAAAAATGGCCAAAAAACGGGTGGGCTATAGCCTTGGGGGGAGGGGCTGGCCGACTTCGTCCCCCAGACTCGGAATGGGGCGAGACTTTGCGAGCGGCCTCCACGTGCCAAAAATAGACCGCGGACAAAGCCGTGCCCAAATATAACTGCCCGAAGTCCGGGGCGCCAAGTTCGTCCAGCGGTAAAATGGCCAAAAAACGGTTGGGCTATTGCCTTGGGGGGAGGGGCTGGCCGACTTTGTCCGCCGGACTCAGAATCAGGCGAGACTTTGCGAGCGGCCTCCGCGTGCCAAAAATAGGCCGCGGGCACAGCCGCGCCCAAAAATAACCGCCCGAAGGACGGGGCGCCAAGTTCGTCCAGCTGAAAAATGGCCAAAAAACGGGTGGGCTATAGCCTTGGGGGGAGGGGCTGGCCCACTTCGTCCGCCGGACTCGGAATGGGATGAGACATTGCGAGCGGTCTCTGCGTGCCAAAAATAGGACGCGGGCGCAGCCGCACCCAAAAATAACCCCCCGAAGGTCGGCGCGCCCAAACCCCCCAGCGGAAAAATGGCCAAAAAACGGATGGGCTATAGGCTTGGGGGGAGGGGCTGGCAAACTTCGTCCGCCGGACTCGGAATGGGGCGAGACTTTGAGAGCGGCCTCCGCGTGCCAAAAATAGGCCGCGGGCACAGCCGCGCTAAAAAATAACCCCCCGAAGGTCGGCGCACCCAAACCCCCAGCGGAAAAATGGCCTAAAAACGGGTGGGCTATAGCCTTGGGGGGAGGGGCTGGCCGACTTCGTCCGCCGGACTAGGAATGGGGCGAGACTTGTCGAGCGGCCTCCACGTGCCAAAAATAGACCGTGGGCACAGCCGCACCCAAATATAACCGCCCGAAGTCCGGGGCGCCAAGTTCGTCCAGCGGAAAAATGGCCAAAAAACGGTTGGGCTATAGGATTGGGGGGAGGGGCTGGCCGACTTCGTCCGCCGGACTCAGAATCGGGCGAGACTTTGCGAGTGGCCTTCGCGTGCCAAAAATAGGCCGCGGGCACAGCCGTGCCCAAAAATAACCGCCCGAAGGCCGGGGCGCCAAGTTCGTCCAGCGGAAAAATGGCCAAAAAACGGGTTGGCTATAGGCTTGGGGGGAGGGGCTGGCCAACTTCGTCCGCCGGACTCGGAATGGGACGAGACATTGCGAGCGGTCTCTGCGTGCCAAAAATAGGACGCGGGCGCAGCCGCGCCCAAAAATAACCCCCCGAAGGTCGGCACGCCCAAACCCCCAGCGGAAAAATGGCCAAAAAACGGATGGGCTATAGGCTTGGGGGGAGGGGCTGGCAAACTTCGTCCGCCGGACTCGGAATGGGGCGAGACTTTGAGAGCGGCCTCCGCGTGCCAAAAATAGACCGCGGGCACAGCCGCGTTCAAAAATAACCCCCCGAAGGTCGGCGCACCCAAACCCCCCAGCGGAAAAATGGCCTAAAATCGGGTGGGCTATAGCCTTGGGGGGAGGGGCTGGCCAACTTCGTCCGCCGGACTCGGAATTGGGGAGACTTTTCGAGCGGCCTCCGCGTGCCAAAAATAGGCCGCGGGCACAGCCGCGCCCAAACATAACCCCCCGAAGGTCGGCGCGCCCAAACCCCCCAGCGGAAAAATGGCCAAAAAACGGGTGGGCTATAGCCTTGGGGGGAGGGGCTGGCCGACTTCGTCCGCCGGACTCGGAATTGGGTGAGACTATGCGAGTGGCCTCCACGTGCCAAAAATAGGCCACGGGCACAGCCGTGCCCAAAAATAACGCCCCAAAGGTCAGCGCGCCCAAACCCCCCAGCGGAAAAATGGCCAAAAAACGGGTGGGCTATAGCCTTGGGGGGAGGGGCTGGCCGACTTCGTCCCCCGGACTCGGAATGGGGCGAGACTTTGCGAGCGGCCTCCACGTGCCAAAAATAGACATGGGCAAAGCCGCGCCCAAATATAACCGCCCGAAGTGCGGGGCGCCAAGTTTGTCCAGCGGAAAAACGGCCAAAAAACGGGTGGGCTATAGCCTTGGGGGGAGGGGCTGGCCAACTTCGTCCACCGGACTCGGAATGGGGCGAGACTTTACGAGCGGCCTCCGCGTGCCAAAAATAGGCCGCGGGCACAGCCGCCCCCAAAAATAACCCCCCGAAGGCCGGGGTGCCAAGTTCGTCCAGCGGAAAAATGGCCAAAAAACGGGTGGGCTATAGGCTTTGGGGGAGGCGCTGACCAACTTCGTCTGCCGGACTCGGAATGGGGCGAGACTTTGCGAGCTGCCTCCGTGTGCCAAAAATAGGCCGCGGGCACAGCCGCGCCCAAAAATAACCGCCCAAAGGCCGGGGCGCCAAGTTCGTCTAGCGGAAAAAGGCCACAAAAACGGGTGGGCTATAGCCTTGGGGGGTGGGGCTGGCCAACTTCGTCCGCCGGACTCGGAATGGTGCGAGACTTTGCAAGGGGCCTCTGTGTGCCAAAAATAGGCTGCGGGCACAGCCACGCCCAAAAATAACTGCCCGAAGGCCGGGGCGCAAAGTTCGTCCAGCGGAAAAAGGCCACTAAAACGGGTGGGCTATAGCTTTGGGGGGTGGGGCTGGCCGACTTCGTCCGCCGGACTCGGAATGGCGTGAGACTTTGTGAGGGGCCTCCGTATGCCAAAAAAAGCCCGCGGGCACAGCCGCGCCCAAAAATAACTGCCCGAAGGCCGGGGCGCCAAGTTCGTCCAGCGGAAAAAGGCCACAAAAACGGGTGGGCTATAGCCTTGGGGGATGGGGCTGGCCCACTTCGTCCGCCGGATTCGGAATGGCGCGAGACTTTGCGAGGTTCCTC